>OU830596.1:20022800-20537261 GCA_917563855.2 Limnephilus lunatus | reverse complement strand
AAGGCTTGGGGTCGATTTTAAGGGTCGTTTTCTTAGGCTCGGTGTCACCAAACCGACTGAAAATTTGGACTTTTACTAAAATCATGGTTCAAAGAGGAATCATTGACACAATCTGCAAAAAGAAGCATTCGTGGAAAAATCATCATTCTAACCGGGCAAAATCCAAGGTTGGGGTCGAACGCTATTTTCGATATTTTATTTTAGATTCCACTTCATTCATACGTTCATTCGATCAATAAAAAAAAACAACATTCAAATAGATGTATGTAAAAAAAATGTATGTAACTGCAAAATAAAAATTATTTTAAGAAATAAGGAAGTGTGTAGGTAATGAACCATTATGAGTATAAAATGGCGCGCAAGTTTTGCCAACATTTTTCACCCATACCATGCAAATCTTATTTATTTATTTATTTTATTTTATTTTATTTTATTTTGCAGAAACAAACAGTACATAATTACATGTTAGAAAGTAGTTACAAGTTGGAGAATTAATACAATAATTGGTACCAACAACATGTCGCTGTTATATAATATTTTTTTTTATGTGACAAATTATAAATTTTACCTATATTAATTATTAGTAAATTATTTAGGGAGAGGTGTGTGAGGGTGTGTGTGTGGGTGTGTGAGAGAGGGTGGGTGTGTGTGTGTGTGTGAATATGTGTGTATATATGTATGTAAGTATGCGCATTAAACAATTTATATGATTGACATGATGCTCTTTTTAAATTTGGGCAGTGAATCGGAGAAAATGTCGATTAATATTATTGAATATATTTTATTTATTTATTTAATTATAATGTATTACAAAAACATGGCAAGTAACACATTATTCCCAATGAGTTGAGAAAAAAAACTCATTACGGGAAGGACAGATAGACAATAAGTACATTTTACACGGATATTACACGTTTAAAAAATACAACATATTGGAAAGGAAAAAAAAATGCATTGTCAAGAATAGAGATTTTAAAAATACTGAGAGACATCCATACACATTAAACATAAAAAAAACAAATGTATGAAGGCGAGCCAATATTTACTGGTTTAAAAACATTTTCAGGAAATATTCTTTAAGCGTTTTCACTAATATTTTTTTGTAAGGTACTGATTGCTTAATTTCATTAGGTAATGCATTGTATTGTCTATATGCAATATATTGTAATGAGTTAATACCAAATTTGGTTGTGCGGGTAGATGATGCTAAGTGTATTTGATTTTGGGATCGTGTTTTGTGCTGGTGTATGTCTGTATTAAAGGCTGGTCTGATGTTGGTGTGTGAGGATCTATGTATGATTTGTAATATTGCACTAGTGATATTGTATTTAGGTAGAACCGTAAAAGGAAGTATGTTTGTCTTTGAATATATATGTTTGATATGTGTATCCCACGGTAGATGGTAGATATTCCTTATAGCTCGATTTTGAATCACCTGTATCTCTGATATTTGTTTTTTAGTAATAGTGCCCCAGATACTAACTAAATAACTCAGATGGGAGTGAATCATCGCATAGTAAGTGGCACGTAGTAGAGATATGGAGAGAAGACCTTGGAGTCGGTACAGTACACCGGTAATTGGGGAAATTTTCGATTTTACATGCTCAACATGGGAATTCCACGAGAGTTTAGAGTCTATTAACAGCCCTAAATATTTCGTAACTTCCATATTTTGGAGTTTATCAGTTCCAAGTGAGATATTCATGGACACATAATCCTTATTACCGAATGTTAGGTAGTGCGTTTTTTTTATGTTGAGGCTCAATTTATTAATACGGAGCCAATTAGCTAAAATTGAGACATCTGCATTCATTAGAGACTCAAGGTCACTCAGGCTTTTACTGTGATAGTAGATTACAGTATCATCCGCATAAAGTTGGAGTTTTCCAGAGATACCACATTTAGTTATGTCATTGACATATAGCAAGAATAGCAGAGGGCCAAGAATTGATCCCTGTGGCACTCCACATGTGATTCTACCTAAGCCACTCGAGACCCCTTTGACTTCAACAAGACAAAATCTATCATCTAAGTAGCTTCGGAGGAGATTTAGGGGCTTCCCAACAATTCCCAAATATTCCAATTTCTTTAAGAGTATTTCATGATTGACCGTATCAAAGGCTTTTTTGAGATCTATAAATATGGCTGCCACATATTCACCCTGGTCTATATACTGTTGAAGGGTAGAGATAAAATCAAAGGCGGCACATTGAGTACTAGAATTTTTCCTAAAGCCATATTGTTGTGGTGTAAGGATATTATTCGCAGATATGTATTTTAGGAGTCTTTTTTTGATTATGGTCTCAAATACTTTTGAAAATACCGATAGAAGTGATATAGGACGATAGTTAGAAATACATGTTTTTCAGTCTCCTTTGTGTATAGGTATTATTTTCGCAAGCTTTAATTCATTTGGAAACTTTCCCGAGGACAGAGACCAATTAAAAAGTTCTGCTAGGTGACCCGCTAATTCTTCTTTACAAGCCTTAAGAACTGATGGTGTTACTCCATCGAGTCCCGGTGCTGCTTTCAGCTTTGTTTTAGAGATGATCCTCATTACCTCATCTTTGTTTGTCCTAGCCATGTATAAGGATTGGCAAGCCTTCGGTTCCACAAGGACGGTATTACAGTCATCCGGAAATGACGGAATGGTAGCTGCTAACTTTTCTCCTATTGAGAGGAAAAACTCATTAAATGCTGATGCTATTTGATCCGGATCCTTAATTTCGCAGTCATTTACGATGAGGGATTCTATTTCGTTGGTTGGTTTATGTGCTCGGTTTGATAGAATAGAGTTAATGATTTTCCAAGTTTTAGTAGGGTTATTTTGGTTTTGTTGAAAGCTGTCCGCATAATATTTGTGTTTTAGACTTCGCCTATAATTAGTAATGGTATTTCTCAATCTCTTTTTAAGTGTTACAAGAGTAATATTACCAGGGTCTTGTTTCCACTGTTTGTGAATCTGGTTTCGTTCTTTGATTAAGGAATTTAATTTGGAATCAAACCATGGAGTATTCAGTTGTTCCCGTCTTCCTAATCTTGTTTTTGGTTTGGTTGTACCTGATTCTATTGCCTTTTTAATGTGATAATTGAAACTTTTAAAGGGGTCTTCTGAGTTGCTTAAGTCAATCGTGAATTTGTTATCAAGAAGATAGGATTTTACTGACATACTGTTGATGGTAGGTCTCGTAATCCGGGATTTAGTTCTATTATTAAAACATTTTTTTAAGTTGTTCTTATAGTCAACAATAAGTATGTTATGGTCACTAAGTGGATCATCAATATTCGATATAGTAGTCTGAATGTTTTGCCTATTTGATATGAAGTGATCTATAATGGTGCTGCTTGTATCAGTAACTCTCGTGGGAAATGTTTTGTTGTGTATTGAGAAATTGTAAGATTCTAAGATGTTGCAAAAATTTAATGAAGAGTGTGTGGATATGGATACGTCAATGTTAAAGTCTCCGAATAATAATGTATCTTGTCTACTTTCGTTCAGTATGTTTTCTAGGTGTATTAAAAAATCCTGCATGTTTGTGTTAGGTTTACGATAGATAGCATAAATGTTGACTGGTTTCCTATCACTGCTACATAGACTTATACCTAAAAAGGAATTTTCATTTGAGAATTTTTCAATAATTGCACACTTCATAGTATCAATCACGTATATTGCTACGCCGCCTCCTCCTTCGTTGGGGCGAGAAGCAAAAACACTTTTATAACCACTCAGGGAGTAAAACTCTTCCTCTCCAACGTTGAGCCACGTTTCAGTGATGACGAGGACGTGCACAATATACAGCGAATTTCTAACTTTTTCTTCGATCTCATCAAACTTATTACGGATGCTTCTCGCGTTCAAGTACATTATTCGTAGACAGTTCATCACGGGATTATAATCCTCGATGGTGAGGCACTTATGCTCATGTATGTTACACTCCATAATCGATTGTAGCAAGATCCTTTTTAAGTGCAGCTTGATAGGCCGGGCAGTTGTCCCTGTCTCCAGTGGAATGAGCAGCAGGCTTGCCAAATCTGGTACATGTAGCGCAAACTGGATCGGAAGCGGCATTTGGGCAGGATTCGCGGGTGTGATTTTTTTGGCCACAGTGCCCACACCAAGTTTCATCTCGGCAATATTTGAAGGAGTGTCCAATCCCATGGCACTTAGTGCAGACGGTAAGTCCAAAAAAGTCTCGGACGCGACACACAGTCCAATCAACAAACACTTTCTCCTGTTCCACGAGTGTTTTGCGCACAGCAGCAGGCATCTCATATACTCGATGGCAGGTATCTCCTGTACGAGCGCCAGCCAAGTGACTAAGCTTGCAGCTTGCCAGTGTTCCCTCGACGTCTTGAACATTGGGAATACCCGTTAGAGCGATCCTCAAAAATTCAGCATCAGTTAAGGCCCTCGGCACGTTAAAAAATATCAGCCTCGGGAGTCGTTTGGTGGGTAACCGGGCCTTAAGTATGCTCGAATTATTAAGACAAGTGGCATTTAATAATTTTTCCTGCTCACCTGCAGTTGCCGTGTTGAGCAACACGCCCTTGTTCCTTATTTTGCGCATGCCCGTGATCCGAACGCCTATTTCGGACGGTCGGATGACATCTTGGACCATTTTTTTTGTGGCATCGCTGTCCATGGTGGCTTCAGCGTTTACTGGGAAGACGCAGATGGCGGGCCTTGGTACTCCAACGCGATGTCCAGATTTTATCGTTATAGGCGGTTGTTCCTGAGAGTTCATTTGTTGATTACGAACGATGTCCGCAAAGGAGAGGCTAGCCTCCGTTGCCACTGCTACTCGACGCATAACGGGGCCGAGGTCGGTCTCTAGTTGAATAATTTTCTGTTTCAACATTTTTTTTTTCGTGTTTCCTGCCGTAGCCTACTTTCCGCGACTCTTAGTTGGGCAGTGATAGTTGCGAAGTCAGCACGCGAGGCCTCACGCTCTAGAAGAAGTTGGGAAACGGATCTAAAGACTTCAGAAATGCTCCTTGAAACCCTCAGCTGCTGGTCCTTTGAAACCTTGGTCTGCTTCTCAGCTAGGACGTCTTGCAAGGCAATCAAATGAGATTGGGCTTCATTTAGAACATCCACTCCAGAAACGCAGGGATACTCCACCTCTGTCCCTTCTAAGCATTGAGATACCTCATCTGAGGCATCTTCATCCTCAGATTCATCGGCACCATACCTTCCACTATTCTTCTCAGAATTAGGAGACATTACTTTGTCCAAGACTCCTTTTTTACGCGCATGCATTTATGATTTATGTTCTATACAATTGTTCAGATGGGGTGATTTGATTTATTTATATTAGCGCCTGTTATTGGGCAAAATTTCGGCACACCCGTAAGAACTTTCCGTACTTACGCCTGTTTGCAGTTTTAATTAATTTTCAGATTACGCATTTAGTGCCACCTATTGACTGGTAGGGTATTTCGTTAAAATGATTTTTGGTTTATTCTGTGTATTTAGCGCCATCTACGAACAGTTATTTTAAAAATATAATAATAAAATTAAAAAATATATGGTTTGTTCGAGGATTGAACCCTTCTCCGGAGATACGGGAGTCAAACACTTTACACCTACGCCAATTCACTATTGAGTGTCAGCGAGATTAAAGTTAATATTAAACAAACTGCCAACGAAATGTAAAATGTAAATGTAAACGAGTGTTTTTTTAGTTTTTTTTACCACAATACACTACTTTTATTGTTTAATTCACAATTCAAATTTGTTAAGGATTCACTTATTTCCAGATTTTTTTCCGGATGTTTATTGTTTTATTTAGTTCACTTATTAATGTTTAGACTCTATTTTAGTTCACTTATACACAATTAAAGTTAAGACTTTCAGTTATTATATCACTCCCCGTTTGAGTATCGATAAAACAGTCACACGAGAACATAAATTCTGCACCGAGTTTTATTATACATTCAAAATTTCAGTTTGTTAACCACTTTTAGTACGAATTCTCAAAACATTTCTAGGTGATAAAATTATAGGTAGATTGTGTGTCAGTTTTTTTTTGGAAAAAGTCACTTTATAAGCACATCTCGGTAGAATACCGGGAGACAGACACACCGGGTGATAGCCCGAGAAAAACACTGCACTTCAGTAGCAAATTTAATTCGATTTAGACATTATTTAATGTTATGATTTTTAAAAAAAAACTGGAGCTAACGAAATTGTTGTTGTTGACGGTTGACATCCACAGAAAAAATATGATATGAAGAGCACGATTGATTGGCGAATTAGTTGCTGCATTTGTCTTGTAATTAAGCGTGTGGAATAGTTCTGTATGGCGTGTACGTCTTAATGGTATGTTAAATTTAATTAGGGAAAGTAGTTCGGTACAATCGATGTTATTATTTAAAATTATGTGTATAAATGTCAAATCAGCAATTACTCGTCTTTGTTGCAAAGTTTGAAATGTACATTCATAATTATTGTTGAATTTGAATTTAAGATATTTTATAAATTTGTTTTGAATATGTTCTATACTATCTATGTATAATTTGTACTGCGGGTTCCAAATTGGCGAGGCATATTCCAGTATACTTCTGACTAATGCTAAATATAACATAACTACTGTGCGCGGGTTACTGAACACTTTACTTATACGAAGAACAAAACCAAGCATTTTATATGACCTGTGAACGATTGAGTCGATGTGATTATTAAAAATAAGTTTGCTATCAAGGTAAACTCCAAGATCTTTACATTCCGTTTTAGAGATGACAGGTTCATTGTTGAGTGAATAAGAGTACTTAATTACATTTTTATTTCTGGTGAATGTCATAGTATGACATTTGGAAACATTGATATCTAAACAGTTAACTTTACAATACTTGCAAAGCCTATCTAGGTCACTTTGTAACGCTTCACAGTCAGAGAGAGAATGCACAACTTTGAATATTTTCATGTCATCAGCGTAAAGCACATATTCGGAATTTTGAAAGCATGATCCAATGTCGTTTATATAAATGTTGAAGAATAGCGGACCTAGGTGGGAATCTTGCGGGACACCAGATATTACCTCTATAGACTTTGAGTAAACACCGTTTTTTAATATTACCTGATTGCGATTACTAATGTAGGACTTAATCCATCTAAATAGGTCGCCATGTATACCAAATAGGATGAGTTTATACAGATTATAGATACTATGGCAAAACCAGTTTTAGAACAAAAATTATAGTAGAATGTGATGTTATGATTTTACTTTACTATGGAAAAACCAGTTTTAGAAAAAAATATAGTAGAATGTGATGTTTTGATTTTACTTTACTATGGCAAAACCAGTTTTAGATCAAAAAATATAGTAGAATGTGATGTTATGATTTTACTTTGCTATGGCAAAACCAGTTTTAGAACAAAAATTATAGTAGAATGTGGTGTTATGATTGACTTCCGAATCTGACATTGAGTATTAAACCTCAATTTAATTATTTGTGGAATGAGCTCATTTTCTATATTGACACAACGCCCACTCGAACTTTTGCAGCGCCCCCTAAATGGTAGAAATTTAGACCACCTCCAAAACGCCCACAGGGGGGCGCTGGCGCCCCCGTTAAGAATCACTGAACTAGATCGACCCCCCCCCCCATCCAACCCCCTCCGTATTCCCACTTAAACATCTTTCTTATTATATAATATTTCTTAATTAATTAACCTTTTCAAATCACTAAACTCACTTTTCCTTTAAAAAATCCATGTGGAAACCTGTAATTGGTGAAATTAAAGTAACCTATATCAAGCTTCATTTCAATATTATACTGTTGCTATCTCAAATAAAATGAAAGATCAATTTTTAATTTCTTTATATAAATAAAAAATATCAAAAGAAATGCCTCGTGGGCGTTGACGTTTCGGGCCCAATTAGGGCCTATATTTTCAAACAAAACTGTGATTTTGAAATTCAAATGGGATGAAGATATACTATTTCAGGCGAGTGTGAGTGAGACGGAACGCTGGCTGGGAGGTTAGGCCAAATGGAACATTTGTTTCCATTCAAGTTTGTATGGAAGGCACTTCTAGTATTATAATCTTTATTCTATGACCTAGATTCATTTCCCTTCAGGAAGTAGATTTAAATTTTTTTTTATAGTTATACCTCACAAGAGTCTTAGCTGCTCCCGTCTGGAGCCGCCTGATACTATGGCACCCCTGATTGGGGTATGTTGTGAGGCCGAACGTAGTGGGGAGGGGAAGGAGATGCGAAAGAGGAAGGTGGGGGAAGTACCTGATTATTCAGATCTGGTCACCAAACACGGCTAACGCAATTCAATTCTGAATGGTGGTCTTACACCAGGGCAATACTTTGGAAGGTGCCGCAAATAAACTATAGATTATTTTAATCGAATTAATTGTGAAATAACGCAAATTATCCAAATAAAATTTATTTTCCCACGTCGGGATTCGATCCCGCGACTTTCGGATTGCGAGTCAAAAGCTTAACCGCTAGACCACGCTGCCGTCAAACGTATACATTATACCAATACCATCAATTTTTAAACACCGTTTGATTTTCATATGAAAAACGTAACATGATTTTACCTTTAAACTCTCCACACAGCATCCCCAAAGATGACGCAGGTCCCGAGAGAAATAATTTTCTTCGTGCCTAGAATTAATGTAAAAAAATCTTGGCGTTGCTATGTAAAATCATGAAACGATCGCAGCGCCCTCCATTTCTGTTAAAACTTTCTCGGCGGGCTGTACAACTGTGCATTATATTCGTCAGGTCTGAGAGGTACCACCTTCCGCCACGGTTTGACGGTGTCATGTGCGACTTCAAAGGGAGCGGGAAGGGGGTAGAGAGGGTAAGCCGATGGGGGGTAAAGCGTCAATGGAATGAAAGATGGACGATTTCCGTGAGATGAATAAAAAAAATATACACACTTTTTGACTTTTTGCGCGGAGCATGTTGGTAATTTCCACGATTTCCAACAAAAGAAATGATGGATGATTGTAAAGACGCCAGAATTGTGTGGAATATTTGAGATATGTGCTATTCTAAATAAATTCTATCTAGATGACTTTTCCGTATCCGTGTGCCTTGTAACCTCACCGATATAAACTTTTGCGGTTGCAAAAGCAAAAAAAGGCTAGTGCGTAAATCTCATTGAAGAGAAAAACTAGAGATGTCAAAAATATTCGGCTACTATTCGGTATTAGGCCTATTCGGCTACTTTTTTACTGTTCGGTATTCGGCCGAATATTGCTAACCAAATAATGAAAGAAAAACAAACTGCCAGTTTATTGTCTTCACTTCAAATTTCATAATATTTCCAAATATGTGATTTTTTCATTAAATGGTGCCATTTCGTAAAGCTTTTCGCGAACAAACAGTGATATTTTTGATAAACACACTATAAGTAACACAATTTGATGTAACAATAAACGAATAATGCGTGTAGTGACACGACCTACTCGCAAATGAAATAAATGCAACAACCTCGTATTTACCGCATGCACTTCAATGATGCAGATCCGAACCTATCACCTGCGAAATGTACTAAGTGTTGCTGTCGGCCGAATATTCGGTATTCGGTAAAATCACTATTCGTGGCATCTTTAAGAAAAACCTATAGAAATGTATTGTGGGCCTGAGGAAGGGTCTACATTAAGTACCTATATAATTTTCCTTACTTTTCTGGACAAGGTTCGTAGAAAATGCGTTTAACAAGGTTAGCCCATACGGGCTTTTTTCGAAAAAAAAAATCAAATCTCCCAATGAAACATGGACTTCAAGCTACGTCACGAATTTTTAGCCAATCACCGCTCACCTTGATGAGGTTAAACGCATTTTCTACAAACCTTTTGTAAAATAGATCAAACAAATTTCAATAACGAAATATTCTCCTGAAAAAATGATAAATTTTACTAGCCAGTCTGAGGTTTTATGTGAGTCGAAAGTCGAAATCAGTTTTCTGTAAAATCTGTAGTCACGTGGAGTAACCGTACGTAATGGGTAAGGCCCTTCGCTCATGGAGAAGCCAAAAACTGGTTGGCAACTCAATTTACGGCGCAACTCTACTTTACGATATTAGTAATTATATCAGCTTATATTACAAAAATATAATTTACCAATATTATCAACCATAATCTATATACATACATAAAAATGAATCCCTGTTTCCCTTGGTCACGCCATAACTTCAGAACGACTTTACCTATTTCATTCATATTTTTTTTAAAGTTTTCTAATACTTCGTTTTTATTTTTTATATTATATCATATTTTTTTGACAATGACATTAATTATTTAAAAACACTTGATAATGTGGGCCTCACTGGGTGCTGAGGCCCCCATTTTACAATATTATAAAATACAGTAATTGTTGATAAAAAGTATGTTAGAAAGCATCAGGATAAGTCAATTATTTGCACCCAAGAGCAAATTGAAAGCAGAGCGCGTACACTTACACTACGATATGCGTATGATTACCCCGCACATAGGTCAAGTGTACGCCACCGACATGAATGTGAACTTTTTTATATACATTTTAGATTTATGAACCACATTGTGAGGTTTTGTGTTATTTTGAGATATCAAAAATTAATACACAAAAAATGGAAAAAATACATATCTACAGCGATTAAGGCTCCGCAACCAAGCTCGATAAGAAAAAGATGGAGAGATACGAAATTACGAATGTTAGAGGAGCGCGCTAATATTTACAGCGACAAAATCGATGCGAAATTTGCGAAAATGTTTAATAAAACAAGACTCGTTTAAAATAGAGCAAAAATCTCGTGGGGAGCATCTTAAGTATCATTTAAAGAAACATCGTGAATTTTTTCACAAATATAATTTATAAGATAATAAAACAGATTTGTTTGTAATAATTTTTTTAGCATACTTTACGATTTTTTTCTGTTGATATTTCATATAATTTGCGTTTCGGCGTGGGCAGCATCTAGACATTATCTTCAAAAATAACATATATTTTTTTAAGAGCTTAAAAATTTCAAATGTTTGAGGGAGATATGTAAGAAATCGGTAGAAATACATGTTGCAGAGGCTTAATACAAAAATCAGTTAAAAAATGCGCACGGTGACTCTGTAGATGAAACTTTTTGTAATTATCTGTTACCAAACATACCTTCACGAATAATCTTGCTGATGAGGGCTCTCTCTGTGCCTCTCTTTCTGTTACACGCGTCGTATTATGCGAAAGGGGAAGATTTTACAACGTAGGCATCGGGGGCGAGCCTTTGCTCAGTGGCGTGTCGTCCTTTTGAACAGGGTTTTTAGCCCGGGGTCTCTGGTATCAAAGGGACCAATGCAAAGATATTAAAATACACAAACGTAATCATACCATATCACAGATTCACAATATTCTCTATCCCTTTCTTTCTTTATTCTACACGCGATGTTCAAAATTAATATTTGCTACGCGATCGTGACCCATAGTTTGGTCTTTTAACCCTTTCAGACATGAAATAAAACTGATAGTGGTAGAACGTATTAGATCAGTGGTTCATAACCACTGGAACGCTTGTTGCCACAATATGGCACCATTTCAAATACCTCGGATTGCTTTGCTGCCGGTTTTAGGCAATTTTTCCCTAGATGCATTATTTTATTTTTTCATTTTTTCGCAATTAAGATTCGGAGGTATGATTTTTTTAATGTCGGCGGAAAATATTCAAAATGGTCACCAAAAATCACGGGCAATCGGAGGAAAAAGTTACAAATCGCGCTGTCGCTCGAGTGGCTAACCTGGGTTCGATCGAACCCCAGGGGTTCGGTGAGTCAGTCTCGCGGGTTCGAGACACACCCCCGACTCGTATGATTCGGTTCGATTTCCAATTAAGAAGGGTTCGGAGAATGTGTATATAAACTTGGTGGGGGCCAATACCTCCAAAAAGGTTAAGAACCACTGTACTAGATGCTTGATAACAATTGGTAGAGTTATTTGAATTTTGAAGTGAAAACTTCTTTAGCACCGTCGGGATTTGAAACTCGATGAAACGGAAGCGAGAGACACTAAAAGAGACAAAAACATACATCTATAGGATTTATCCTGCGAGAGAATGCGATAGCAATAACATATTTATTTATATCACGGGCATTCGGTTCCAATACAATACGATAAATTCACGGTCCCATATAAGCCTTATTAGCAGGCCTAGGATCGTACGAAATCCACAAAAAAAATTTTTTTTTGGAAAATCAATAACCAGTCTTCAAACCACTCCAAAATGAACAGGGAAAACTTAACACAAAAGAAAAAAACAAAAGAAAGCGATATCTAGCGACTTCGAAGAAAAAAAAATAGTAATAAGATGACCAAATGTATAGGAAAAGGTGCACTGGAATTCGACGACAAAAATATGGAAAAATTCATTCTTCACATTGATAGTCTCCCCACTCTTGTCTACTTTAGTTTTCTGAAGGTTTCACTACTACCGCGTATGAATAGCACACATTAAGTTCAATAGATTAGAAGTTTTTGCCACTTTCTTTTGAAAGAACATTAGGTCTCAGAGGGCGTGTTTCACAAAAAATGACAAATACTGTATTCCAAAAATACTTTCAAAATTTACATCACAACAAAAAAATCGCATTTAAAGATAAAAATTATATTTCAAAACATATATCCTGTCTATCGTCTTAACTAGTAGCTAAAATCCAATAAAAATAGCGCAAAAAGCCAGTTATATCAGCAAATGACAAACGAAAACCGCCCATTTTTATTCGCTCTAGATTTTTAGATAGTGAGGAAAAAGTACTGAAATCTATGTATCTTCAAGTAAACACACGGTCTTGAAAGCCTTAAGAAATCTCGGGGATCACACGAAAAAAACTCACAGGGGCTGCGTGACGGGCCGGATTGTGAGATTTCGGTTTAGGGAGACTCTTTGACCACTCCAGCTACTCTCTCTCTCTCTTGGCCCGTCGCTTTGCATCAAGCATTCAAGGTCTCCTGTGCTAATGTAAAAATAAGAAAAAAAAACTTAATAGACGTTAAAACGTACCTTATAGGAACTAATTAATTATGAAATTTTTCAGTTCCCATAATAACAAGTACCGTAGATATATTCTACAAATTCCATGTATTAGATATTCGACAAATTTACACAAAAACAATCTGAACTCATCTGTTTAAAAATAAAATACATTTTATGAAAATACCCAAAACACGCGGCACAAAACCAAAGAATTCATACAAACACCTAAAACAAATAACATTTAGTCGAAGAAATTTCAAATACATTGCGTCTAAAATATACATGACAAAACAAGACAATCGAATAATATTAACAAATACGAAAAAGGTCGGGCAAAAAAATTAGTCACCTCACCCAAATATAATTCTCTATCTCATTATTGTTACCACTACCAACCTGAAAATTTTTGTCAAATATTTTGCTTTACTGAAAAATGTACTTTATTTACTTTGATTATATAATGTCTAGATAGAGCGCTTGAGCGACGAAACGCCAAAAAAAATATCAGTGAACTGTTCACTAATAAGCTCGTCCTGTCCGCTCAGTGGCGACACTGTCTTTGTGCGGTAGACACGTGTTGTGTATCATTTTAAAATGACTATTTGCGCTATAACAGTGTGCAGGAATTACAAAGGACGATTGAAAACAACTAAAAATGTTACCTTTAATCGGTAAGTTACCTTTAAATAACCTTTTAGTCAAAGAAACAATTCAGTTTTAATGGTGTAATTTGGTCTGACAGTTTGGTCTTAGGACAACGCTATTTGACGCCATTTTTACGGGGTTGCCTGTTCTTCAAATAAAATTTTCCCATGAGTGCGTTGTTAAGTTTAAAATAGGTTTTTAATAATTACCCAAAAGTAAACTATATATAGTAATATTGTAAATGTGAAAGTTTGCCTTTATGTTTAAGTGTTTGTGTTTGTAAATTCTTCGCGTTGACACTATATTTAAAAAAGTTATGAATACGAAATTTATTTATTAAAATTACAAAAAATGTGACAGGTTTGTTTGGTGAAGTATCAAGTAAACTTTTAATTTTATTCATACATATTTTACAGAATACCTAGTGATCCTATATTACGAAGTAAGTGGATAGAAATAATAAGAAAAAGCCGCGGAGCCGGTAACCAGCTAAAACAACTGTTATTTGCTCTGATCAAAACAACTGTTTAACTTAATTTTTTTAAATGTATTTTGTCTTTATTACATAACTAAATAAAACCGTTTCTAATGCTTTTCGTTGTCTTTATTTGTTAAAAATAATCAATTAAAAATAAATCTCTTTTAACAATAATTTTCTTTTCATTTATATCATTTTAATATGTAGAAAACTATCTTACGTAAATGAATTCAAAATTAAAAGAATTATAGGTTCCGAAAAATCGAAGCATATTTTTACCCACTTTTATGGGAAATACTCGGGAGCTGCTATCGCTCAGCGACGTAGAGCGCTTGTAAAACTATAGAAGTTACGCATAGTTGTGTGCGTATCACACACACTAGTGTTTCAAATCTGGCCTGTTATTTTTGTAGGAATTACAGCGCAACACTCTATCTAGACATTATATAATCAAAGTTTATTTAATATTAAAATATTTGTATTACTTTATTAAAATATTTGTAAACTAGTTTGTCCTCGACACAGGATTTCCTAGTGAGACAGGCAAGGCCAAAAAAATGTAAACCTTTTTGTATAGGTGCACATAAATAAATAAATCATAATTTTAAAACAGGAACCAAAGAGCTCATATTTTCAATACACTCCACCAATTCTATTCTCTTTTCTCAAACACAAAATTTCTAAAAAATTCCTAAAAGAACAGCAAAAGAAATTGAGGCACATTTATTCAGAATATGGGTCATACAAAACATTCAGTCATCTTTGTCCTAAAAACGCCAGTCAACTACCTCCCAGCTCCCAGCCCTTCTGAAGGGCGGGTTTCACGTGAGATGATAGCGACGGTACTTCATGCATACATCGAGCCTACATTCCAACCCCATTCAGCCGCCCTTTGTTACATCCCCGCCCTTATCCATAGAAGAGCGGTTGGAACCTTCGATATCTCACGCCGACTTGCGTTCAATCACTTATATTTATTTATATTGGAAACACTGGGCATGTTGGATATTTTTTTTATGAAAAGAGAGCCGGTTATGTTTTTCATATTAAGAAAAATTTATAAAAGTAAGCCGATTTCTTACATATCCCCTTAAACATTTGAAGTTTTAAGCTCTTAAAAAATGTTATTTTTTAAGATAATATCTATACATTTCCCACGCCGAAACGCAAATTATATGAAATTCCCTCAAAAGAAGATATCGCAAAGTATCCGAAAATTATTATTTTCACGTTTGTTTCAGTTATTTTACAAGTTATATGTATATAAAAAATTCACAGTGTTTCTTTAAATGCTGTTTTAGACAGCACCCAAGAGATTTTTGCTCTATTTGAAACGAGTCGTGTTTTATTAAACATTTTCACAATTTTCGACTCAATTTTACCGTTTTAAATATTAGCGCACTCTCTCCAACATTCGAAATTACATATCTCTCCATCTTCTTCTCTTTGAGTGGGGAAACGGCCCCTTGATACTTACTAAACCGGGTTCCGTTTACCAAAGAGACCCATTTTAATAGTATTAAACTAACTAACAGGGGTAGACAGAGAGGATGGACCGCCAAACAACTCGGTCTTGGCACACACTCTTTGTCACATTCATACATCGTCTCATATATACTCTTCTATTATTCTGACTCTTGACATCATAGCCCGACTCAAATATCTGATTCACTTGATCGATTCCTTCCTCGGGCGTCCCCGACTTCTTCTACCATTCACATTTGCGTAATATATTCTTCTTACACTACTTTCTTCGTTTATTCGCTCTACGTGCCCAAACCATCTAAGGGTCCCTTTCTTAATAAAATTTATGTTTAAAATTGTAAATGGTAGTATAGACACCTGATTAACTTAACCTCATTGAAATTCATATAGGTACCTACGAGAGCTACTCGTTCCAAAATCTTGTTTAAATGTAACAATACCAGGACTGAGCATAAACACTCGCTTGCACCCTGATTACTCATAAAGTTAGTAATAGATACGCAGAAGAGGCGGATCTATTTAGGCGGCATACATTTATCACGTGAGCAGTTTTTCTTCCAATCTAGACCCCTCCCCCCCCCCCCCCCCCCCCTTGGTGAGATAAATTTGGGCCACTTGGTATATTCTTTTCAAGTAACGTGAGATTTAGCTGGATACCCCCCCCCCCGCCCCTTTTGGGCTCACGTAATTAATGTATGCCCCCTTAGGAGAAAAAATAAGCCGTAAAATCATTCCACAACCAAGCTGTTGAACACAGGAATGATTTGTAGAAGCGACCCGTTCCCATGTGAAAAATGATAACAGTGTATAAAGGAAGGAGAGGAAGTACTGGGAAAGAAAAGGATTGACGGATAACATTATTAAATATTAGTTAAATAAATTTTAAAACAACTAAATGTAAGTATTTAAAAAAAAAAAAGAATAATGTCCATAGAGATATACTATAGAGGCGCTATCCCGTACATTATTATTCTCCGAGATTCGTATTCAAATCATGCACGAACAGGCCTTCGGAAAGTGAATTCTAACTGAAGCCACCGCGTCGAAAGGCTCGGCCGTCAGACCGTCCTTTCCTTTTACTAAAGCCCATGGTTTCATCCTTTTCTCGTTGTTGTTGTTATACTAATAGAGAAATGGAGGTAGCAACATACGATTCCGTTGAACCAATTTATTCGCTTAATGTCTCATCTATGTATATAGATACATATATCAATGATAATGTCAGACTTTTGCATCACGAAAAACGCCCCCCATGACATCTATCTCTTGTGTTCTTCTTGATTCTATGCACTAAGTAACACCAATTTGAGGTTTGTTGTGAGAGGGAAAGTAGGGAGTAAGAAAGAAGAAAAGCTGGGTAGTGCTTTTACATCATAAGCTCACTTATCCATTATTTTATTTGCCAATCTCTTCGACTGAAGCCCAAAATGCATCACTCGATCAATATCATAATTTAAATTTACATTCATAGCTAGAAAACACGATATCTTTAAAAAAAATTGTCTAGCTAGGCATTACATCAGGTACAAAATTACAAAAACACCCGGCGTGACACGCGTCATTCCCCTAATCAGCATAAAAACTAGATAAAACCTTTTTATACCGTAGAGATAAGGTTCAAATTGTGGGTGTCTTTGCCACCCCTCGGTATTTTCAGGGCAATGCCCCCAGTAATGAGTGGGTAGTTAACAATTTCCCTAATGGCATGGAAAGAACAGTTAAATACGGAAAAGTAGTGTAATGTTTTTCTAAATGACTTAAAGGTAATAATACTAGATACCTTAAAAGTTTTAATTTTATTTCATTTTTTATTTGATGCAATAACTTTTGTAATATATGTAGAATTCACACACGGATTTTGCTCGGCGGATTTGTCTGTCTGTCCAACACGAACCGATCTGTTTGTGAATGTTTTTTTAAAAATTATTTTTATTTATTTCAAGAATTTTGTTTTTACATTACAAATGATTACATACGCACTGAATTATTGTGTAACCTTACACAATAATTCATTTTTTATTCTACTATTCCATAACTTGAGCTCAAGGAGCTCGTGTTTATGGGAGGAGTATTTACATACATGCAAAAAAAATTTATGTTCTAATGAAATGTGTAAACAATGATCAAAGAACTTATGAAATAAATACAAACATTATTTGACATGTTCATAATTTTGACAAAAAATAGTTATAGAAGGACAATAACAATATATATATACAAATATATTTGAATATTAAATATTACAGTTAAATTAAGGGTACAATTTAATATCATTATCCAATTTCAGGGACTTAATTTGCTTTTTGAATTGTTCATATTTCAATGTTTCGGTTATATTAATTTAGTTTTTGAACAACAATATATTGTACCATCTCACACCTAAATACAAATAGTGGTGCTGAGCCGTAGTCGTTCTAAGCATAGGGATGGCTATTAAGCCATAAGTTTTGAATCTATTGCTTATGCAACGGATCGGTTCGCCGATTGGAAGTCGGTTGACATGCGGAGAAGTTGTGTTTAAAAAATATTTTCCCTAAATTTAAAATCAAAATTTCCCTAGATTTCAGAATGAGTTTGTAAGAGGTTTTCAAGTACTGAATCCCCCCCAAATAGTTTTTGAAGTGAAAACTTCTTTAGCACCGTTGTGATTTAAAACTCGATGAAACAAAAAATTGCGACCAATCACATAAATCTATAGAATTTAGCCTGTAAGAGAATGAGATAGTATAATCGGTCTCTTCTTTGTGCGATGTTAGGTAGCCTCCCCTTACTCCCGTCTACTTTCCTTTTGTTGAAGGTTTCACTTCTACCGCGTGTGAATTGCACACTCTGTTTTTTTTATATACAAGGACGAGGGGGAGAGGGGGGGGTAGTTTTAGGTTATAGAGAGTTTCGAAGTTTACAGAAATTTCCCCAGATTTTTTTTTAAATTTCCGTAGGTTGATTGACGAATTTAACTACAAAAGTAAAATTTGAAAATTTTCTAGTATATGTGCATTTTATCTAAGACACTATTTAGATTGCATTTAGTTCGGGAAGATCAGTGCAATCATACATAAATATGGCAGCCAATACAAATATGCGTTAATAAAATGAAGACAACGTTGAATATGACCAAAGGGTGCAGGGTGGACTTAGCTCAGTTGTTAAAGCAGAGCCCATGTAAGAGCAGAGCCGTTTTTCTGTATAAAATTATCGTTTGAGAGTCGTTAATATAAATACTTATTAGTCTGTCAGAATAAGCATTGCAAATTTAATAATACAGACTAGTTAAAATACAATAATGGCATATAAATAAATAGAAATGAAGAATAATGAAAATACAAAGCATTATCCAAAGACATAACAATAAATAAGACGTAGCCTTGATTTGCATGGAAATATTAAGTAAGTACTAGGAACATGGTGGTACCTGGCGGTGGAATCCTTAACTAAATTACCTTTATATTCAAATGAACCAGCTACAAATTACTTCAAGTATTTATTTGATGATTTCGTTTTTCCCCTTACATTACATTTTATTAAATCTAACCTTTTTATAGTTCCAGTACAGCGTGAATCTAAAACATTCCGCATGATAGTGCTGTACAAATTCTGGAAATACTAATTTCGGTTGTGTGTCTGTCTGTCTGTCTCGTTCAAACTTTTTGAAGTAAAACTTTTGAAGTAAAACTTCTTTACGCACGCTTGACTTGGGGGGTAAGCTGATATGCGTAACGAGAGCATAAAATTGAAAATTGAGGCGAACGGTAGTTCAGAGGGATATAAGTTAGTGAAGATAGAAAGAGAGAGAGTTACCTACGTTTCGTATACTAATGTAGAGGCAAGAGAGAGAGGTGTGAGCACACATTTTCTTTCTCTCATTCTCTCATAGCCAGTTACATTTCGTATATCTAAAGGGGTCTCCACACGGTGCTGCCGCAGAACCAACTGCCGCAGAACTCTAGTCAAAAGCGCCAGCCGTATTGTTATTATAATAACAATACGGCTGGCGCTTTTGACTACAGTCAACTAAAGTTCTGCAGCAGTTGGTGCTGCGGCAGCACCGTGTGCAGACCTTCTAAGACACATTGCAGGCCTATTGTCTGTATCACACTGTACTTGCAAGAGAGGGCAGTGCGCGCGCACATTTTATTTCTATCTTACAACTGTATGTTTCCTAAATAAACTTAAATAAAAAAAAAATAAAAAAATCTTCTTTTATAAGTTAGTGAAGTTTTACTTCAGTCGTGTGGTCAATTGGTCTAAAGGACACTCGTTATTTTATTTTTAGATTAACTTCACACATGAGGCCTATGTCGTCTTTGGGGATGAGGATATTTTTAGTAAAGGAAGGTGAGGAAATCTTGGGAAGGAAGAGGTTATTACGGGTGGGTAGCAATCTTGGGGTCAGTATGTCCAGGAGTGACGGACGTATGAATCCATCCCTCCCACTGCGGTGCAAGACGATGTTCCGAGATACTACCGCTGCAGAAGTCAAAGGGACTCCCTCAACTATTCTCTCCCGAGCCGGCCTGCCATGTAGCTAGTGGGCAGACGCATCCGGCGGAACATTTTGTCGAAAGGATGAATAGCGCAGCGCGTCCGATTAAAAATCGTGTCGGAACTCGATCGCTCGTAGGTTTGCATGAAGCCGTGCTGGTTCTTGCCGGCTTGTCATTCCGGCGTGAGCCTCACTACACCCCGCCCCTCAACCAGCCCGCCCCCAGTCGCAAGAAAATATGCACGCAGCGTCCGCGTGATCATTCGATTATTTGTCGTTCCGTTTTTAAAATGGAGGCGAGAAAGAGCGTCCGACGTTCGATTTTTTAGTCGTCCGTTTTTAAAATGGAAATGGGAACGGGCTCTTAGTGAAAACGAGAAAAAAATCATAAAATTGAAATTTATGCATAAAATTATAGAAGCTACTCAGCTTGATTAGGCTGCATGTAAATTCAAAGAAATGTGCACATATACTAGTTAAAAAAACTATCCTAGCTTCATAAAAGAGGCACCAGCTGAAAACCATCTGCGTTCCGGGAGAAATCTTGAATGTATTAGCTGAGCAGTTACCTATATTTGTCAATACAATCAATATTTTATTTTTTAACTAGCGAGTTCCCGTCATGCGTTGAAATGCCACTAATAAAGAAATTGTTTCTCTCTGCGTGTCTTTTCCCATTCGTCTTATTCTCCTTCCGCCTCCCCTATGTCCCCTTCCCCTCACGCGTTCCCCCTCCACCTTCCCCGCCTTCCCTTTCCCCTCTCCCGCGAACCTCCCTCCCGCGATCCCCCTATCCTCTCCCGCGTTCAATATATTCAGTTCCGGTACATTCAGATTTTCAAACAGCTCGCGTGCCACATATTGCAATTTTTTTTTTCAAATTTTCATTTTTCATATATTACAAACATTCAGTTGTACTGTATTCAATAACAATCAATCAAATCTGGTACCTAAATAGGTACCTTTGTAAAATAAATATAATGTTTGATTAGATTCACGGTCGGTCTAAGAGCGAGGTCGACAGCCGTATACACCATTGAATCGAATAATATAGAGAATAAAACTGAAAATACTCCTCATCATGACCTATGTACGGCTGCGAAACATGGTGCCTATCCAAAAGAGATAAACGGAGACTAGAGGCTTTTGAGATGTGGTCCTATAGAAGACTATTAGGAATTTCCTGGAGAGACCACATTACAAATGAGGAGGTTCTCCAAAGAAACGAAGGAGGAAGGCACCTGCTTAGGACCTTGTCCGAAAGGCGTGCAAGATGGATCGGCCATGTAATACGACAAGAAGGCCTCATGCATGCCTTAATGGGGGGTATGACCGAGGGGACAAACTCTAGGGGACGCCCACGCCGAGGGTACCTGGAGGACCTGCTGGTGGACGTGCGCTGCTCATCATATGCAGACCTCAAAAGAGCCACACAAAACAGGGAAGAATGGAAGAGAATAATAGAGGAAATTGCTGCAAACCAATCCCAGGATTGAAACCAAGGAGAGGGATTCAAAATATTGGATTTTGGTTAGTACCATAGGCCACAGGTGAGGACTTAGATTAAATTAATTAATTTAAAGAGTTTATTGCAAAATGTCATTCTCACATTGTGAAATTTTTGACAGTTAGTTTCGTAAGAGTTTTTGTAATGATTTAAAAAAAACTTTTCATATGTTAATAATCCAGAAACCTTCGCGAGGGTGGAAATAAGGTATTTTGAAAGATTCAAACATTTCCTATATATATATTTATATATATAGGAAATAAAATAAATATATTTATATATATATATATATATATATATATATATAAATTGTCTATGAATTGCTATTAAATTTACAATTTATTGTTATTAAGTTTATTTTGTTGAACTCCATTTTAATTTTTATTTATTTTATAAATTCAATAATATTATTATTCAATGTATAAAAACAGTTTAAAAAAAAAATTTAAAAAAAATAAATCATAGACAACTTACTTACACATAAACATATATTGATTTTTATATTGTACTAGCTTTACCCGCGGCTTCGCTCGCATGGTATTAGTGGGAAAATACTGGCATAATTGTTATTATTCTTGCTTTTTTGTCTAATAAAAAATAATTATTGTTTAATAGAAAATTTTAAAATTTGAGAATGATGTTTCGCAAATAAAAATTCTATTTTAGAAAATATTTAAATTATAGAAATTTATTTTAAGTACCTACTCCCCTAATTTATTCTGATGATTTCGCCTCAAGTAGGAATTAGTATTTTATTCATATTTGAATCCAGAGAAAAACCTGAAGAAATAAAAAAATTACAGTCACGTCAAATAATTACATAGCAACGCTATGCTTTTCGTCCGGACAATAAACATTTTTAGAGATAGGTAGATATTAACTATGACGCCAACAAAGCACTATTTTTAGGGCGAATTGCCAAATTTAAAAAAAAAATCATTTTTTCCAAGGTAACAATTTGTTTGACGTTTGCAATAACTCGATTTTGTTAGGGGCAGAAAACGTATGAAGAATAATAGCATAACGCTACAGCTTATTCATAACGCCAGAGCTTACCAATATATATAGCCTATGTTACTCGCAAATAATGTAGCTTTCGATTAGTGAAAGAATTTTTAAATTCTATTCGGTGTTTATTGCGTGAAAGAATAACACTCATCCATACAAACTTTCGCCTTTATAAGATCTATAAGATAAGATACAGATTATTTCTTCAATCAAGATTTAAAAATTTGTAAAAATCTTTATTACTTATATGTAAAAATCTATTGAAAAAAAAGTTTTTATTATTATTATAAATTTCATAAAAAACATACTACAATAATAAGCTACGTGTTACTGTTCAACTGGTTCATATAATTTCCTCACTGGCAGGACTATAACATTAATGGACGCACTTCGGCCGAACCTGGAACCGATTCGCGAATATTTAACGACTGGCTCGCCGCCGGATGTCGACTGTCAACCCGGTTGGGATCGTAAAAGCGGACAAAGATGGCCTAATCGTAAAAACCTTCAACGCCCCTATTCACTGCTCGCATTTATTTTATTATAACAGCGGTCAGGGCGTAAAAATTGAAACGTTTTAATTAAAGTCGTAAGTGTAGTGTCACGCAGTAAAAAAATACATAAAATTGGACAAGTAGGTACTTACCTAAATAAATATATTTGCTTTTATGCCACACTTGATCGGAAAATGTTTCAATGAACAACCAACTGGGAGGTGAAATGGTTTGAATGTGTAGAGCGGATGGGCAGTGAAAGGCGTGGCAGGAGAGTAATTTAATACTCTAGAAAAATGTGCGTTTTCCTGTCCTATTATTAATTTATTATATTTCCTATTGTTTTAGAAAACTTCTGTATGTGAAGACACCTTGACATCTACCTAAACCATAGGTTCTCAACGTGGGCGATAACGCCCCCTTGTGGGCTTTGAGACTTTCAGGGGGCGAAAGAAGACCCAGAGAAAACTAGGAGGCGTTGAGAAAAACTAGGGGGCGTTGAGATGGCATAGTGAGAGCGTGGGCAGGTAAAAAAATATGGTCGAAAAAGACAAAAAAAAAACACGCTTATCACGTACTAATAATTAAGAATTGACACTATTTTAGAATTTGGATGATTTATAAAGCGCCGATTTTTGTGAAAAATCCCCTCAAGGGCGCTGGCAAATGGCTAATCATTCATCCTTGAACGTTATCTTATTATGCGAAAATGTATTAATTTTATGTAGGTTCACAGTTTAACTTCATTTGTTCTAACCCACATGCTTTAAATTTGTGCTTCTTCTTTTCTGTTGTATATTTTTTTTTCTACCACTTTATGTTTTCTTTAATGTTTTAATCTATGTTTTTATACTATACATTTTTTGCGGAAACCTCGCTGGTTTAGCAACCATGTAATATGTAATTACCTTATTAAATGTATAACTGTTTGTTTCCCTAATAAATTAAAATTTTAAAAAAATAAAAATAATCGGGACAATAGCTGTTTTAGATGCGCGACAGATGGTAAGTAAAAACAATTGGGGGGCGCTAGAAAAAAAAAGTGGGCGGTGAGCAAAATAAGGTTGAGAACCTATGACTTAAACCAACTTTTGTGTACTGAGTGATTGGGTTGCTGAAAAAACTTTCTTTGATTTTGGTGTCACAGCCCAAAAACAAAAAACCAACGGTGCTTTAATCCGGACGGTAGCAGGGCAAAAGTGATAAACATTATGCTGGCAAATGAACATAACCCAAGTAATCAATTATTTAAAAAAAAACTAATTGCATATAAATTAAATAATTGGGTGCAGTGAGCTTGGGGTGAAATTTCGCCTAAATTAAGGGTAATAAATAAGTAATAATTAATTGTGTGTAACGAGGGACGAACCACCATCTGATCAAAGAGCCAGGTGAAAGAAACGACCGGAACGAACCTGCCTGAGGTTATTATAAGTAAGTATTATTATTGGTACTCGCTTATAAGTTATTAGTCGTTAGTTGTAAGGAATAAATTATGTGATATAAATAGGTAATTGTTAAAAGCGAATAATTGTAAATTATCCTTCGGGTAGGAGACGTATTAATCAAAGCAAGAATGTATTGCAAGATTCTGTAGGTGCCAACGACAGCGATGGGCTGTACGGCCTGAACGCATTGTTGGTCGATTGCCAGATGATAGGAAACCGAAAATCATGAACAAATTGGTTGCTACAGTGGAAGCGACCTAGAGGATTTGAGCAAACTGTATTGACCGACCAAAGTTTCGGTATCGGTTTCGGCCAAACGAATTTCGGTCGCGGATTAGGCCAAAAATTAGCCAAAACAGAAACCTTTTTTTTATATTAGCGGTGACGGTTTACATATAGTTCCCGCGAGCACTTAGGCCATAGGCCCATTGTGCTATCTCCTATTGTACATCATTCCTTTGACAGTAACCCACTCCCTTTTATAAAGTTCACTAGGATTATCAATGGAAATTAAGCTATACCCTCTGGTTTCACAATGTGTCTTCCCAGGTTTCATTTCTCCTCTTCACTCCTTCTTGGTTCCCTGAAGACCCCACGAGGAAAGAGGGTCTCATCTCTCTTCCCCACTACTCCTTGGCCCCACGAGGGAAGAAAGCTCCATCTCTCCTCTACGCTTCTTAGTTCCCCGAAGGCTCCACGACGGAGAGTCTACCTCCCTTTGGTTCCCTGAAGGCCCCACAAGGGAAGAGTCCGTCCCACCTTGGTTCCCCGAGGGTCCCAGGAGGGAAGAGGACTTCATCTCTCTTCTTCACTCCTCTGTGGTTCACTAAAGGCCCCACAAGGGAAGAGTTTACAGAGATGGCCTCATTTCTCCTCTTCAGTCCTACATGGTTCCCTGAAGGCCCCACATAGGAAGAGGACATCATCTCTCCACTTCACTCCTCCTTGGTTCCCCGAAGGCCCCACGCTGAAAGAGTGCACTTCCCCTTGGTTCTCTCAAGGCCCCACAAGGGAAGAGTTCATGGAGGTGGCCTCAGCTCTCCTCTCCATGGCTTCTACTCTAGGTTCCTCTTGCAGGCCCCATGAAGGAAGTACACAGAGATGGCCTCAGCACTCCTAGGTTCCCCAAAGGCCCCTAGTTTTCGAATGGTCCAACTTTTTGTCCCCCGAGTGACCAGGGAAATAGAAGGTCCACTCCAGCAGAGCCCCGAGTGCTGGAGTAAGGTCTAAATACTCAAATAATTGCAAACAAAATAAGAAAAACCATGCACTTTTTCAGAACAATAAGAAACTTTCTCGACCTACAACACTTGAAAATGATTTATTTTGCAGTCTGTCAATCCATTATTGAGTATGGTATCATAGCATGGGGAGGCGGTACTGCATCAGCACTAGACCCAATCATAAAGGCACAGAAAACTATTATAAAAATAATTCTTAGACTACCTCTACTTACAGACTCGAACTTAATCTTCAAGAGTATGAATGTGTTTGACGTTCGGCAGATATATGCAAAAACAATCCTCACTCATCTTTACACAAATATGCATAAATACTATGAAAAAAGATTAAATACTCGCTGTACTCGTAACAATTACAAAGATCTACTACAAATTCCCATAACTCATACTACTTTTGGTCAACGAAGTTTCATATACCTTGCAACAAGACTTTACAACATTCTTCCAATTAGTATAAAAAAATGTGATACACAAAAAAATTTCAGAAAAAACATAAAAATTTGGATAAAAAAAAATGATAGAGCCTTTACCGGTGCACTTACCCAAATTCGAAATTAGTAATGAACCAATCCTGCTATTATTGTACCAATGTTATTTTTATTAATGCAACATATCTATTGTGTGATTATAATCTAATATAAGTGTAGGTATGTTTCACAGTATTATAAATTGATGTAAAATTACTGCCTCAACACAGGCAAAGCCTAGTGAGGCAGGCTACGTGATACCTAAATTTATAATTATAAATCTTTATTAATTAAGTACCTACTGTTTATATGCAAATTTTTATTTTCTTTTATTTACCTTTGTACTTAAGCAACACTTAAACTAGTATATGATGTACTTCTTTTTTGTAGTTATAAATCTCAAAAATTTTTGTTCAATAAAGATTTTTTACGGTGCTCCAGATTTCATGTCCGGGTTGAATCTTTCCCAAATGAAAGACTAAACCCTTCCACACACTTTTCCACAAATGAATATCTAGTAAATTAACGCAATGTAATTGCACTATATAAGAATAAAACAATACAAGAACAATACGTCAATCCACCAGAAACATAATGGGAAAATATTTCACCGACTCCAGATATTTTCATATCAGAGGGTTCGGCTCTGATGAAATCCTAACTGGTCCGATAAATCCTACTGATCCCTCAATATAAATATTTAAAAAATCTTTCGTAATCCTACATGTATTTAAAATGACCGACTTTTGCATTTTTATGTACAAATTTTTTGACAAATCTAATACGCCTAAATTTTGAATGAGAGAGCTAGGTATAATGCCAGTAGCCGAAATAACAAATGGTAATATTTTTATAGTCTGAGAATGCCAAATTCTTTTAATTTCATTTCCTAAATCTGTATATTTTCTTATTTTTTCAGAAACAGTTTTCTGAATATTACAAGAATTTGGTATAGCGACATCAATGATATAAGTAATTTTCTTAATTTTGTCATGTAAAACTATATCGGGTCTATTATGACTAATTGTTCTGTCTGTCAGAATAGTTTTATCATAATAAATTTTATAAAATTCATTTTCTAAAAATGAATTTGGTTCATATTCATAATATGGTACATTACGGCAGTCAATCAAGTTATGTTTAATTACCAAACTTTGGTGAATTATTTTTAAAACTTGATTGTGCCTAAATGTATACTCGGACGGCGCTAATACAGAACATCCCGATATAATATGTTCTATAGTTTCCGGAAAAGCCAAACATTTTCTACATAAATCATCAATTTGATTTGCATCTTTGATGATATGCTTCCTATAATTTTTAGTATTAATGACTCTATCTTGTATGGCAAGCATAAAGCCTTCTATTTCTGCGCTCAACTATTATTATTATTATTATTATTATATTTTTAAAATAAGCTTTTTCATATTAGCTCCACGCACTAGCAGCCCCGTCTTCGATGATGTTGTGTGGAGGGATTTTTTAAGAAAAGGAAAGAGAAGGAGTGGATGGATTCATTCGTCCAGGAGTAACGGACGAATGAATGCATCCTTTCAACTGCGGCGCAAGGCGCAAGGCAATGAATGTTCCGAGAGAGTTCTGCTGGAGAGGTCAAAAAATCTGTCTTTCCCGATCTTTGTGAGCAAAGCTGACCTCATGAACCCGGGCACCCCTGCTAAGTGACCAAACCACTTGGGGTGACCTGTGGCAGAGGTGTTGGTTATCCAATAAATGGTTCACGGGGCGGCGGTACCCATACCCGCCTCCCAAATTGAGACGAATTCGAATAACGAAATATTCTCCTGAAAAATATCTATATAAATATCATTGGCCAGTCTCAAAGTTCGTAGAAAAAACTTTTAAAACAAGGTTAGCTAATTGAGGGGTTAGAACGGTGATTGGCTAAAAATTCGTGACATGTAAAAATTCATCCCTCCCACTGCGGTGCGCGAGTCCTGACGGAGAGGTAAAGTTATCTCCCTCGATCAGTCTCTCCAAATCCGGCCCGCCACACTGCAGGCGGGCAGACGCATCCATCGCCAAGACC
The DNA here is from genome assembly GCA_917563855.2 of Limnephilus lunatus. NCBI lineage: Eukaryota > Metazoa > Arthropoda > Insecta > Trichoptera > Limnephilidae > Limnephilus > Limnephilus lunatus. The sequence continues at coordinate 20,508,995 of OU830596.1, read as the reverse complement.
TGGACAATCCTCACTCATTAATTTTTATATTTGAATATAAAGCGAGATGTTTTCTATTTCCAACGTGTCGTTTAGATTTTAGATCATATTTTTCATTATGATAGTAGGGGATCATAACGATTACTATGAGACCTGCGTGAGTTGTTCCGAAAAGCGAACAAATTAGCCTGAGGGGTTATCTTGATAACAAACATTATTACAAAGGTTTTTGCTATGCTTGTCTCACTGGGAAGATTCTCCTCCCGTGTTACAAAAAATATTCAATGACATAACCATATACCTAGGTACCTACATAGTTATATGGGCGAATGTATTTTAAAATCAGGCAGCGGTTGAGTGGGCATCGCGTTTGGGTCCCACCCAGGCGTTCCGTGTTCGATTCCTCGGCTGGCCTTCAACTCCTCCATCACAACTCAAGCAACATTTTCGGCTTACTGTGGTGGTAGTAGGAGATTTTCAAAAATATTGTCGGGTTATTCGTAACCCGGGAATGTTAATCTTTCTTTATAAAAAAAAATGTATGACCGCATTATGAATGAGGAGATTTAAAAAGGAATGCAAGGAGAGACGGGGTCGACGTAATTAACAAGATTAAGAGAGGGACAAGATAAGACGAGATTAATGCTTCAGAATTTAGAAAAGTTGTAAACGCCAATGGACAGAGAAAGGAGAAAGGAATGTTACGAAAAAAGGACACGATTTCAGAATGAGGTTCCTAGGTACTCAAATACTGAAGGTGGGGTAGTGTACAGCCAAAAGCATTTACCTACCTATACCTATTTATTAATATATCTAAGTAAATCCTATAGATAACTTATCAAGAGCTAGCTTGGTGATATCTTCTGATTTTCTATTATTTAATAAATCAAAACCCCCTATGACGGTCTCCGTGGTCGAAGGGAAAGACTCTCGACTAGCAATTCGGAGGTCGCAGGTTCAAATCCCGGCGTTTTATGTATGTTATTCCACAAGTTTATTCATTTAAAATAATATTTGCGGCACGTTCCAAAGTGAAAGACACTATCAGTATCGCAGGTTCAGAATTGAAAGTTGTTTGAAATGGCTTTAGCCGTGTTTGGTTACCAGATCTGAATAACCAGGTATTTCCTCATCTCCATTTTTCACGTATTCTTCCCCTCCCGACTACCCTCGGCCTCACAATATACCTACCACAATTGGAGGTGCCATAGTATCATTGGCTCCAGACGGAGCAGTAGGGACTCTTATGAGGTACTCTTACTCGTATTACATTTAAAAAATCTCTAGATTCAAATTACGAAAAAATTATAATTGGTGATGTTTCTAAATGATTCCCTTTCTTCAATATTTGTAGGTAAATAGCTACTTGGCTAGTGCGCTACGATTGAAAAAATGACGTTATTGAGGTAGTTGTAGCTGAAATTGATTTTTTTTTAAATTTCAAATTTCTGTATGAAGATCTTCAAGATTCTTTCAGTCAAGGGATGCGCCGCATCCACATACAGAAAGATCTTCATACAAAAAATGGAAATTTTGAAAAAAACCAAAAAATTTGATAATTTTATTTCGCTGGAGGGGGGGGGGGGGGGGGGGGGTGGACACATCGAATGTAGTTTTTTTTAATAACAAAATATTTGCACAATATATAATAATATAATAATAAAAATTACAATTGTGGTACATAAGTTGTAGTGACAAATAATAATAGTAGAGAAAACACAATATAACAATGAAGGATTATTCCAGAAGTTTCAGATAATTTTTCAATTATTATCTTTTCGATTCATGGGTATTTAACGGAAGGTTGAAAGTATGTTTTTCAAGGACAGAGAATTTTGAGAATGCTTAGGGAATAATATCGGGATTTTAATGTTATTCTGATATCTTGCAGATATATTTTCCTTGTTATCTAATGTTTTTTGTTTGGATTAGATAGTTGAAAATATCTCGTTATTTGGTCAGGTAGCAACAGACAATTAAAGAATTTTCTTACATTAATATTAACCTTCATCTAAATTTTAAATTTACATAAGAACAGCGATAATAACAACAGCTTAAACTTTTTTTTCAAAAGTATTTATATTTTTAAGCAAGCCCTTGCGCGGCCCAGTACCATTTGGTCCACGGCCCATGGGTTGGGGACCACTGCAGTCTAGCTCACTGAAAACTCACGGACTGCCACTGCTACTTAGGTACCTAAGTACATAATCATATCAATTACAATTTTTAATTTTTAATGCGATAATTGGGAATTTGTGTTTGGCGTTCGATTTGACCTGATACCCGCGTAGGTAGATACCCACCAGTCCAATTTTAAGTTCAGAACCATTTTTAGGTCATTTTTATATCGCTATATACCTAACACTGTCCTTTGTAAATTCAATCATAATGTTTTATTTTCATTAATTCCCCATAATAAAGCAAAAAAGCATTATGAAGAAGACTCAAGCCAAAACTGTTTATATTCTCAGTGTGGCTTTTATCGCCACAAATATACCTAGGAACAGGCGTAAAAATCGCTTGGCAAACTGAGTCTCTAGGTCACAATTTCAAGCACAAATGTGTTTTTTAATTAATTTTGTTATTTTTAAGTTATTTCTTATACATTCTTAATTCCAAAACACATTTTTAGCAATTTATGCATGTATTTTTAATGAAGAAATTAGCAATTTTATTTTAATTCTACTAGATGGAAACGGTAGGAAAAGCTTCAATTTAACCAAAGCATATTTTTTTGTATTTAGAATGTAAATCGATTCGCAGTAAAGACTAATCGAAAATAGTGATTTTGCGTTAACCGTCTCATCGTGGTAGAACCGAAGGATACTCTCAGTATGGCCCTGGTGAAAGATGAACATTCAGAATCGAAACGATGCTTGAAATGCTTGATCTATTTGGCGACCAGATCTGAATCGTCCGGTACTTCTTAACCTTAATTTTCCTTTCCTCAGCTCATATCCTTTCATCCCAAAAGCAACAGCATACCTCAATTATTGAGTATGCCATAATTCTACTGGCTCTGGGCAGTTGGAACTCTTGTGCGATACTCAGATTTTAAAAAAAAAGACGACAAAGAAACACTGTCCAAAATGTTTGAAATTATAATTACACACTACCCCACACAAAGGTGGGTACAACAGACACAAAGCTAAAATTTGGTCAAAATTCCTTATTATAGGTAGATAACATCGTAATAATACTTAATTTGGTTGTCAGTATTCGAGTGTATTTATTTAAATAAGAGGTACCTCGAAACATAATACATAAATTCAATAATTAATGTCAAAATCATTAATGACAGTTGATTCTGACATTTGACACATCAAGTGACAAGTCAATTATTATTCATGTATTTACAGACAATATAATTATTGTGATTGTACATCCATAGAGACACGCAGATGTTATAATTATTAAAAAGTTACTCAAGAACTCATATTGTATAATAATGAAAATTCGTCTTACCTTATTACGGCAGAAAACACTCATAGATGTCATAATATTCACAACAATGCACTGGATATCACTGGATTGGCTAGTTATTAAGTTAATTGTATTATGAAACACGAGAAATTGAATAACACAGCTTTAGAAAGATAGCTTTTGATTATTTTCGAAGGATAATGGAACAATAACAATGAAATCTCGTGCCATTTAGAAATTTAGCCGTGGTCGTATTATTGACCGAGCTTATAATGGCGTTGTTCGCTGCGAAATGTGCATTTTTAAACATCAAATATCGATTTCACGCAAGATAAGCGCTCTAAATAGTCCCACAATACTTATTATGATCACCTCTGAGTGGATGCTGATGGTTTAAGATGATTATAATGCAGAAAACAATAACGTTTTGCAAAATAGGCTAGGCTATCACTCCGCGCGTGTATTATGCATTTTTTATCAAGGAATATCGATTTCGTCGAGAAATTAATGTTGTGGCACTTTATTGTTGACTGTAAAGTTAATATTCTCACTAAACTGTTCGAGGAATATGTAGAATAGGTTATTAACGGTGTCGAGGTTTTTTTTAAAGGAAAAATTAACAGCACAAACGGTGGAAAAGGTCGCGAAAAATACAACACAGAATTCGAACAGCACCAAGATGTTATGTTTTCGAAGAATTGTCACTGTAAATATGCACGGATTTGTGTTTTTAACTCATTGTTGAGAAGCAAATACTCCTCTTAATCGATTGGAAGCATTACCGCGTCTGTCTTCGCGATGCAAAACTAATTTTCCTGACATTTCTTGTTAAAAAACCACTCGCGACACAACGCGGTAAACTCTCTCCTGACACTAGCTTGATGAACATATCAGCAGAAACTGAAAATGGCGGCCGTATCGTCTCACTTCAAGCCGGCTGCTCTCTATTCCTCACTCTGTTTAACTCACGCTGATTGCATTTGTCAGAAAGAACTAACGCTAAACATATTTGGCCAATTAAACGCAGAGGTGTATGGATACACATGGCCGCATACGACAAACTTCATTGCTATGATTCTCTCTACTGGGAGAGAGTGAGAGAAACAAAACATAAGTGCTGATAACATTTTAGCATGTCAGCCGCCTACAGAATTCACAGGGGTGACGATAGCTCTCTCCCTCGTAGGCTTGTAGATAAACAGAGATAGACACATCAAATACGTTCATAAAATATCAATAGTTTGCAACACCAACAAACGACATACGTCTTTGAGAATTTTTACTATGGCTACACTCGCAACAAAGGTAAGCACTTAAATATTGAAGCAAATATTGTAATAATATTATTAAGGCGATCCACTAGTACAGGAAAAATCGAAATCGGAATTCACGCCCTTTTATGGGAGGAGTTTAAAAAAACTTGAGAAAAAGCTTTTGGAAAGGTTGGAAAAGATATTTGAGATTTTTTTTTTACATTTTGATTTCGTAAAGGCCTGTAAAAAACATTAATTCCTTTTTTATGCATGGTTTATTGTAATAAAACGGAATTTTTAAATTGATTTCACGAAAATAAGCGGCGCGGAGCATAACGCGTCTTTTCTCCGCTCCGTTCGGAGGAGTAATGACGGAAGAATGGGGCGGCTGCCAGTCGTTCTTCGGTGGACGGTATAAGGTTCACTTTGATATAACAAATTCGTCGACTGCCGTATTGTCGCCGTGATGTCAAAAATACCAACGCTAAAATGCATATTATATTTTATTTTGTGAGGTTCGGGCGTAAATTTCAATTTTTTTTGCGATAATTATATAAGAAACTGAATTTGCCACATTATGCAATAAAACCATATCCGAAAAAGTGTTTATAAGTAGGAGAGTTTGCACTTAAAAGTGTTTTTTATGGACCTGATACTTTATTTTTGTCTAGGTTTATTATATATATAAAAAATGACCGATATTTTTAAGGTGCAAAAAACCATCTACACGCAATATTTAATTGAAGTATCTATAATACTTCTAAGTGATCAAATTTTCCTAACTAATGTTGACCTAACTTTGTTTTCTGTTGTCGTAGGACGACATTCTTTATACCTGTGTGTAGATACTGAAAAAACTAAAAAGGCCTCATACATAACTCATTTTCACAAAAAACTGGACAACCGACCTTTTTCTTCTGAGGTACAGATTTATTTGTGTTTAATTATAAAATATAGGCCATTAAAAATATAATTTTTCACGATTTTTAAATCGCAACTTTGACAACCTGCTACATAAATATAATGATTAAAAAAAGAATAGAAAAACATGACAAAACAAGCGTTTTTAGGGGCGAATTTTTAAATTTATAAACTTATGATAAATTTGTGTTCCAACATGAATCAGTCTATTGTAATTTATATTCAAGCCCATCAAAATGCTTTTTGATAAAAATATTTTTTTTAAATAACTATTATTTATTATAAATAATTTCCAAGGTGGACTATAAAATCATGAAAATTTTATTTCTTATGACCTGCATTTTAGAATTTGAAACACAAATAAAATGATTCAGTACAAATACGTAGGTACTAGATATTGGTTTGTATATCCTGATTTTAAAAATATTTTTTGAAATTTGGTTAAATGATTTGGTATCAAATCCAAATTTAAGTTTTATCAGAAAAAGGTCGCACAGTCGTCCCTCTTAAGCAGAGTATCCTCCAACCGAAAACATGAACATTTGCTTACACATTATTATAAACATCAGCAATGGGGAATGCTATTAGCAATGGCCCTTCTGCGGACGCATTCAAAAATGTGCAAGGCCACGCCCCTATTGGCAATGTTTATAGTGATGTGTAAGCAAATGTTCACGTTCTCGATCGCAGGAGACCAGACTTTAGCTGCAACAATAGTTGCGGCGCAACTATTTGTGTTTTTTTGTTGTTGTTATTTTTACTTTTATTATTATTTTTGGTTGTTGTTATTTTTTGTTAACACAAATTCGTGATGATTTAACGTACCTATTATATTTATTTTAATTGCGTGGCAACGTCTCCTCATCCTTTTCCTCCCCTTTTAGTTATAATTGGCATAATTAACATCTAATTATTGTATTATTTTGTAATAATAATATTTGGACGATTTATATAGCGCCGTTTTTGTGAAAAATCACCTCAAGGGCGCTGTACAAACTTACCATACATTCCTAAAATCTAGAAAGGCTACAAGCTAGATAAACAATTAAAAACAATTTACGGCTAAAAATTGCATACACCGGTTCATTGATCACCTAAACGAAAATATATGTACAATATTTTGACCAATGAACGCGATGCTGCCTAAAAATGAATTAATACAGGACCATACTTACCTAAGAGGTCGCTTGAAATTAACACTGTTTATTGTCTATTTAAAGAAATTTAAATAGAGTTCGCACGCGCAGAGGACATAATTGTGCAAAAGGTGGGCGGTGCAGTAATACAGGATTTGATCTTCCTAGAGACAGATTGATGTGTAAGGATTCGAGTAATTTTAATTCAGTAAGAAAAGTGTGATTAAGACATATCATAGGCAATACAAGTATGATACTCTCAGATAGGTATATTTAAATTAAGTTAAGGGTTAAGGGTATGAAAGCCCGAAAAGATAGGTTTTTAGTTCGGACCTAAACTCTGTTATGCTTTTTATGCATCGTAATTCCGGAGGGAGTCTATTCCAAGCCTTATGTCCAGATAATCCGAAAGCACGATCTCCGAACTTAGTATTTGGCTTTCGTTTGGGCTCTATTAGTCTCTAGTCTGCCCATAGCAGGTGAAGCAGAGATTGTAATCTCTGATTTGCTGTCAACTTTCTCTAAAATAAATAAAATAAATTTAAAAAAAATAAAAAATATTATCTACGATTGATTTGCTGTCAACTTTCTCTAAAATAAATTTAAAAAAAATAAAAAATATTATCTACAACTGAATGTAACTCAGAATTATCACAAATATATTGTTGAATAATGCATTATGTAATTATAGGTTTATGACGTTTGTTACACTTCTATTTTTTTATTGCTGTTTAGTTCTGCTTCTTAAATTTTTAGTTTACATTTATAAGTACTTATGTATATATTTCTAAAATCCTATTATCAATGAACATTATTAATAGGTGTGTTTTTTTTGTTATCCTGCTCTTTATATTACTGTAAGACTATTTATGTTCCTAATATACAATGAGATTGTACCCTCCATCCAGGAGCACTCCTGTCCCGGTGAGACCGGTACACCAGGGGGCACTGATTTGTTAGGACTTGTGATACGTGCTATGAGGATGAGAAGGAGGTTGCAGTTTAATCGACTGGTATATATGGCAACCAAATAAGCCAGTATTGGAATATAGGAACGGTAGGAATAAAGGAATTGATAAAGTGTTGTTTTATTTCTTCTTCATGGCTTCCTTTTTCTGCCACTTCTTATATTTTGTTTTTCTTTTGGCTCTTCCTATTTTATCTCGTCTCTTCTTGTTTATTAAAGTATCTCTTGACTCTTCTTGTCCCTACTTGGCTCGCGATGGTTTTTCTTGCATGCATTTTGTGTTTTCTTGTTCATTCTTACTTCTTACCGCCCCTTATCTCTTATTATCTCTTCTAGTCCCCTTATCTCTATCCCCTTATCTCTTCTTGTCTCTTCTAGTCTTTTCTTAGCTCTTCTGCCCGTTTTTGCATCTTCTCGTCCCTTCCTTGCTGTGTTTGCCTCTTCTCGGCTCATCTTGAATCTTTTACTTCTCACCGCCGCTCCTACTTTATTTTAGTCTCCAGCCTCTTCTTAGCTCTAATATGAATCATCTTGCGTCTTCCCGCCTCCCCTTGCATCTTCTAACATCTTCTTGCATCATCTCAGCTCTTCTTGCATCTTCTCGCCCCTTGTTCATCTTGCCTCTTCTTGAATATTCTTACTTTTTACCGATCATTCTTGTCTATTTTTTATCTTTTAATCTCTCTTTGCTTTTCTTGTTAACATAAACAATCTTCGCCATCAACTATAATATAATCAAATGTGAAGTGAGTATTGAAGTGACACCTTTGTCAAATCCGAGAGTTCACTCGAATTCACTAACAAACTTTGTCATTTTTACCACTATTGCAACTATGCAAAACCAAATTTCGTAATCAAAAGATGAAGCTTTAACTAAATCATGTACATTTTCAAAGAGATTGGACCGAAGGGGCCCCTGATACGAGTGTAAACATAATCCCGTAAAGCAGCAAAAACACGACATGTCAAAAAAAAAGTTTTTCTTTTAACTATTCGTACATACTAATATTAATTTTCTGGAATTTTGCTTGTTTGACGCATAGCTTTGACGTACATATATGAATGGGGTGAGATTTAGATAGGACTTGGCTCCAAATGCGTTTGCCCACTTACAGCGTGGCGGGCCGGATCGGGAGAGACTGGTTGAGGAAGATCTAACCTAAACTTCTCTAGGCGGACCCTTTCGGCTCATCGCCTAGCACCGCAGTGGGAGGGATGAATTCATACGCCGTCACTCCTGGACAACCAGTGAGGCCAACATTATTTAATCTTCTTTACGTAGTATAAAATGAAGTCGCTCTCTGTGCGCTTAGATCTTTTAAACTAAGCAACGGATCTTCATGCGGTTTTCACCAACAGCTAGAGAGATTCATGAGGAAGGTTTTTAATCGACGCAAAAATTGTGAAAATTTTTAATAAAACATGATTCGTTTAAAATAGAGCAAAAAAAACAGCATTTAAAGAAACACTGTGAATTCATGTATGTATATAACTTGTAAAATAACTGAAACAAACGTGTTTATAATAATTTTTGGATCATACTTTGCAATTTTTTTCTATCGAGGAAAATTTATATAATTTGCGTTTAATTAATGTGGGGATTTTATTATCTTCAAGAAAAACATTTATTTTTTTAAGAGCTTTAAAATTTGACGTGTTTAAGGGAGATATGTAAGAAATCTGTACAGATGGCATTGGTTATAAAGGTTGGGTAATGGCGTGGCATTGTGTTTCATTAGCCACAACAACGTGTTTCCGGGTCTGCTAGTTTCAATATGAAATCCATTTTATGGCGTTTAAATAAATAAATAGGTAGGTACCATGTTCCGATTTTAGTATAGAGTCTCGTGTGAGGGGAGGGATCAGTGAAACAATACCTGCAATCACTGGGGTCGGGGAGGGGGGAAGTGTTATAATACATATTATATTCTCTCCTCTTAGTACCTACCGACCTGCCTGATAGGAATTAGCGACACAAAGGTAAATCTATCCTGACTCGAGCAGAGATTAAGATAAGCGACGGTTTAATCTACACCCTCGCTACTTTACTGTTAATATCTGATATGACGGCAAGACTGTTAAGACTAAGAATCATAAATTGGTAATAAATTAATTACGAAGTGAAAGAACGAGAAAGGGTTACGTGAACTCAAAAATAATGTATTGTGAAATGAGATAAATGTACGAGTAGATAGCAAGGGCATAGCTATAGCATTCACATGGGGGTGGGGTTCGGCACGGGCAGGGCGATTAAGAAGTGTGTGGGTGGGGGGGGGGTGTCTAAAATTTGTTAGAAAGTTTTTTGGGACCTCCACTTATAACAACTTATTATATACATCACATCAATACAGGAGATAGTGCAGCACATAATATTGTTGTTCAAAAGAAACTTTACAAAGGAGGCTCTGAGATGCTGTGTGGAGGGTCTTTTTGCCGAGAGGAAGGAATGAACATTGGTCTTAAAGAGACGTTGTAGGAAGGAGGAAACACAGAGGCCGGCAAATCGTTCCACAGCCGAGCTATTGAACACATGAACGAGTCGAAGAAGCGACCCGTTCGCGTATTTCCAAAACCTATAACGGTCCGCGGTGGAAATACGCGACCCGTTCTCATGTGACAAATGTCAACCTTGTATATGTTGGGTGCGCGTTTGGCGTGTTTCCCGACTATGCACCGGTGCCAAAGGGATCAATGACGCCAGTTCCTCGGAACATCTTCCATTGAAATACCGGTAGAACAAGGATAATGATAGCATTAAAGTTTGCAATCCGTTAGTAGGACCGCCCTTTTCTGCACAGAGTTGAGGGTAGATTTCTGCACCTGTTCGAGAAGGTAGCAACGGTGTAAGCTAGAGCATTCAAATAGGGGGAGGGGAGGGGGATGTATGTTCCAGGAATTTTTACATTACATTATTTCCTACGCAATAATGAGGCCGATGAGGGGGAGGTTTGAACTCCATAAACCCCCCCCCACTTCGTACGTCTTTGATAGGTAGATACTATTAGAAAACAGAACAAATATCACCCCATATAAACACTTAAATACTCCCAAAAAATATCCTGAAGACCAAACATCCCCCAACAAAATATCTACTAAAACTTAACCTAACCTAACCTAAGAAAAAAAATATGGGACAAATATAATACTGACACTGTATAGACAATAAATTATTGTTCATAAATAGTAAAATGGGACAAAAATAATACAGATACAAAAAATAATTTATTGTCTTTACAGGATGTCTGTCTTATTTTTGTCCCTTTTTTTAGGTTAGGTTAGGTTAGGTTAGGTCGTAGTAGATATTTTGTTAGGGGAAGTTTTGTTCATTGGATATTTTGTCGGAGGATATTTTGTCGGGGATATATTGTCGCGGGATGAAAAGTCGCGTAACCTCAAGCAACGTTATGATTTTGAATGATGGTCTTTCACCAGGGCGATGCTGGGAGTATCTAACATTCCTTGAGGTGATTAAATTAATAAATGGAGCTCTACAGGTTGACTTACTATTTTTATAATTAAATCTATTTCAGAAAAAAAAACAGCTCAAAGTCCAATCTTTTCTCGTAAAATCTTCAGCACGACGCGCTTCAAACTAAAAGTATTCAGCTCCAATCATAAACGAATCAATCTTACACTCTCCAGTTCTTTCCTGACAATCCTGAATATGTGAATAATTATAATTGTGATCATCCCTTACCGAAGCCACCTACCCTCGGCCTCGGGCTGAGATGGCAGGTACTGTGGGTGTACTTGCTCACTGTCTAGGTAGGAGGTATCAGCAAGCCTAGGGTAGGTATCTTCTCAGCGGGTACGCAGTAGTTGGTAGTTAGTAGCCTTCCACACTTTTAAGTTATGTACAGGGTTGTACATCATTGTGAAAATATTATCCGAACCTGCAGTGTTCGTTACTTTTTAGATGCTCCAAAACACTTAACTTGTGGAGGTTTAAATCAATGATCAGTAGATTCTTAATGGTTTATTTATATTACGTATTTAAAACAATAAGGCTACAAGTTAGCCGACCTAACTGGGGTCCTAGTCCCTATCTTTTACGTTTTACTAACAGCCTGTTAGCTTAACTTGGTGGTTTGAGCAAAGTTGTCGAGATACCTACTATAAGTTATATTACGTAAAAGCCGTAATACAAATAGATAAATTTCCAAGTTATATAAAAGCGACGGCCGGCGAGGCGCAGCGGTAAGGCGCTTGACTCGCACATCGAAGGTCGCGGGATCGCATCCCGGCTTGGCAAATAAATTTTAATGGATTAATTTGTGTTACATCACAATTTATTCATTTAAAATAATATATAGTATATTTGCGACACGTTCCAGAGTGGAAGATACTCCCTGTTTCGCCCTGGTGTAAGACCACCATTCAGAATTGAAACGTTGCTTGAAATGGCATTAGCCGTGTTTGGTGACTAGATCTGAATAGCCAGGTACTCCCCCACCTACCTCTTCCCTATCTCCTTCCCTTCCCCACTATTCTCAGCCTCACAACATACCCCGATTGGGGATGCCATAGTCTCACTGACTTCAGACGGGAGCAGTTGGGACTCTTGTGCGGTATTCATATAAAAAGCATCTAGCATCGTTTAGCATCGCTTGCATCGCATTACTTGAGTTTTCTGAAGGTTTCACTTGTACCGCATTCTACTGTGAATTACACACTCTGTTTTTTTGTAGTTATTTTATGTGATTTGACGCTACTGACCCCTATCCTACTTTTCTATATTCCAAATGCGAGTGGCATGAAGCATAATATAAAATATACTCTTTAGAATTTAGATTTAGATCCTAGTTGACAAGATATTTCGTAATTTTAGAAGAAGTAGATGAGTTTCATTAGCTTTAATATTATTTATTTTTGAATCCCCAAATCGTAGTCATTAAATTGAACCACCATCAGATCGATATTAAAGCGATTATTATGATCTCCAAAAAGTTAGATGTTAATTTCGCTGATATTTTTGGCAGGATCGATTCGGCCTATCCCTACCATCCCCGTATTACTAATCCCGTACCGTCAAAAGCCATATCAGTACCAGGTGTTTAGCCCCGAGCTCTTCCAAGAGATATTAATAATCAGTATATATCCACATGAGGGGAGAGAGACGCAACAGGATGCCGAAGGTAATTTGTAACTTGGCCTCGTTGTTTGTTGGTCGCAAGACTTTATATATATTTTTCAAGGAACCCTTTGTAAACTAGATTAAGACGGGTTCACTCATTTTCTAAGTATTCTGGAATTACGTTTGTATGAATAAATTACGTAGACGATGCGTCGGATTTCTTGGAAGAGATGCTTTATTCTAGATTTTAGGGGGTGATGAAAATTCTGGGGAAAATCTGAGTCGCTTAAGGCAACGTCTCAAGAAGAAGAAACGGTTGAAATTTCTTACTCTCAACTATCGTCTATCGCGGCTATACCAACATAATAGGTTCAGTCAAAAACTAATGCCTCCTGTTTTTTTCTAGTTAAATATAAGCCATTTAATTGAATTTGGCAATATTCCTCAAGCCTTCATCAACCAGCAGTTCGTATTAGTCAGCGTTCTGTGATTGAATTCTTGAATGCAGAAGGTGATACGCTTATTCGCATATAACGTGTACAGTGATGCAACTGCACGAAAATTGTGACCGAAGACAAAACATGGGTTTCATGGAACCCGAATCAAAGAGGCAGTCAATGGAATGGCATCACACAAACTCACCGAGGATGAAAAAATTCAAAACTGTGCGGTGGGCACTTTTATGAAGACAGTGTTCAAGGATGCAGAGGGTTCGATTATGGTTGATTTTTTGTTGCGAGGATGCACAATGAATTTTTCCTAATACGTCACAACCCTTAAAAAGCTTAAAGCACGTATTTTGCCCAACAAAAGTTATGGCGGATGGCCTTAGGAAGCAGGACCATGCTTTTTACCACTCTGGGATTAGGGACACGAAAAACGTATCGATACTTTGTGGTATCGAGTACTTTTCCTTTCGATACCGATACTTTTGTACTCGCTTCTTTGTATTCGACACTTTTTGGTAAGTATCGATATCTTTAAAAATTTGGCTAGCTATCGCCAAAACGGCTCGATAAACTTTAAGTGACAACCTTTTAGAAGAAGTTTTCTTCGAAAAATTAATTTTTATTTTGAAGTGATTGTACGGAAGAGGAATCGGAAATTTAATTATGTATGCTTTACGCATTGACGTGGAGTCTCACAGGCTTACAATAACTTAGGTTTAAGTTAACATAAGTGAAAATTATGTTTTTTCTTTTACTTTTATAATGATTATGTAGGTATTCGGATACTACGCCGGAGAGGATGGACAGCAAACTCAGCAGAAGGTTTAAATATATTTAATGGTGAAACAAATTAAATACGTGTAAAATGTAAAGTCGATAAGATTCAGTACAGCGTGTTCGCGAGGGAGCGAGTCGGTCGTGTCGAAGCGAGACGGTCGTGTCGGAGAGAGTGTGTCTTGTCGAAGCGAGTGAGTGAGTGAGTAATCTTCCTCCGTTTATATAGGTGATTTTTTTTATTTATTTTTATTTTATTTTTATTTTTATTTATTTTATTTATTTTAACGCCATAAAATGGCTTTTACATTAAAGTGTTACATGAGATTATAAGTATACAGAGGTACACAGGAAGGTGTCAGTATTATATTAAGAACAAAATAAGAATGTACAAGTATACAAAAATAATATCGCTGAAGTGATACAGTTGTTATTGTAAGTACAATGAGATAAAATTGAAAAGAAATACAAAATACATATGTAATCGTACAATAGTAAAAGAATATACTAGGGTTTTAAAAGACCTGACATAAAACAAAGTGCCAAGTAAGCTATAAATATTGAAATTGGATTATTGAAATACGTGTTAGTAGGTATCCAAGTAATGTTATAGCAAGTTATTGCAAAAGGTATACATTATTTTAATTCTAATCTGTTATTCACAGTTAACTAAAAACAATGTATTACAATTTCTCCTGCAACGTAGATAGAACAGGTTGTGAAATCTATTTAACCACGTCCTTGTTCATGGATATTGATATCCGTCTAACATTGTTTTAGTGGAACAATAGATAAAACATTGCCAATACAGTTTACATGGCGGCATGAAATAATCTATTCGCACGCACAATATTGTAACTGCAGAAGGAAGCAAGCCAGACAAATGGCCTAGCTAGTTATTAGGGCTCAGGCTACAGTAGATACAGCAATTATTGTCACAATATTACACAAAACATGATTACTTGATTACAAACATACTCTAAGCATACCGGTTGGCAGTGGTATAAAACATTTTAAAACATATAATTTCATTTATATATTAATCGTAAAATATATTAATATATCTGCATACATATAAGCTTTTTAAAGGGAGCGATGTTTTTATAGAGAAATATGTCAGTAGAGCAAGTTTCATTCCCCACACGATGCAATCTTTGAATACAAGAGTTGAACATAAAATTAGTGCGAGAAGCAACTATGTTAAATGGAGCATGGAGTCTAGTGTTGTATTTATTGGGTACTTTATAATTTATCATATTCGCTAGTTCAGGGCTATCCAAATATCCGTTAATGATTTTAAATAATAATAAAACATCACTGATTTTTCTTCGCTGTGATAATTCGGGTAGTCTAAGCAATTGCATTAAATAATTATAATTTAAATTTTCTAAGGGAATGTGTAATTTGTAGTTTATATGCCTTAAAAATCTATGTTGTACTCTTTCGATTTTGTGTGAATGTACATTGTACAAAGGTGACCAGAGAGAGGAATTATACTCAAGATTGCTTCGGACCAGTGTTATGTATAGTGTTTTAAGTGTATTAATATACATTAGATCTTTGCACGTTCTTAACACAAAACCGAGACATTTAAGTGCTTTATTCGTGATTGCATCGATGTGGGGGACGAACGTCATCTGGTTATCAAAAACGACACCCAGATCTTTTATTAATGTTACTGTAGAAAGATTAACATTGTTGATGTGATATTGAAAGAGTATTGGATTTTTATTTCGAGAAAAACTTATAGATTGACATTTGTTAATATTTAAAAATAAATCATTTGTGTTACACCAATTATATAATCGATCCAAGTTGTTTTGCAATACAAGACAGTCCATCAAATTTCTTATAATAGTGTAAATTTTCAAGTCATCAGCAAACAATAGGAAATGGATACCTTCAAATATTGAAACAATGTCATTGATAAATAGCAAAAAAAGAATCGGACCTAGATGAGAACCTTGTGGCACGCCACTTGAAGCTTCAATTTCGTGTGATATATGGTTAAATAGTTTAACGTATAGTTTTCTAGATGTTAAATAGGTCTCAAGCCATTTTAGTAGCTTTCCTTTTATCCCATATACTTCTAGTTTGTTTAATAAGATTTTTAGAGAAACTTTATCGAATGCTCTGCTGAAATCTGTGTAAACTGCATCCGTTTGCAATCTTGAATTTAGATTGTCTGATATATATTTTTCGTATATAATTAAATTTGTAAGTGTAGATCTACCGGATATAAATCCATGTTGGTGAGGGGAAATGATTTTACGAGCCTGTAGCATAAATTTTGATAAAAATACGGATTCAAACAATTTAGGTATTGCTGATTGTATGCAGATAGGTCTGTAGTTAGAAGCATCCGTTTTGTCACCTTTTTTATAGATGGGACTAAGGAAACTGATCTTCCATTTTTGTGGGAATAGGCCTGATGCTAATGATAAATTAAATATATTGGTTAGGTGGCCTTTTAAATTAGATACACAGTTTTTTAAATAAATTGCAGGTATGGTATCCGGGCCAGCGGATTTCTGAGTATCTAATAGTGTAATTTTACGCTGAACATCGATTTCATCAATAACAAGGTCATTGAAATCAATAGAAATATTTGAGTTGAATTTAGGTGTTTGGTTATTGGATGGGTTTGAATCATATACTTCGCCAAAGCATTCGGCAAATAAATCAGTAATTCCTTGGGGTGTATCAGCAATTTTACCATGATGATCCCTTTGTTCTCGTTTCCATGGTGGGGGTAAAGCGTCTGGACCTCGAACCCGCAGGATCGCTGACGGTGTCATTTTATTTATTATTTTAGCACGAGTACAGTATTTCGTCTACCGGGTCATCATTGAATGAATATTTTGCAATGCCTTTGCCTGGTCAGCGGTTTTCGTCTCGGGTGTCATTGATTGATATCTAAATTCGTGTTTCGTAATGCATTGCTGTCTGATTGTTGATTCAGCTTTCTTCGCATTCCCGCTCGTGTTGATTTTATGGTTTTGAGGTCGGCATCCTGCAAAGGTATTTAGCTGCGGTGGCAAGCTGCTACAGGGTCCGCCCCCAGTGAGGTGGAGCCTCACGATTCGTTAGGGTTGCGTCGGTCCGCCGCTGACCCTCAGTTCCTCCAATGCTTGACTTCTGTAATGCTTTACATCTCCTCCAAGTGTAGTATATGCCCGCCAGTAGCACTGCTACTGACAGTATGATGAGAGTCGTCCATTGCAATCGGTTTGTTTCCACATGGATGTCTCCTGTCTGGGCGATGATGACTTCTTCTTTGCTTGATGCTTGTCCCATGATGAAGGTGTGCTGGTTGTCGACTGAAGTAATTTTTGATTTGTAGCTCCTTTTATAATACGATTGTTTCGAAATAATTTTATTAAAATTTTGCTGACGGAATAATCTTGTATGTGCCCTCCTTTTGAGGTTTTGTTTAAAACAGCTGTGTGCGTCATTTCGTTATCGCGCGATTGTTTACGTTGCCGGTGTCGTAATACTTGGTGAATGAACTTGCCATTGTGTCGTCGGTCAGCTGTTTTTATTGTTATGTTTTGTTTCGGGTTTCGCTTACGCAATCGTATATTCATAACAATATTTCTGCATTGTATTTGATTTTAAACTTTGTTATTCTTTCCACGATAATATATTATGCTTGATATTTTTCGAGAAATCTGACGCTCCTTCCACTCCTTGTTATCCTTGAACTTGATTCTTGGTCCGTTATCTTTACCGCTGTGTTCTTATCTGGTACTGACACGGCTGATGGCGTTGTTGAAGGGATTATAGTTGATTTTCCTTCCTCGATAATGTATGCTGGTTTGATTCGGTCTATGGTAACTGTTTTTTCTTTCCCTTTTATGAGAATGACGTATGTTCTCCCATTGCGTTTTATAACCTCGTATGGACCGCTATACGATTTTTGTAGTTGTCCACGAATAGTGTCGTCTCGTAACAGAACGTGGGTGGTCGAATGAAGATCTTTGAATATGAAGGTTCGTCTACTGTTATGTTGTGTTCCTTCTACTGGTCGGAGATTTTGCATTTGTTGACTTAGGATTTTCACAAAACCAGTTAAGTCATCCTTATCGGAAGATCTCGCGTTCAAGAATTCTCCTGGAAGGCGAAGCGGCTCTCCATATACAAGGTCTGCTGATGTGCATTTCAAGTCTTCTCGCCAAGCAGCTCGTATTCCCATTAGCACTGTTGGTAATGTCTCTGTCCATCGGTTAGTCTGGTGGCATTTGATAGCTGCTTTCATCTGGCGATGTAACCTCTCTACCATCCCGTTTGCCGCTGGATGATAGGCCGTCGTGTGAATTTGTTTCGTCCCTGCCAAGTGGTTAAGTTGTTTGAATAATTTAGATTCGAATTGTTTTCCTTGGTCGGTAGTTATCCGGATTGGTGCACCAAAACGAGTAATCCATCCTTCATAGAATGTGCGGGCGACCGTTTCCGCTTCTTGATCTTTGATGGGGAAAGCTTCAGGCCATCTTGTGAATCGGTCCACACACGTCAAGCAATACCTATGTCCTTCTGACATTGGCATAATAACGATATCGATGTGGACGTGTTCGAATCTTGCCGAATTCAGTGGGAAGTTGCCTTGTGGAGCGTTTACGTGTCGCGTTACTTTGTTAAGTTGACAAGGTAGGCAGTTTTTTGCCCATTTGTTGCAATCTGCTTTAATGGAAGGCCAGACATAACGCTGTGTTATGAGTTTGGTAGTGGCTTTTATTCCCGGGTGAGAAAGGTTATGTATCGTGTCGAATGCGGCTCTTCGGAATCTTGTCGTAACAAATGGTCTCGATTTTCCAGTTGACACGTCACAGTATAAAGATGTGTTCGTGTCAGGAATTATGACCTTTTCCAGTCGTAGGGACGATCCTTCCTGAAGATAATCATTCACCTCTTCGTCGCTTTCTTGATCGTTTGCCAACTTGGCATAGTTAATATGTGTCTTGATGGCGTCAATTCTGGATAATGCGTCAGCAACTATATTATCCTTGCCGGATACGTGTTGTATATCCGTTGTAAACTGGCCGATAAAGTCGAGGTGTCGGAACTGACGTGGACTGCATTTTTCTGCTTTTTGCGCGAAAGCATACGTGATTGGTTTGTGGTCTGTGTATATCGTGAATGTCCTTGCTTCAACCATATGGCGAAAGTACTTGACCGCTAAATAAATAGCAAGTAGCTCTCGGTCATACGCTCCGTACTTTCTCTCTGCTGGGCTTAGTTTTTTCGAGAAGAATGCCAAGGGCTCCCACTGGCCATCCACTAGCTGTTGCAATGCTGCCCCGGCAGTGGTATCGGAGGCATCACTTATGATGGCTAGTTGGGCATCGCTCTCCGGGTGTGCCAGCAATGTCGCTTGCGCCAAAGTTTCTCGGCATTCTTCAAAAGCCTTGATGGTGTCAGGTGTCCAGGGCACTGGCGTTTTGCCCTTAGCGTTTCCTTGTAGAAATTCGTTGAGCGGTGCTTGAGACTCTGCGGCTTTGGGTATGAACCGTCTGTAGAAGTTCAATATACCCAAAAAACGTCTAAGGTCCTTTGTGGTTGCCGGCCGTGTGTATTGTTGGATTGCCTCTACTTTGTCGGGTAGCGGTCGCGTACCTTCGCTGGAGACCAAGTATCCTAGGAATTTGACACTTGATTCTCCGAAGTTACATTTTGCAGCGTTGACGACTACTCCATAATCCTGTAAGCGGCGGAAAAGGATTTCTAGGTGCTGCAGATGTTCTTCTTCCGAAGTGGATGCAATAAGTATGTCGTCAATATAAGCATAGCAGAATTCCAGTCCTTGCAAAACTTCGTCGATAAAGCGTTGGAATGTTTGTGCGGCGTTCCGAAGTCCAAAAGACATGTAAGGAAATTCGAACAGTCCGAATGGAGTGGTAATTGCTGTTTTTGCGATGTCTTCCTGCGCTACCGGAATTTGGTTATACGCCCGGACCAGGTCAATTGTAGAAAAAATTTTCCTACCCCGGAGTGATTGGGCGAAGTCCTGGATGTGGCGAACAGGGTACCTGTCTGGTATTGTTCTAGCATTCAAACCCCGATAGTCACCACAGGGTCTCCACTGGTCATTGGTTTTAGGAACCATGTGGAGTGGTGATGACCAGCAGCTTTCGGAAGGTCTGGCGATTCCCATTCGCATCATGGTCTCGAACTCCTTCTTTGCGACGCGGAATCTCTCTGGTGCGAGCCGCCTGGGTCTTCCGCTGACGGGGGGTCCTGGAGTCGTTCGAATATGGTGTTTGGTTGCGTGCCGGGTCTCTCTCATCTGTCCATCGGGGCGAGTTAGGTCAGGGAATTTTTGTAGTAGTTGGTGGTAGGTAGACGATCCTCTTACGGTTTTTACAGAAGCAACTTCGCAAGTGCTGTTACGTCCTTGAGTTGATAGTTTTGTGGTCTGGTCTCGCAAGCGGCGATTTTTGACGTCAACCAACAGCTCAAAATGGGCTAAAAAATCGACGCCAATGATGGGTTTGGAGACATCAGCGAAGACGAATCTCCAGGTGAAGTCTCGCCTGAGTCCAATGTTCAAGGTCAATGTAAGATTCCCGTATGTAGAAATTATGGTTCCATTGGCCGCTGATAGTTCGTACGGTTGCTTGTCGTAACGTCCACAGAGTTTATTCCTGGGGAAGACGCAGAGGTCTGCGCCGGTGTCGATCAGGTATTGAATTTTGGTATTTTTGTCGGTAATAAATAAGCGGCTGGAAGTCGGGCATGAGTTACTGGCCGTCATCAGTGCTTGCCCTGGTCGTTTCCCGAGCGGAATGTGCAGGGGACTCTGCACTTTTGAGCGGCTTCTCCGAAAGTACGATGGTACCAGCACATGTCCTCCTCTCTTTCTCCGCTCCTGCTTTGAGAACGTGGGCGATAACCTTCGCCTCTGCTCTTCGAGCGTGTCCTAACCCGATCCCGATTGCGAAGGGTTTCGCGGACGCGTCTGCCGTATGTTGTCTCGGGAGCATTGACGCCTTGGATCTCGTTCCTTAGCGTAGCCCGTAGGTCTTGTATCTCCGATTTTAATGTTATTGTCAGCTTATGCAGTCGGTCTTCTAACTGCGCATCAAGTCCGGGCGTTATCTCTGCGATGTGAGCTCTGCTTGTGGAGTCTGCAATTGCGTCTGCCAAGTCAGCCACCTTGTCCAGGATAACGTCCTTCTGTGTCGTCAGTACCATCTACATGGTGTGAGGAAGACGGCCCATCCACAGCGTTCGGAGTACCTCGTCTGGTACTGCTACACCCGCTAGGGTGCGTAGGTGGCGCAGGAATTGAGACGGCTTTCTATCCCCAATTTCTTCGTGTTCTAGGAGCCGGCGCGTCTTCTGTTCCTGTGTTGAACTTAACCGGCGGGTCAGTTCAGTCTTCAGCAGGAGGTAGGCACCGGTTTCAGGTGGTTTGAGTATGATCTCTCGTACCTCGGCAGCGTATCTTGGCTCCAAGGCTCCCAGGATGTAGCCAAATTTGGTCTGGTCTGCGACGATGCCAGATGCCTCAAAACTCCTCTCTGCCATGCAGAACCACATCTCCGGGTCGTCTGGGCAGAACGGCGGGATCCTCACCGCCACTCTGTTAATTTCGGCAGCCGCGTTTCCACTCGGTTTTGGCTGCTGCATTTTGGCGCTGTCTTTACTTCGTTGCTGGTGCTGTCACTGGACCTCTCGTTGGCTTAATTGGTTGGTTCTGAAGGCGATGTTGCGTGTGTTCGTCGGGGTTCACCACTGTAGGTATTCGGATACTACGCCGGAGAGGATGGACAGCAAACTCAGCAGAAGGTTTAAATATATTTAATGGTGAAACAAATTAAATACGTGTAAAATGTAAAGTCGATAAGATTCAGTACAGCGTGTTCGCGAGGGAGCGAGTCGGTCGTGTCGAAGCGAGACGGTCGTGTCGGAGAGAGTGTGTCTTGTCGAAGCGAGTGAGTGAGTGAGTAATCTTCCTCCGTTTATATAGGTGATGATCCCTTTGTTCTCGTTTCCATGGTGGGGGTAAAGCGTCTGGACCTCGAACCCGCAGGATCGCTGACGGTGTCATTTTATTTATTATTTTAGCACGAGTACAGTATTTCGTCTACCGGGTCATCATTGAATGAATATTTTGCAATGCCTTTGCCTGGTCAGCGGTTTTCGTCTCGGGTGTCATTGATCGATATCTAAATTCGTGTTTCGTAATGCATTGCTGTCTGATTGTTGATTCAGCTTTCTTCGCATTCCCGCTCGTGTTGATTTTATGGTTTTGAGGTCGGCATCCTGCAAAGGTATTTAGCTGCGGTGGCAAGCTGCTACAATTATAATTCAACAAAAGTAACTTAATTTTGTTATCTAAACATTTAGTTACTGAAAAACACCATTAGATGAAAAAAATCTGAAAAGTGCCATACTTGTGGATTGTTTCAGATTTATATCTTTATGATTGAAATGTTGATTATAATGTAACATTTTTCATTGTCATAAATCTATTAGGTTTCAAAATTAATTTGATGTTTTGTTCCAAAAAAACTCCACGTCTATAATAGTGATAAGAAAAAATATTGCCCATAACTGGTAAAGCAATAGATAAATAATTTAATACACTAAAATATCTCACTCAAGAAAAAATGTAATACAAATTTTTTTTTTTACTTTTTAGTTCGTATTTTAACAGGGCAGCTGTGTTTCGCAGTTGATTATATACATAAACAACTTTACTTTTTTTCCGATACTGCTCATGAGTATAGTTTCGATACTTTCTATTCGATATCTGGGATACACGCCCTTGTTAAAAGATGGACCAAAACTTTAGAAATGGACGGAGATTATATTGAAAAGTGACAAATTAATCATGAACAGTGTGGTTTTCGACCAATGTAATTGCAAATTTTATTTCTTGACAATTAAAGGAGAAAAAAATAGGAGGCATTACTTTTTGATTGACCCTCGTACTTTATTTCTTTAAACACGTGTTCTGAAGGATGTAAAAATGATTACCTTATTTATATATATTTTTTTAAGATCCTGTATTTCATTTCTGAGGGATGCTGGGTGGGTATTTTTAAGGAAGTCCTGGGAGAGGTGGTTGGGAATCTAGGGGTTGAGAATGTCCAGGAGTGATCAACGTGTGAATTCCTCACTCCTACTGCGATGCAAGGCTCTGGGTCAAGGGAGTCCGGCTGGAAAGGTCAAAGGGTCTCCCTCAGGCATAGGATGACCTTTATATGTCAAAACGTTTCTGAGATATACGAGTATCCATACTAATCTTACTAATATTATAAATGCGAAAGTTTGTATGGATGTGACTTACTCTTTCACGCAATAAATATCGAATGGAATTTAAAAATTCTTTCACTAATCAAAAGCTACATTATTTGCGAGTAACATATGCTATATATATTGGTAAGCTCTGGCGTTATGAATAAGCTGTGGCGTTATGAAATTATTTTTTATACGTTTATTGGCAAAGCGTGTTGCTTAGTAAATGTTTGACGTGGGCTGTCATATTGTTATTTTTTTAGGTTACTACTATGGAGATTTCTTTGATAGCAAAAATTCAAATATGAGTTTTCTTATATGAATATTTAGTCTAAAAATATAAAATAGGTACTTATCTACTAACCTAACTAATATTTTGACCTAAGCCAACAGCTATACTAATATTATGAATGCGAAACGGCGCGTATTTGATTGTTGATTGATTGGGGGAAGGGGAGGAGTGGGAAGCCGGGGGCAAAAGCTAGTATTATATATGGGAAAGTGCGTGTGTTTGTTTGTTACGCTTTCACGCCTAAACCACTAACCCGATTTTAAAAATTCTTTCATCAAGAGAAAGCTAAATTATCAGTGAGTAACGTAGGCTGTATACAATGAGGGAGGGGGAAGGCGGGGAAGGTGGAAGGGAACGGGGACGCACGGGAAAAGACATGCAGGGAGAATAAATTTGTTTCTTTAAATGGCAGTGCAACGCATGCCGGGTAAAAGCTAGTATATAACATATATTAATCATGGGTAGAATAACCAATGTTCAGGCGTCTTTGAAAAAAAAGTAAATATACTACAATTTGAGTACAAGATGAGCTACGTAGGTATGACGATTCCCAAGAAGCAGCGTTTTTTTAAATGTCGGTTTTTTTGTTAGATTAATTACTAGCTTTTGCCCCCGGCATCGCTGGCATATTTGCCCCCCCCCCCCCCCCCCCACTCCCCCCCAACTACCCCCCCGCACTGCCCCTCCCCCTCCCTTTCCCCCAATCAATAAACAATCAAATACGCTCCGTTTCGCATTCATAATATTAGTATAACTGTTGGCTTAGGTCAAAATGTAGATTAGTACCTATTTTATATTTGTATCTACACTAAATATTCATTTTAGAATACTCATATTTGAATTTTCGCTATCAAATAAATCTCCATAGTATCCTAAACAAATAACAAAATGACAGCCCACGTCAAACATTTACTTAGCAACACGCTTTGCCAATAAACGTACAATAAATAATTTCATAACGCCACAGCTTATTCATAACGCCAGAGCTTACCAATATATATAGCCTATGTTACTCGCAAATAATGTAGCTTTCGATTAGTGAAAGAATTTTAAAATTTCATTCGATAATTATTGCGTGAAAGAGTAAGTCACATCCATACAAACATTCGCATTAATAATATTAGTAAGATGACCTATGAATTTTATGTTAAATCTTTTTTAAACTATGTGGTGTACGTAAAAAAACTTTTATGTTACATTTTAAAGTATATTAAATTTGCAATAATTTGAGTGAGATCAAAGGGTCTTCCTCAGGCGTAGGATGACCTTTGTGTCAAAATATCGCTGAGATACATAAAATATATTAATCACGGGTGGGTAGGTAAAAAGATTTTCGCATACTTAACTAAATTTTTAGCATTTCCCAATGCTAATTTTATAAATATAATCATGTTAATACGCTGTTAATGTTCGAAAATAAAAAGAAATAAATAATATATATCACCCAAGTACCCAATTTTTTTTTATGTAACGGTATCAAAAACCGCGTGGAAGTCTTCGAATACCTGCAACGATCTACACAGTTTTATCTGTAACTCATTTTTATACAAAATGTACGTTATAATTATAAAACGGATTTAATTCATTAATTATTATTTTTGTTAAGTAACTAGTGAGTTCCCGGCGTGCGTTGCAATGCCACTTAATGAAGAAATTGTTTCTCCCTGCGTGTGATGCCAGAGCTCACTAGTGTAGGTATATTTATATGGAAACCTTCGCGAGAGTGCGCACAACAACTCACCAAAGATTCATCGCAAGCGGATGAATATTATATATATGTAAATAATTCCTATATATACATATATAGATTTATCTAATAAAATATTCATGTGTTTTTTTTTCGTAGTAATTTTAATTAAGTTTAAATTAAAAATTATTATATATATTTCTAATAACACAATTTTTAAAAAATTTTTAAAGCTTTATTTACTCACATTTCTTTGTACATATAATGTATAAATAGCAAATATTATATAATAACATAATATATAATAACAATTAGTATGAACAAGAAATGAAAACCCACTAAGGCACTGCCTGAGTGTGGGTAATATTAAAACAAAATACTAAATACTTTGAAAGCGTATTTCATATATCATCACCTTTCAAAACCAGTATTTAGTTTTTGTATACTTTTACAAATATAACATTTATTTAGATTTTATTGCGAAGCGAAAATATTTTTACCTTCTTACAAAATAGGCCCAATTTTTTAAGGGTTAAGCGTAGAGTTTTAATCTTAATTTTGAATTGTTGACTTAATCTTGACTTAAGCTTAAAGCTCAAAGCTTAATCTCTAAGCTCAAAGCTTAAAGATCAAAGCTTAAAGCTTAAAGCTTCTAAATTATAGCTCAAAGCTTAAAGTTTAAAGCTCAAAACTAAATTATTAGGTGGAAATTACTGTATTGGAAATTGTAAGCTTTGCGCTTTAATTTTTTAGCTTTAAGCTAAAGCTCAAAGCACAAAGCACGGCATGCGTTGCAATTCAAAGAAGTAAATTGTTTCTCCCTGCATTTCCTTTCCCATGCGTCCCCTTTGCCTTCCCGCATCCCCTTCCCCTCGCGTTCAACCCCCACCTTCCACGCCTTCCCCTCCCTCGTCATCCTTCATCACCCTTCCCATCATGCCTTCCCTCCCTGCCGATAAAATATATTAATTACACTCATTTTCATTTATACAAATTTCATAACGCCAGAGCTTACCATTATAAATAGCCTATAACCTTCGCGTGCGTGTGCACAACAAAAATCAGTTTCATCGCAATCGGATGAACGGTATGGCTGCGCATGATATACGAACAAACAAACAAACAAAAATTGGTTTTTATGTTTTTTTTTTAAAGAAAGAAAAACATTCCCAGGTTACGAATAACCCAACAATGTTTGAAAATCTTCTACTACCAAAACAGAAAGCCGAAAATGTTGCTTGTATTGTGATGGAGGACTTAGCCAGCCGAGGATTCGAACACGGGACGCCCGGGTGAGACCCAAACGCGATGCTTACTCAACCACTGACCGGTCATATATAAGAAGATTAGTTATTTTAGACCGGTCACTGTATAAGAAAATTAGTTATTTTTAAGCATAACTTACTTGTATCCACTTTTTTCGTTCTCTAAGTTGTCCTTCGATGTCGAACATCCAAAAATCCACTGTGGTTTATTTAAACTTAATTATATTTAACCAGAATCAGGACAGAACTTTATCGCACAACATTTTCTCAATATTATAAAAGAAAAAATATATAAACATTAGAAGACAAATAGAAAACCCCCAGAAGGGTAAAAAGATATCCATTGCCATTGGAACCTTCCACATCTCGGGTGACCATGCTCAAGGGTATTTTCACTGTTTGTTTTAATGTAAAAATATGCTATTAAATAACACCAGGAGACGTAACGGTCTGGTACATTACTATGACATTTTTAAATATCTTATACCAGTGATCCGGAAAACATCATTATTTTATTTATTTAAACTGGGTTTTTACTTTTGTATTTCAATACCTTTGGTTTTTACAGATGTTCTCACTCACATGAGAACAATCCAGTTATATATACTCAGTTAATACACAAATAGGTATAAAAAAATGTATAAATCGAATCATAATATAATTAGCACAACATATTTTTAGCAATCGCGGAACATTTTTTCTGAATCAATAAAGATTATATACGAAAATCTCTACTTCAGCACACGCTGTCTTATTATATAGTCGACACATTTCGGTCAGAGGGCTAAAATAGGCGATAATTTTTTTTAAATACATATATTTAATTTGGGAGGCGGGTATGGGTAACGATACCGTAATATGAAGGAGATGAAAATAGCGATCGTGTAAAGCGAATTTTTTTGTCTATCGTCTCTATACGGGAATCGGGCTGAAAAAAGAGATAGCGTACAACGGCTTTAAGTCAAACATTCCGAAATCTCTTCAATCGACCTTTAGTGTTGTCTCGACTTCTTTAATCACCGAATTGGCTATTAAATTATGCAGAAGCTGTTTCATCCTTTGATACAGTACTTCTCGGGATGTAATATTTATCTTTGTTTAGGGAGTGGGAGACAGTAGGAAATAGCCTCCATGTCCCGAGGCGTTTCATGTTATTTCTGTGTCATAAACATATGAAATATATATTTTTATATAATTTTCATCGCTAAATTACAGGGCTGCCGTATTTTGCCTCGTGTCGTTAAAATGTTTGCGCCCTGTTTCTTTTATTTTTGAAGTGAAAACATCTTTAGCGCCGTTGTGATTTGAAGCTCTATTTTTATTTATTTTTTATTTTTATTTTTTTTAATTTTTATTTATTTTATATATATTTCTATAAATTAAACTTGATAACAATAAATAAAAAAAAAATGAAGCTCTATTAAATAAAAGCGAACGACGCTAAAACGAGTCAAACACATACAAATGTAGGATTTAGCCAGCGTGATAATGAGATAGCAATAAAAATATTTATTTATTTCACGGGTACTCGCTTGTAATATAATACGACAAATCGTGTTATAAAATAAATAGTGGTATACAGCGCTTGACGAACCTAAGCGGCCAGACATTCAGCGGACCAGGGATCAAATCCCGTGAAATCCAAAAAAAAAATTATTACAATCTTGAAACCACTCCAAAATGAACAGGAAAAAAAGAAAGCGACTCCGAAAAATAAAACACAAACACTAATAATATGAGCAAATGTATAGGAAAAGGTGCACTTTAATTCGACGACAAAAATATGGAAAAAATCATACTTCACATCGATAATCGTACTCTCTTCACTCCTGTCTACATTAGTTTTCTGATGGTTTTCTACGGCGTGTGAATTACACACTTTGATTTTTTTCTTTCTGTTTTCCTCTTTATTTTTATTTATTTTTTCTTTATTCATTACTTACAAAATAGGGTTACATTAATAGATGATTTTTCGACCACCATGCTAGGCTGATGCCCGTGTTATGGTGGTCGATTTTACATAATTTAGTGCAATAACAATAAATTAGACGTTCGTGTTTAATTAATTCAATTATTGCGCCGTGCCTGTCTCACTAGGAATTCCTGTGTTGAGAGCAGCGCAGTTTAGAACATGAGCACTTTAGAAAAAAAATCCAAATAATACAATATTACGCTTAAAATAAAATACAATCAGCATCGTAGATTGGAAAGTACATATAAATTGGTTTTCATAAAATCTTTAATATTAAATCCGTCTTAACTGATGATTCAAGACTTGGTGTCTGATATATATTTAAAATAAATTGATTATACGAAAGCCACAAAAGTCCCTGTGACCGAAGTAAATATTTTTATAGGTTTTAGATGAAATTAATAAAACATCTTCAAACATGTATCGAAAATTTTTTCATTTTTTATTGTGAATAGAATACAACAGACAAGTCCCAGTAGTAGTATAGTAGAGAAATAAGTAGGAGTATAGCATTCCTCTCCAGATCTTAACTCCACATAGGAGGCCCTAAGGAAAATAAATCCCCCCAGGCCTATGTTCTTTGGAGATGCTGTGTGGAGAGTCTTTTTAGGGAACGGAATCTCTGGGAAGGAAAAAGGTATGAGGGGTGGATAGAAATATGGGGGGTCAATGTGCCTAGGAGTGACGGACGTGCGAATCCATCCCTCCCACTGCGGTGCAAGGCGATGGGTCAGGCTGGAGAGGTAAAAAGGTCTCCATCAACCAGTCTCTGCCGATCCGGTGCGCCAGGCAGTAGGTGGACAAACAAACGAATTTGCCGCCAAGACAAACCTCACCACAAGAACCAGGCCACCCCTGCTAAGTCACCAAACGTAGTGGACCAATTGGGGTGACCCATGGCAGGGGTGTTGATTAACCAATAAATGGTTTCCGGGGCGGCGGTACCCATACCCGCCTCCTAAATTTTGGACAAATTAAATTAGGAAAATGTAATCTTATATTATGCATAACTCCTATTTGCACTGGAATAATTTTAATTCTAATTTTAACATTAACTTTAATTGCAATCTTTATTCTCTCTAGAATGGTAACTACACTTATTATAAGATTATCAACTGATTTATTAGTAATATTACTAATAATTCTGCAAAAGAAAACTCTAATCAACATATTTTATATAACCCAGATATTACTTATTTTTCATACTTATACTAATTTTTACTGTTTTTTGAAAGAGCAAATGCCACACACTAACTACATACGTTATTTATTTCCTGGATTTTACTTCAGATATTATTTCTTACTCAGATGTATTTTATTTTTCCTAATTACATCATTTTGTTTACAGTTTTGTCGCTACATATTTCGTACTACAAGTACTTATATGATAATTAAATACTGTTTTAAAACTTTACCCAGAAAACAACAATTAATTTTTGAATTCTAATGGTAATAAACGATCTTCAACATGAAATCGACAGTATCATAGTGCCAAATACTGAAATAATTTTTGAAAACACTAACAAATTTATGCAATTTAATTGGGAATCAAATAGGATTAATATTGTACATCAAAATATTAGAACGATGGGAAACTTGGATGATTTTCTTATATTTTTAGAAGAAATAAAATCTGTGGTAAAGTTCCATGTACTAATTCTCACTGAATGCAGGTTAAATGATTCATACATAGCCAAACAAATTTCAGGCTATAACGAATACCATACAACATCGCATATTAACCAAAATAGCGGAATAGTAGTATATATCGACATCACATTAAATTCCTTAGTACAAGAAATTAACATAAATCAGTGTAATTGTTTAAAAATCAACATTAATGAGAATTTAGGTATCCTAGCTATCTACCGATCACCATCGTTCAATGACATCCAAGATTTCCTGGATAATCTTATTGGTGAGTTAAAAAAAACTAAGAATTATGCACAATATATACTGATCGGGGACATGAATATAAATACTATAGGAGAAGTATTGCATAGGCAGTCCGACGACTACTTTTGTGCTATGGCTGAAAGTAACTTTATTTCCAATATTAATTCTCCAACTAGGGTACAAGATAGCTCTAGCACATGTTTGGATCATATATATACCAGAAATATAACAAATTCAAATGCATTTGTAATACATAATACAATCACTGATCATTACACCACTGCAATCAGTATCCCAAACTCAACACCCAAAAAACATAATATTAATCACAAACAGATTATCGATTATGAGGGTTTATTAAATGATCTTAATAATAAAAATTGGGAATATGTTTACAAAGAGACTGAAGTTAACAATGCTCTAAACTATTTTATTAATGAAATCAATATAATCATAACAAAACACACAATAACTAAACGCATTCCATATAGTAAAATACATCTCACACCATGGATTACAAACGGCATTGTTAAATCTATACACAAAAGAAATCACCTTCATAAAATAGTTAAACGAGACCCATTGAACGCCACTAAACAGCAAAACTATTACCGATACCGTAATATCTGCAAAACAGTTATTCGCAAATGTAAAGAGCGTTATTATAAATTCTTACTTGATAAGGATAATTCCAGCAAAAACATGTGGAATGTTGTCAGAGAAATAACTAAAAGTAAAAGAAATACTAGTGCATCTGTAACAGAATTAAATACCGGAAATTTCATTATAACTGACAATCAATCAATTGCATGTCACACTAATCAATATTTTGCATCTGTTGGGTCAAATCTAGCAAATAAAATCTTATTAGAAACCCAGAAAACGGAAGACTCTTTAGCATCGACAATTGAAACTAAGGAACAATCTTTTTCATTTAATATTAAACCAACTACTGTAGAAGAGGTCTTAAAAACTATCAACAGCCTCAATACTACACATGCAAAGGGTCCAGATAGTCTAAATACACAAATACTAAAAAAAATTAAAAATCAGATTTCTGCTCCGCTATCATATATTTACAACTTAAGTTTTACAGCAGGAATATTTCCTGATCACTTTAAAAAATCAATAATTGTCCCAATTCACAAAAGTGGACCTAAATCTCTTGTAGAAAACTATAGGCCAATATCACTTTTAAGCGCGATATCCAAAGTCATTGAAAAGCTTTTCAAAACTAGGTTAAACGAATATGTGGAGGAACATAACTTTCTATATGTATATAACGTCCAAACCAATACGGCTTTCGGTCGGGTAAGGGAACGGATGATGCCATCGCATGTCTCACTGAAACTATTGCAGGGAATATGAACCGTGGCAAGAAAACTATTGCCCTTTTCCTGGACCTGGCCAAGGCATTTGACACAATATCTCATAAAATTCTTTTACAGAGACTTAGAAATATAGGAATAAAAGGAAAAGCTTTTAAATGGATAGAAAGTTATATATCTAATAGATTTCAACAAACCAGAATTAACGAGGCTATTAGCACTTCACTAAAATACACTTTTGGGGTACCACAAGGAAGTACACTTGGGCCCCTTCTCTTTATTATATACATAAACGAACTTTGTAACCAACACATTGGTGGCAAAATTATCACGTTTGCTGACGATACAGTTATTTTGTTTGAAGGAGATGATTGGAAAGAAACACACCACCTTGCGAACACGGGTATAAACAGAGTAAAACAGTGGCTGGACACTAATTTGCTTACTCTAAACATACAAAAAACAAAATATCTCACATTTAGCGCTACCCTTGCAGGTCAACCCAAAACACCTCATCACCTCACAATACATAATATTAAGTGTAGCCTTGGAAATAATAACCATACTTGTAAATGCGAAACCCTTGAATGTGTTAAATCTATTAAATATTTAGGTATAATAGTGGATAACCACCTTAAATGGAAACAACAAATTGAAAACACAGCTAATAAAGTGCGCAAGCTTATTTATATATTTATAGGATTGCGGGAAATTATAAAAACTCAAGACATTAAAAATTATACTACGGGCTCTGTAACTCCGTCATAACCTACGGTTGCATTGGATGGGGTGGAACAGGTATAACAACATTATACCCGCTACTGAAGGCACAGAAATCCATTCTACGCGTCATTATGAAGAAATCCTTCAGATACTCGAGCGACGCTCTCTTCAAGGAGTTTAAGGTGCTTGATGTTCGTCAATGTTACATAAAAAAATAACAATCTGCGTCCATAAAAATAAAAACAAAACGATAACAATCGATCATAATCATCAAACCAGAAGTAAAAGCAGAAACGACCTTTCTATTCCAACAAGCAATACTGCGGCTTATCAAAAAGTTTTCTCATACCTGGGACCAAAAATATACAACAAAATCCCCTCTCCATTGAAACTGTGTGATTTATCATCCTTCGGTACTAAAATTACAAAATGGTTATTAGACTTAGGTAGGACAGATTCCGAAAAATTATTAAAAAACGTAGTCTGAGTTGATTTCTTCGATTTTGTATTTGTATTTTCCTATAAATTATTTTCTTCTTTTTTTTCTTTTTTATTTTTCTTTCTTATATTTATATATTATATTTTTATTTTATATTTTACATATACCTACCTGGATTTTATTGCTTATTACTGCTAAATTGTATTTTCATAAAAAAAAAATCTTTTTTTAATTATTTTTCTTTCTTACATTTGTTATATTTTAGTTCTACTTTATATTTTACATGTACCTATCTGGATTTTATTGTTTATTACTGCTGTATACCTAGAATAACACAACTTATATTTGACAGTCATTTTTGACTTTGTCTCGAGTATAAATAAATCGATTTAGAGATGAGATTTCAAGGAGCCCCCCTTAAATCATCCGCCCGTGTGCACCGCACAGACTAAACATAAGGATACGGCGGCCCTGGGTAGGCAGTTAACAGTAGGCAGAAGGCGGTATCTACCCGCGCTATAATCAAGGTTGTACGGAGAGCCTACTTTGCTTCTGTGTTTTTTTGCTTTGAAAAATAATTTATGAAAATAGGAAGGTACCTACCCAAGAAATTAAATTCGTTTACCTTTTTTACATTGACTTCACACAAAAAGCCCTAAAGAAAATATTTTCTATCAAAGCCTTTGTCGTCTTTGAGAATGCTGTGTGGACGCTTTTTTTGAGGAAAGTCGGAGTGAACATTTTGTAGGAGGGAGGAAACACAGACGGAACTGTTGAACTCAAGAACATATCAACATATTAAAATGAAAAGTACATCAGATTGTGACAACTGAAATTTTCGAGATGAATCTTGCAATCATACATAAAGAAAGCAGCCGATAAAAAATATGCCTTAAATAAAATGAAGATAATGTTGGTAGTTCTTAGTCGATGAATGATATAGATATGATCGAGGGGAATAGGGTCCTATTAGCTCAGTGGTAGAGTACAGCCCCGGCAAGGCTAAGGTCCTGGTTTCGATTCCTAGATTGGACCATATCTTTTTCTTTTTAATTAAATTAAGACAATATTAGCGAAACCAAATCAAAAATCTAGAAATAGAAAAATTAGAAAAAGATATTGGCACCTCTGGGACACGAACCCAGGACCTTCGGCTTTCCGGGCCGCTGCGCTACCAGAGGTAGTCCCAGAGTACCCCAGTACCTGACTAGTCCCAGAGGTGCCAATAAATTTTTCTAATTTTTCTGTTTGCAGATTTTTTGTTGGGTTTCGCTAATATTGTCTTCATTTAATTAAATATTACTATTTGAGGTTATACTCATAAAGTTAAAAGTAAAAATAAATATTCACCCTAGACTTGCAGAAAATTAAAAAGGGATAAAATTTATCCAGACACTATCTAGATAGCATTTAGTTCGGGTTTGAATCCTGAAATCATACATAAGATAGCAGCCAATAAAATATGCGTAAAGAAAAATGAAGATAATGTTGGTGGTTCTTAGTCGAAGTATAAAGCAGTTAAAAATGACTGAATTCGATAGACACCTTAGCGCAGTGGTAGCACAGCGGCCCAGAAAGCCGAAGGTCCTGGGTCCTGGATTCGTGTCCTAGAGGTGCCAATATCTCTTTCTGTTTCCAGATTTTCAATTGGGTTTCGATTTTCGTTTTCATTTAATTAAACATTAGAATTTGAGGTTTTACTCATAAAGTTAAAATTAAAAATAAAAAAGGACCTTTTTCTGTTTCAAATTTTCGATCGAGGGTCGCTAATATAGCCTTCTTTAATTAAATTTTATTTATTAGTATATCGATTAATAATTAATTACAATACTAACCAAAAAAACGGTTGTACATTTTTCTCGTACATAGGCGGCAGCGCCCCTCCGACGGCACTGTTGCTAAATACCTCCTGCCTGGCTGCGTCCCGCGCACAGGCCCGCGGCGGTCCTCAAGGAAATTGCCTCTATATGAAAAATAAAGATGAATCGTCGAGATGGAAACAAGGAGTCGGGCGGGGCCGAGAGGGGGGTGCAGGCAAGGGCAGTCGCATGGAAGGAGGTAAAGATTTATTCCACTGGGTACCTTTTCGCTTAAATTTTCATCAGTTTCTTTACAATTCAGATTATTACGAATTTAAGGAAGAAAGGAAAGACCTCAGATTTAAGATAGGATCTATCAAAGAATCAAAATGATGATGCTGCTTAGGCTGAAGACTCTCTTCTAAGTAAGTCATCAGTCATCAGATTGACTTTATTTTATGTGAAATAATTTGATGGACTATTTGCGTTTTTTTCATACAGTTTAAACGGATTTCCAGAAACCATTTTCTTTTAAATGCGACCTGAACTTTTCAAAGTCGTTGCAATGAAAAATTTTGTAAAATTTAGGCCGTATACTGTTTCTGGAAATTCGTTTATGCTGGATTAAAACACTGTTAATAGCATATCAAATCATTCAGCACACATTCAGAACCTGGTGGTGAGCTGAATGATTATATATACTAATACGGCCTAAATTTTACAAGTTTTTTTGGAATTATTTTTAAAATTAGTGGTGTTAAATCATTAGATGGGTTACGAGCATTATTTGCAGCGCTTTCATTCTGAATAAACGGGTTTCCATAAACCGTTTTCTTTTGAATGCTGCCTTTACAAAGTCATTGCAATAAATGTGCCTATACCTAGTGGTTGAGCGTTGTAATCTGTATCCTTGTGATTGATTATTTTAATTATTGCGTTCCTTGCAAAGTGTTGATGATGGCGGGCTCTTTGGTCAGCGGAAGGCTCTTTCCAGCCGCCTTCATGTGATCTTGGCTTGGAAACCGGCTAAAGCCTCACGCTTGACCAAAATCAACACAGATGTCACCCGCTTGCGGTTTTTGGAGATAAAATTATTCAATGCGACAATATGTTACATTGATATAATGACACATGTGTTTCTGTGAATTTTAAGTTAAGTTCAGTGTGAATTTTGAACCCGATGTGTATGTTTGACATCAGACTTATGTGCTTTACTAAAATTATATACGATTGATCCAAGCGAAAGGACTAGATGGGAAGGCCTTCCATCTGCAGAAAGCAGCCAGAGAAATAAGGTCAGCGTTCTTTTGGTTGCCACTGAGTTCCTGTCGGATTCATCATCTTTGTAATTTGTAATTTTAGGTTAACGCAAGATAAATTCACATTCGTTTTTTCTTTCTTGAATATTAAGCTCAAAGAATTCTGGGCTATTTACACGTCCAGAATTCATAAGTTACTGCGTTTAGCCACCTAGTGATGGTTTGAATAATTTTGATGGGCTATTTGCAGTGCTTTTGTACACCTTAAGTGGTTTTCCGGAAACTGCATAATTCTTTAATACGACCTAAACTTTACAAATATTGTTGGAATTATTGTATACTAAATGTAGTGGTATTGAATTTGATGGGTTATTAGCAGAGCCCTTCACAATATGGCATTTATTTTTGCGAAATAAGGCACTAAAAATATGGCAATATGGCACTTATTTTAGCCCAAATATAGCACTTATTCGGCTCGATATGGCACTTATTTTTCAACCCTCCCCGACCACCCCAGCTATTCTGAGTGGATAATAATACAACATACAAGTTACTTATACTTAAATTATTATTTTTTATTTATAAGATATTATTTACAAAGCTTTATACAAATGATTGTTTTAATTTAAAATTTTACATTTTATTTGTTAAATAACAACATCAGGTGTGCTGCAACGTTTTCCATGGAAAATCCCAGCCGTCGATCACTCAGAAGGTATTTCATTTTTGAAAAAGTCCTCTCCACATCGGCTGATGTTGCTGGGGCGTATTTCATAGCGAGGACATCAGCAGGTTCCCAGCCTTCCTTCAGAGTGGCTTCCTCAGTGAAGTGAAGGGAAACAATATTGTTGACTTCCTCCCACCCACAATTCCTATAGAGGACGGCCTTGATTTTCTCCTGGATCTTCTTCCCGGTGGCTCCTGGATAAATGGTGTCCGAAATACTTTTCATTTTATTGACACTTGCACTCAGCTGCATGCTTTCAGACTGAAAAGATTCAATTGTGCCTGGAATATCCTTGAAATTGGACTCAACAAAAAGAACCTGAGGGAAGAGGATAGGATTTTCCATCAGTGCTTTGGCGGTTTTTACCGAAGCAGAATCGTCATCCAGCTCTTTGACTACTTGCTTAAAGCCTTCAAAATGCTTGACATAATATGAAGCAGCTGACAGCCAAGTGCCCCACCGAGTGATCACAGGCTCTGGAGGCAGAGGAATGTCTGGCAAGTGCTCCCTGAAGACGGCGACCCTCTTTGGTGCCTTCAGGAATATTTTTTTCCCCACCGAGATTAGTTTGTTGACTTGAGGATGTTCTTCTCGCACAGCTTCAGCCACTCGATGGAGACCATGTGCCAGACACTTTTCGTGGATGATCCTGATCTGATGCTGCATCTGCAGCTTCCCTCAGAGTCTGCTGCTTCTTCCGTCCACAGCTCGGAGCACTCTTGTTTGCCTGGTGCACCACAGAGCTCTTGTGCTGGTCTAATTGGCACTTTTTCTTGAAATCATACTGCAATAATAAAATGAATTTAGAACTGGCTAAAATAAAAACACCGGTGGCCTGTCTACTAGTCAGGAAAAGTCGGGAATCGGTCGGGAATTTGAGGGGCTCGGGAATTAGTAATGCATTTTGAAAATTTGTTCAGTGTGTCTACTAGTACTTAAGTTAAATTATTTTCCCACTTAAAAAGACCGTTATAGAAGTTGAAGAGTGTTGAAAAAGTTGGGAATAGGTCGGGAATTTTATTTGGAAAATTTAATAGACACCCTGGTTGGCATAAGACTGAAAACTGGGTTTAGACATAATTTGGGTAGAAATTGAAATCATGGCCTTTAGGAAGGGGTGTAAGTGAGATAGGACGTTTTAGAAACTTACCATTTTCGTACACAACTTGCAGAATATCTTCCCATCCTCTATGACGAAATCGCTGTCTCCATCTATCTACTTCTTGAAAAGACTGACGCTTGAGCTAGCAAGTTTAGGCATCTCGAATACGGGCGAAAAATGAACGAGCGAAAAATTCACTAACACTTCAGTCACTAACACTAACACTTAGTATGAAAGCTAAAGTTGGAATGAATAACGTGTTTAACGAGTTTTAACATGTTTTGAATTCGATTTTTTTTTGTTAAAAAAGGAGTTTGGTGAAAAAAAAGGCAAAACATGGCATTTCCCAAAAAATCGGCAGGATATGGCATTTTACCGATAAATCGGCAAAATATGGCATTTTTGTATGGCGCCATGGCAATATGGCATTTGAAGGGCTCTGGTTATTAGTTAGTGCTGTCATATAGCATAAACGGTTTTTCGAAAACCGTTTTTTAGGTGGGGTGCAAAAAGCTTAGTAGGATTTCCGTTGTTGGAAACTCGTTTTTGCAGAAATTGGAAAACATAACTGACTAGCAATGATGGAATCAATAGGTGATACAGAAATATAAAAATTCAAAGCGCCCCACTGTTGAAGAATCGTTCCACGAACTCCACCAGCCCGCGGCACTTGGAGGTCTGTCTGCATGTATTTAAAATTAAAACGTAAAACATCATCTAAAACGAATAGAATTACAAAGGTTCCAGTCGCTAGTAGCTGGTACCATTTCTCATTACAAGTCATCTTTTAAATTGAAGTTTACTTTAAATCTTTACCCACGACTAACAATATATTATAATATAATAACTTTCGCCGTGTGATGTGTATTTCCAAAGAAGAAAAAAAAATTATGAATGCTTTACGTCTAACAACCATTTTATTCTTCGAATTTTTCTTGTTAAAGTCGGTGTAATAATAAATTGTTGAACTTATTATAATTGAATTCTTTGATCTTGTTTAAATATGTTTTATTATTTTATTATATCTATATTTTATTTTACGGACAACCCACTTGCCCTCCCTTTCGATTATATTTTAGGCACGTAGGTAGGTACCTACATAAACATTTTTTCTTTCTATTTATTGACATTTAAAACATGCTAAATTACTTCTGCAGTTTGTCAGCAAGTACGTATGACAAAATTTTATGTTTTAAGAGGATAGTACATTTAAAAAAAATTTCTTCCGGTAAATAATTGCACATAATAATGATTATGGTACCTAAGTTAACACTTAGATCAATACAGAGTAATTCATGAGGAAGGGTTAGGTATATAATTTGTCAAGGTTTTGTGTAAATTGGTTGAAATATAAAGGAGAATGTCTGTATGTGGTGGACGAGCGGGCTGGCAAGAGGGCGGTGTGGATTTGATTTGTATGCAAATCTATTGTTTTATGCCGAGGTTGATGAAATTTTGCACATATGACCTTCAAAATAAGAGGAAAGTCACTGTCTACATTTGATTTCGAAAACTATTTGTAAAGCCCGTGCATCGCCGGGGAGTTCACCTAGAAGATTTATAATTAGAAGTTGATCCCAATATAAGTATATACAAATTAATGTAAATCCAACACACATGGTAATAAGGTACCTACATAAATATGAGCTTTTTTTCCACGTAGATTTAAGGTAGAGTTTAAACTCGTAGAAATAAATAAAAGATTTTACAAATTGGACACAAAACCACAAAAATCAGGCAATAAAACCATTCAACCATCTTTTTCTCGACATAAAAAATGAGGAAAACAAAAGTCATTCTCAAAATTAAAAGATGGATAAAAGAATAAAAAAGGCAATATTACAAAAAAATCATAAAAGAATTAAAAATACATACCTATGTAACACACAATACCATTACAATACAGCTACATACAATATTATACCGGGTGTTAAGGGACGTGCTTCTCTTACTTTAACCAGTGATTCCTGACATTATTTGGAGTAAAATATTAAAACGAAATTTTGGTCTCCGGCGACTTTTTAGATGTCTTTTTTTTCACTTGTCACTCAGCCAACTAATCAACCAACTCCTCACTGCGCCCATAATTGTCCAATACGGGTCAAGGTAAATTGACCGAATTGCAATTTTTCGAAATCATTTTTTAGAATTCAATAGGCCACTTGCATTATATATTTTTTTAAATTCCGGTTTAGGCAAAAAAAAAAACAAAGACAATCTGTATTTTTTTTAATCGTATTTTTGAAACCGTGGCGATTTTTTGAAAATTTCAATCCGAAAAATCAGACCATTTTTTATAAACCGGAAAGACGGGACATAATTTTATTGGTGCGAAAAAACGCTAATTACATAGCCGAAAATAATTTTTAAAAATAACGTTTTCCACACGAATAGCAATAAATTGTACGGGGTTCTCTTGTTTTTTTTTAAATTCCTTTCGTTCAAAAATGAGACTCACAGGGAACGCTATGTACCAAAATTTAAAAAATAAAAAAATTTATAAAAAAACTCCAAATCCTAAGGATAACGTATATATTTTCGATTTATTTATTTATAAACTTCGTAGTGTAAATCACGTATATAAAATGATGGGATTTATTCGCAGAATATGTAAACCTTTCAAAGATCCTCAATCAATAGATCAATAAAAAAATAAATAAATTCCAACCCTTTACAATGCCTTATTTAGAAGTAAACTTGAATATGAAAGCACTATTTGGAATCCACATTACCTACTGCAAATATAAAACATTGTAGAATCGGTTAAAAAAATGCTTAAGACTGATATCTTTCAAATGTGGATTACATGAATAGCATATTACTCTTAGCATTCATAGATCATACGACGTGCGACTTGCATACTTCAAAATAATTAATACAACTCATTAGAAGACAATTGACTGATCTAATATGTTTACATACAATAATTCACCGCCATCTCGATACTATATTATGTCCCAGCAAATATTGAAATACGTAAATGTTCTCAATTCCCATTGTTTAGGAAGCTATAACTTGTTTCACCTGAATACTTTTAAAAATAATATCGCCTATTTTAGCCCTCTGACCCAAATGTATCGACTATATAATACGATAGTGTGTGCTCAGGTAGATTTTTTAAGTAAGTAAGTAAGTAAGTA
The DNA here is from genome assembly GCA_917563855.2 of Limnephilus lunatus. Taxonomy (NCBI): domain Eukaryota; kingdom Metazoa; phylum Arthropoda; class Insecta; order Trichoptera; family Limnephilidae; genus Limnephilus; species Limnephilus lunatus. The sequence goes on along the minus strand of OU830596.1, from coordinate 20,468,147 downwards.
AGTAAGTAAGTAAGTAAGTAAGTAATTAAGTAAGTAAGTAAGTAAGTAATTAAGTAAGTAAGTAAGTATGTAAGTAAGTAAGTAATAAGTAAGTACGTAAGTAAGTAAGTAAGTAGGTGGTAGGTAGGTAAGTAAGTAAGTCAATAAATAAATAAATAAAAAAAGAAAATAAATAAATAAACATTCGATAAATAAAATAAATATAATTCTTCCACAAAATCAGAAATATCTACAGAATATCGTAAAAAGATCGAGTTTCGAATCACAACGGTGCGTGAAGTTGAACCCTATCCAAATGAGATGAAGAATAAAGACGTGAAAAAATTATTGTTGGTCACTGCCATCTTTGTTTATTTACTGGAAGCTTGCAGTTCGCGTTCAAACAAAATTAAAAGTATGAAAATATATGTGTTATGTATTACATTGCATCTTTACATAAATTAAATATTTTATTTATGCACCCATCCATAAGATATTTAATTAGAATTAATTTAAATTATTAATAATGCTAACTTTAACGGCAAACTAATATAATAACAATACTACTGTTCACGTTCAATAACCGCCATCTGATGACAGAAAAAACGTGTTGTATTGTGAACATATTTACAAAATGTTTAACTACTCCAGCGCAAGATGTCACTTATCATGAAAATATTTGAAAATTAAATAAATAATGTTGAATCAACGTCAATTTTATTATCGGTTTCGGTAATCTTCATTTGCCAATCTACATCAAATTTAGAGCGTTGAACGTCTCACGTGAAGAAAATATATTTTTTTTTTTTTCTTCAAACTTTGCAAAATAACTTTGTGGCATTATTGATTATTTAATTAATAACAAATCACTTTGTTTAAACGACTTTTTTAATTAACAATATCGACATGTTTCAATAACAATGTTATGTTCTTCAGGAAATGTTAATATACTTAAAGAAAAATAAATGACAAACAAGTATAGATATATTCTATACTTGTTTGTCATTTATTTTTCTTTATATTAACATTTTCTGAAGAAGATAACATTGTTATTGAAACATGTCGATATTGTTAATTAAAACAGTGGTTTAAACAAAGTGATTTGTTATTAATTAAATAAAATATTTTTAATTGATTAAAATAATAATAGACATATCCTTGGCTTTTTGTGAAAGATAATAGGTACTTGCAAAAAAATATATTGATAAATATTTGGGTTTTGTTCTGGATAAAAGAAAATAGAATAGTTTTAATAAGGCATAAGTAAAAAAAGTAGAAAAACCTTTGTAAATCACCAGAAACTCTGTGCACAGTGTTACCGAGCCGGAAAAATAGATTTTCGCAAAGCAGGCACCTACCTACATTTACATAAAATACAAAGAAATGGATATGCTCACAGAGTTCAAACTCTTTTTTTGTTGTCAAAACTACATTGCCAGTAAAAAAAAAAAACAAAAAATGCCGTGTTCATTTTAGAATCTCGAGTTTTAAAAAAACTAATACCTAATGGTAAATCATTGAATAAAACTTTGAACTATTCGGTACCCAAGCCAAATAAAAAAATATAATAAAAGGCCAAATAAAAAGAAATTAATCATTCCTTTCCAATAATTGATTTTCAATATTACCGTTCGACATTAAAAAAATGTTTTTCAATACTTTTTACTTGATTTTTTTTATTTGGCCTGGGTACCGAATAATTCAAAGTTTTATCCAAAGATTTATCCATTATTAGTTTTTTTTTAAACTCGAGTTTGCATTTTTTGTTTTTGGTCATTTTGTAATGTAGTTTTGAAGTGCAATTAATGAAGAAGTTTAGTTGTCTTCGTTTTTTTGCCAACCAGACAATTATTAAAAGGCATTTATTGTGTTAATTCAGGGATTTATTAATGGCCCTCATATACGAATACCTCACAAGAGTCCCAGCTGCTCCCTATGGCATCCCCAATTGGGGTAGGTATTTTGTGAGGGTGAAGGTAGTGGGTAGGGTAAGGAGATAGGGCAGAGGAAGGTGGGGAAATACCTGGCTATTCAGATCTGGTCACCGAACACGGCTAAAGCCATTTCAAGCGACGTTTCAATTGAGAGTATCTGGGCGATACTGAGAGTATCTTCCACTCGGTGCGAATCTAATTTATTTGAATTTAATTTTCGAATAATTTACGACTGTTGGGGATAATTGTTTTGGTTTAAAAACGCCTTTTTAATTTAAGTACAAAATGTTTTTTTTAAAAATAAAGTAATCCGTAGATAAGTAAATTTTTGGTGTTAAAATTCCTTCTGAATGAAAAGTTATACTTTTTTTTCGCCACTCCACACTATATACTCGTACATCGCTGAGCGAAGCGACGTAGTGAAATTTGCAGCAGCTTTCTTCCGTCTGGAATTATAGGGCAACTAAACCTTTTCAATATCCTAGTAGGCTCTCAACTAGCAATCCGAAGGTCACGTGTTCAAATCCCGGTGTGCGCAAGTAAATTTTATTTGATTGGTGTTATTTCATTAAATAAATAAATTTCATTAAATTAAATTTTATTTGATTTGTGTTATTTCACAATTCATTAATTTAAAATAAAATAACGTATATTTGCTCGTTCCAGAGTGGAAGATATTCTCAGAATGGCCCTGGAGTAAAACCACCATTCAGATTTTAAACATTACTTAAAATGGCTGTAACCATGTTTTGTGACCAGATCTAGTAGGGACACTTGTGCAGTATTCACATATAAAAGTTTGCAAAGCCACTTCCATCTTGAGCTACGCTCTGCTATGGCCATAAAACTATGTAATTCTTATATTGTTTTCAGTTATCAACGCTTAGATGGGCTTTTAGGTACGTGATATTTACATTTTGCATACTGTGTTGATAGACACAGATAATTTTTTTTTGGTTTATATAACAAATTATTTATTACGTTTATTCACTTACCTCACTTCCAGTATGTACTTTGTATTAAGTGACATATTTAACATTGCAGATGTCCGAAAGTGAAACTAAAAAAAAATCTTTCTGCGTCCCCGACTGAAAAGTTAAGTTAAGAGGACATTACCAGAGAAACCAGAAATATGTCATTTTTAAATCAGTGTTTAGACTTATTGACTCGTTTCCACAAAAAATTATAAATTGATTTTGAAAGATTGTTCTTTTATCTAGTAAAGTTATGGATTAAATTTTGAGAAAAAATGTTTATTTTAAGTATAATAAGGTTATACCATAGGTCGTTGGCAGATTTGTTATATTTTCAAAAAACTACATGTATTATACAACACCAATTTCAAATCATATAATCATGCAGTTAAATAAATCCATACATTATCTGGTAAACGTATGTTTTAGAATTTTAATTTTAGTTTAAATAAAATCATTAAAAAATATATACGTACATGTGTTTCTTGACGTAAATTGGCCAGTTTGTGTATTTATTTGCGTACTTCCAAACTAATATATTTCAAGATTTTTTTAAATACTTATTTTGCTAAGACATTATTGACAAGTCATAAAAATTTTGATCGAAAAATAATCATAAGAAGTAATTAATATTAATTAATTTACAGCTCGCGTTTTACCATTTTTCTTATAGCTCGACGACTCGAGAATTGAGAATTCACTCTGCCCGCAAACGTGGCAGCCGGCGGTTGTCTCCGCGGCGCTCTGTATCGTAATATTTGGAAAAGACGAATTTAAAACGAAACCAAATAATACGATTTCATTGTTTCGTGTTTGTAAAAACTACAGGGTTTACCGAACGCAAAAATTCATGTTCATTGAATATTTTTATGAAAATTTTGAATTTTTTTTTATTGTAAATTATTCTTATGTGAATACCGCGCAAGAGTCCCAACAGCTTCAAAATAAATTTTTTGAAGTAAAACTTCTTTGCGCACGCTCGACACATGGGGGGTAAGCTGGTAAATGCGTTACGAAAAGTGATGATTGTTACGAAAAATGTCCTGCGAACGGTAATCGATGAGAACGGTGATCGATTGCTAGGCGGGTCGGGCCTTAACGAACGCATGTTATTCGTATTATTGTTAATGGACTATTTTCCCGTAAATAAATAAATAAATTATATACAGTGGGTACCCGGCATGCGTTGCAAGACCAATGTAACCTCGGGGTTAACTAAACTGTAATGGTTCCATCCCAAGTCCCAAGAAACTACATTATATTGCAAGCGCCTGCACTATATAACATTATATACAACGGTTACCCGGCATGCGTTGCAAGACCAATGTAACCTCGGGGTTAACTAAACTGTAACGGTTCCATCCCAAGTTCCGAGAAACTACATTATAATGCAAGCGCCTGGACTATATAACATTATATACAACGGGTACCCGGCATGCGTTGCAAGACCAATGTAACCTCGGGGTTAACTAAACTGTAACGGTTCCATCCCAAGTTCCGAGAAACTACATTATATTGCAAGCGCCTGGACTATATAACATTATATACAACGGGTACCCGGCATGCGTTGCAAGGCCACTGTAACCTCGGGGTCAACTAAACTGTAATGATTCCATCCCAAGTCCCGGGAAACTACATTATATTGCAAGCGCCTGCACTATATAACATTAAATACAGCGGGTACCCGGCATGCGTTGCAAGGCCACTATAACCTCGGGGTCAACTAAACTGTAATGGTTCCATCCCAAGTCCCGGAAAACTGCATTATAATGCAAGCGCCTGCACTATATAACATTATATATATAGCGGACACCCGGCGGGCGTTGCCAGGCCACTCAAAGAAAGAAAGGGTTTGTGCGCTTTAATTCTGTTTGTTGAAGTGCTTTTGAATAGGTCCGACACGTCCGCAGGTCGCATACAGCTGTCCGTTTGAGAAGCATGTTTTTTTTTAAATTTATTGTTATAAGTTTGTTAAGTTTTACTTCAATCGTGTGGTCTAAAGACTCTAAAGCACACTAAATTAAAAAATATATATATATATTATAAATTATTGTTATGTGATTACCGCACGAGAGTCCCAAATGCTCCAAAAAAATATTGTTATGTAATACCGCATAAGAGTCCAACAGCTCCCAAGGGAGAGAGGTTGGAGGAGAGTTGAGATGAGATGAAAGGGGTGGCTGAGGGGGGGGGGGGGGGGGGGTAAAGGAGCCGGGGGGTGGAGAGGTGTTAGAGGTGGGGGGTAAGGGGAGGGGGGTTAAGGGGCGGGGGGGGGGTTGAGAGGGGGTGGGAGGGTAGGCCTTTTTTATATCCATTTTTCGTATTACAAAAATAACAAACACGAGAATCGGGTATGGGTACCACTGCCCCGAGAACCATTTATTAGATAACCAACACGTCTCATCCCAAGCGGTTCGCAACGTTTGGTTCGTGGGGGTGAGGTTTGTTCAGGTCTTGGCGGCGGATGCGTCTGCCCACCAGCTGCATGGCAGGTCGGATCTAGAAAAAGTGGTTGAGGGAGTCCCTTTGACTTCTCCAGCCTTACCCTCTCGGAACATCGCCTTGCACCGCAGTGGGAGGGATGGCCTCATACATCCGCACTCGCTGACCCCCCAGATTTCTACCCACCCCTAATACCCTTTTCCTTCTCCGAAGTTCCTCTCCTTCCTTTCCCTAAAACGAGCCTCCACACAGCATTCCCAAAGTAGAGATAGGCAGTGTGTCGAGCGATTGTAAAAAAAACGGTCTCTCCTTATCCGACCTTCCACGTAGACGAACCTCGCCCCATGAACCCGAGCTCCCCTGCTAAGTCACTTGGGGTGACCTATGGCAGAGGTGTTGATAATCCAATACATGGTTCCCGAGGCGGCGGTACCCATACCCGCCTTCCAAATTACTGATACTACCTATTGACGGCCGGCGTGGTCAAGGGGTAAGGCTCTTGACTCGCAATCCGAAGGTCGTGGGATCGAATCCCGGCGTAGGCAAATTAATTTTATTTGAATAATTTGGGTTATTTTACAATTATTTAAATTAAAAATAATATATTTGCGTCACGTTCCAGAGTGGAAGATACTTTCAGTATCACCCTGGGTGGTGTAAGACCATCATTCAGAATTGAAGCTTGCTATAAATGGCTATGACCGTGTTTAGTGACCAGATCTGAACAGCGAGGTAATTCCTCGCCTTCCTCTCCCCCATCTCCTTCCCCTCCCCACCACCTTCAGCCTCATAATATACCCCATAGTCACGTCATAGTCTCACCGGCTCCAGACGGGAGCATTTGGATCTCTTGTGCGGTATTCACATAAATATAAAATAAACAAATATGCACACGAATAAATATTTTAAAATGAGTAATTTTTTACAATCCAACTGAATATTACTAATTTTTTTCATTAATACCGTACAAGAGTCCCAACTGCTCCCGTCTGGAGCCAGTGGGACTAAGGCATCCCTAATTGGGGTATGTTGTAAGGCAGAATGTAGTGGGGAGGGGAAGGATATAGGGAAGAGGAAGGTGGGGAAGTACCTGGCTATTCAGATCTGTTCACTAAACACGGCTAAAGCCATTTCAAGCAACGTTTCAATTCTTAATGGTGGTCTTACATCAGGGCGATACTGAGATATCTAATGGCCGTAAAATACAATTAAAAACAAAATATTAAAAAGAATATAACAAATTGTTTATTCATGTAGGTATCTACTTAATACCTACTGGGTTTACGCATTTTACTTGTACTATTTATGTTTATGCACTTCGATATACAAATTACAAATAACTACAAAATTCTGGAAGCGAGAATTTAACATCTTCATCTGACCCATACTGTGGCGTCTATACATTCCTAGCGCGTGAGCTAGTATATCTCGAAACCAAGCTTGGAGCGGAACGAACTCTAGTTCTAAAAATGCCCGCTAGCGAGTGTGTAGCGCTGACGTCGGAATCTGAATTTAAATTTGCTGGTTATTCGCTCTTAAATATCTTTTCATGTTGTCATTTTTTTCGTTTTCTTCTCATTGGTTTATACAAAATAATGCATATAATATATATCTAAAACAAATCACATTGATTTTTTGTAATTTTCTTTTATAACAACTGGTTCTTTCTGACTCTCTCAGTTCCCTCCAAAAACTTAAATCCTGTCCTCTTCTTCATCCATCTGATCACTTTGTATGCCTTATTAGAGTGCTTATAGCCTCCATTCAAAGCTCCGGAAAAACAGTAATTCTTGTTTGGATCCCTAGACATGTTAGCATAGTGGGTAACGATATTGCGGATTCCTTGGCAAAACAAGGAGCGTCCAACCCGTACTGTTACCCTCGTAAACCACATTCCCCTAACTGATATTTTTCCATCATCCCAGGATTTCCAGGATCCCGCAATGTTTATGCAGAGTATTGAAACATTGCTAGTCAATCCAAGGGTGCCCACTACGGCTCAACTCAAAGGACCATCTCATCAAAACCGTGGTTTCAAAAATTCCCCCATTTTTCCAAAAAATAAATTTCCTCACTTATTCGAATGAAAATCGGACATTGTTCCGTTCCTTCTCACCTTTTTAAAATTCACATCCTTGACTCCCCAGATTGTACATTCTGTGGTCTAGATGTGGGAACTTTAGATCACATATTTTTAATTGTCCCTCTCTAAATAAATATCCTCTCTTCTATAAACCGTTATCTAAAATTGCCTCCCCACCAATCAACATTTCATCTCTTCTAAGTCTGACCTCGACAACAATCTTCCATATAATTCTGAAATTTGTTCATTTAAATAAAATGAATATATAAATTCACCTTTCCTTCCCCTGCAATTTTAAATGATGGTCTAGAACACCGTTGAAGGATGAAAGCCACAAATACTATAAAGCCATACATAATAACTGAGTAGGAGTAGTTAAACGATAATAACAAATCTGAAGGGAAATAATATAAAATAGCGCGGCACGATAATACAGTTTTAAAACTTCGATGGTTCAGTTTCGTTCTTAAATCGTTATTGCAGTTGTTGTATTGTAGTTTGCAGTTATTTTTGTTGTCATGTAGCATTGTAGTTATTGTAGTTGTCATGTAGTATTGTAGTTATTGAAGTTTTCATGGAAATGACATTACATTATTGTAGTATTGTAGTTGTCATGGAAACTGTGAGCTGCATTATGTAACTTTGCAAGTAAACTCTGTTACAGTTCTGAACCGGAAGATCATTTGGCAATGATCGCCCACGAACCAAGAATCAGTGTAAAACCGGTTGTCCTTTACCGCTGGACCACAGAGCCAGCTGTCTTTATGTGGCAGATTGTGGACAAGAAATAAACAGGATGTAGTACGTGGATGAATTGGACATATTATTGTTCTTACAATTGCAGAAGATGTTAGGATATATATGTGGCGGGATGTTGTGGTAAGGTCACAAGAGATAAGATCTGCCAAGTGGAAAATGTTTTGGTAAACTGCTTTTTTCTTATTCCTTGTAAAAAGTTGCATGAAACAAACAATTATCTCTGCGTGTTTCCTCTTTAAAATGTAATAAACTAAATAAGCATCACGCCGTTTCTCTAGGGCAGTGGTTCCCGACCTTTTTTTCACCACTATGACATTTATTTGTTCTCACAGGGACCCCAAGTACACAAATAATAAACTGTTAATCGCGTTATTAAAAGCGTCCTTGTAATTATTATCATTTTTCAATGCAATGAGCACTTCTTGGACTTCTTCAGCTCCCTCTCCATCATTATCATTAATAGCAAAAGGGTTACGAATCAGCTTTTGGATACCTTTCGATTCGGTATTGTAGTAAATGAATAAATGTTTCGTGGACCACATTTTAGATCTCGCGGACCACATGTGGTCCACGGACCACCGGTTGGGAGCCACTTCTCAAAATGGGGATAGACAGCCACACAACCTTGTCTCGGCGAAAACTTCTTGTTTTATTCAAATTCACACATCGTCTCATACGTAGTCTCTTCTGTTATTATGACTCTTACATTGAACCCAAATATTTGAAGGTGTAATTACGGAATAATATGTTTATTTAGTTTCGTTCGTATTTTGTAAAAATCGCCCTTTGAAGGCACTATCAAAAAGTTTCAAATTGCGTTAAAAAAGACGAAATAGCCGTCTCAATAATCTATAAGGTGCGAGTAGATACATACTTATATCTATAATACAAAAAATCTCTTTTGCGTGTATCTGTGTGGAATTCCTTGGTCGATACTATTATTTTCAGGTCGTAATTGAATACCTACTATAAAAGTATTTGAACTAAAAATTATGTTATTACTTTATTATTATTTATTTTCTTTCTTTGTGCTATATACTTAATATGTTTTATATTTTACTAGCTGACCCGTTGTTCTGCCATATAAATCATTTAGTTCTGTTTGAAATACGAACGACGCGACGACGGTTAAATTTGTTCAGACAAAAATACTAAAATCGCGATTAAAAAATGGAACGGTGGGGTTACGAGGGTCAAAATTTGGGGTTGTAGGTATTTTTTGGTGTCAAAAAAAAAATTGTCAAAAAAATTGACCGAGACTTCTGGATAGGGACACCCTAATCACCTAGCGATATGAATTAAATTTTACGACCTATTTTCGTACCTACCAAATATACAAAAAAAAAAAACATTAAAATCGGTCTAGCCGTTTAGGAGGAGTGCGACCACAAACGCCGTGACACGAGATTTTTAAATATATAGATTTTGCTTATGATTATTTATGATTTTTTTACTAGTAGCAACTCCATTTAATAACAACTAAATCTTGATTTACGCATACCTAAACGGGCCTTAATTACGCATATGCATTACGCATACGAAACCATATAATATCTATGCACATCCCAATGGAAATTTTATTCATAATAATTGTTAACACTCTGTAAATGTTCAAACAATAAATATAACAGTACCTAAACCGGCTTCGGTAGAACTAAAAGTTATTGATTCTTACAGCAAACACGGAAAACAATATTTGGTATAAATACTAACCTAAATGTAAGTAATAACAACCAATCATTGTTTTGTGTGGGAAATGGCACAGCAAGGAAATTATTTTAAAAAGTCTAAATAATTTAGTGCGAACTAAATATGATTGCATTGTTTGTAATTCTAATACTTAATGGAAAATATTTTCTATTACAAGGCTATGTTCTATTATATTATTCCTTTTGTTTAGCGTAAAGACCCAGCGGTCAGTAGGTTATGGGCTCGGTTCCCGAAGCAGCACAAATCAATAAATTTGATGTCTCTATGTCGTTTGAATTTGATGGTAATTTTGAATACAAAAATGGCTTTAAAACAACAAACAAATGAAAACATTTATCGTATGAATAAAAGAGTTCACACCGTTTACCCTGGATAGGTACTTATTTGAAAAATGAAATTTTTTCATGACTGCAAAATTAGCCTTGTTTTTGGCGAAATTCGCTTCATGTTTAGGCGAATTGATTTGCGAATTTTGAGAAAATCCGTTATTTTCTTACTAATGCAGTGGAAAGCTACATTAATGTTGTTATTTGGGTTTTTGCAACAAAAAAGTGGCAGAGCGTCGTTTTTTTTATTAAAGACTATTCAAGCCTGTCAAATTCATAGGTAAATAAATATTAAGAATGTGTAATATTACTTAAAAATTAGGTAGGTACTTACCATAAAATCGCATGGGTACAACGGAATTCACGTTATTTGCCCGAAAATTGCGAATTTCATTTGAATTTGAGTACGCTAATTCGCGGTATTTGCCAGAAAATTGCGAACTTCGTAATATTCTCGTCAAAATGGCAAAATGTAAAAATTCAAGTTATCGCAAACGCGAATTTTTCAATTGTACCTACTTATTTCTGAATAATTCTACTTACCAATCAATAACTTAAAAATAAAGTTTTATGTCATAAAACTATAAAACGATACGATATCTAAATTATGATGTCTATGTACAAACTAAACTTTAATCATTGACTAGCTTATGCCTGTTGCAAATGCAACTAACGGGTTAAAACTAACTTGACTTACTAACTAACAGAAAAAAAATTCATAGTAAGCGGGTAGGTACCTACGGTTAAACATACAAATATATATAAAGCCGCCCACAGGGCCTAGCAGCAAAAATCTGCCATCCGTTAGTATATAGACACCATTGTAGGCATGCACACATCAAATCCCCAAAGTTTCATCGCAATCGGATGAACGGTTTAGCAATGCGTAATTTCATGATGCCAGAGCTCACTTTTGTATACAGAAACCGTCGTGGGCATGCACACATCAAATCTACAAATTTTCATCGCAATCGGATGAATGGTTTAGCAACGCTTAGCGGTTAAACACACAACTATGTATAAAGCCGCCCGCAGGACCTAGCAGCAAAAATTTGCCATACGTTAGTAAATAAACACCATTGTAGACATGCACACATCAAATCCCCAAAGTTTCATCGCAATCGGATGAATGGTTTAGCAATGCGTAATTTCATGATGCCAGAGCTCACTTTTGTATACAGAAACCGTCGTGGGCATGCACACAACAAATCCTCAAATTTTCATCGCAATCGGATGAATGGTTTAGCAACGCTTAGCGGTTAAACATACAACTATGTATAAATCCGTCCGCAGGACCTAGCATCAACAACCTGCTATACGTTAGTATATAAACACCATTGTAGAAATGCACACATCAAATCCCCAAAGTTTCATCAAAATCGGATGAACGGTTGAGCAATGCGTAATTTCGTGTTGCCAGAGCTCACTATTGTATACAGGAACCATAGCAGTCATGCGCACATCAAATTCCCAATGTTTCATCGCAATCGGATGAATGGTTTAGCAACGCATAGCGGACATACATACAGCCAAACATTTTTTTGATTTTTATATATATAGAAGATAGCTGGTACCCGGCATGCATTGCGATACCATTTTATAAAGAAAATGTTTCTACCTGCGTGTCCTTTCTCATTTGTTCCAATCCCCTTCCCCCCCCCCCCCCCTCCCCCCCCCCCCTCCTCACCAGCGTCCTCTTCCCCTTTCCACTCCGCCTCCCTCACCTTCCCTCACCCCACTTCACTCCTAGGCTTCTCCGTATCGTAAACCCCCTCCCGAGTTCCCCTCCCCCCTCCCAGGTCCCCCTCCCCCCCTTCCTGTTTCCACCCCCCCCACCTGCCGCATTACATACACTAATTCCCGGTACATTTATTTTTCAAACAGCTCGCGCGCCACCTATAATTTTTTTTTTTACAAATTTCGTAATGCCAGAACTCACCAGTAATTTTATACAAAACCTTGTACTAACAATAACGAACACAACACAAAAAGAATTTTTCAATTTGTTGCAGTCCTTCGGAAGTTATGAGCGTACGTACATTTTCATACAAATTTTATAATGCCAGAACTCACCAGTAGTTTTACTGCTTAAAATAAAGCGCTATATGAATTTAATACTTTTAAAAATATATTCCGTTGAACTTCGAGTAATTTCATTGTAAAATTAGAAAACTAATACGTATGCAATATAGTTGGATGATATTGAGTTGTTATGTGCAGATGGGTACCTACCTAAATTCCGAGTGCAAAAAGAGTGAGTAAAAAAACACATATTTAGGCTGGGTTGTTTAACAAAATTAAAAATTCTTCAATTTTTCAAGTCAATTTTAACGTTCTGTAAAAGTTCGGTTCGAATTCTATTCAAGTTCTGTAATTATTTCAGTTTTATGATGCAACTGGCATTTACTGATAAAAAAAACAGAACTTACACAGAACGTGAAAATGAACTTTAAAAAATTGTTAAATTATTCAGTATCGTGGAAACAACATTACCTTAGTAAATTAAATTGCATCAAAAACCTAAATAATTGTCCAACTACCTATTCCGGCAGGTACCGGCGCATTTCCTTACAAAATTCCGGCAATGTTTTTGCTTTTCTCATCATATTTGCAATACTACCGAGATAAGTAGGTACCTACCCTGAATTAATAACATTTCAATTTGTACCTACTGGCCGGTAAATATCCACCCTACTGAAGTGAATCTATGGACACCAATTTTCTTGTTTTTTTTGTAAAATTTTATTGGTTTTTCGGCGACCCTGAAATTTTTTACATGGGACGGACACGTCATATCGTTATCAAAAGTTGCCTTATATTGCCGGGTACCGTATTTTTCAAAAACATCCAAGCTGGAATCGTTTTTCCGGCCGCAATGCCGTTTCCCGAAAAACAACAACCCAAACCGCTGAGAGATCCGTTTTGTTTTGACATCTCGGGTAACTGATAACTGACCTGTATCAACATTCTCTCTAGTATTTTCCATTGCATTGAAACTAAGGCCTAATTTGTGGTTTTTTTTTAATGCGAACCTGTCGGCGGGAACTATAACTGAGCCGAATTGGTTGATTTAATGAGTAGTTCCTGTTTTCGCCGCAAATTTATATAATTTTCGCTCTTAAAATGTGTCAGTTCAATTTTATGTGAGTTTCCTGTCTAGTCTATTTTTTTGTGAAAATCGTGAAGCTAGCGTATTTATTAAAATTCAGACGAAGCTGCCATTTCGAACGGATGAAAATAGAACTACAACAGTATTCGATAGACATTTGATTTTTTCTAATGTGAATAATCCATACTTGTATTCCGCACCGCTAGAAGTCTCCCGTAAAGTTTTGGCAAACATATTGATAACGATGAAAAATGTTTCCCCTAACAAAAACGAAACAAAAGCTAGTGGCTGGAAAATAATCGACTCTTCGAAGGATTGAGAACTTTGAAGCGTTCCAAAATAGCGATCGATAATGTCCATTCTCGCGTGTCAGGCGTCGGGCTAATTCCCTTTGAACAAAATTGAACCTTGAGGTGTGCGAAACTCGAGGATCGGAGAGGTTGTTTTGGCGTGCCAGCGGCATTTTTGCGTCGCCAAGCCAAAGTGAACCTTGAGGTTGGTGAAACGCGAGGGGCGGTACTGTCGTTTTTCGCATCAAGGCAAAAGTGAGTTTTTCGAAAAACTGAGCATTAATATATAGTATATATATACAACTTTAATAGATATATATGGCGGATACCCAAATATTTGTTCTTTAGTTCATCTTGTTCAATTTTTAAGCCTCCGATACCCGAATTTCTACCGATTATATATATCTCCCTTAAATATTTGAAGCTTTTTAGCTCTTAAAAAATTATAAATGTAACGCAAATTATATAAAATTCCCTCGATAGAAAAAAATCGCAAAGTATGCTCCGAAAATTATTATAAACACGTTTGTTTCAGTTATTATACAAGTCATAGTTGTGAAAAAATTATTAATTTCTTAATTTCACATCTCTTCATCTTCTTCTTTTTGAGCTCGGATTAAGCCCCCATTTTGGCGGCTGCAGAGATAAGTATGTAAATCTGTAGAGACTCTTTTGAAATTGGCGTTTTAGAATAGGTAAAGCGACAAAATATCTTGCCCCGGTTCTGCTGCAAACTGTAACAACAAAAATATCAATAATAATATCTATTCAACAGATTCAACTTTATTTTTAACATGCATCAATGTCATTTGGTCGGCGGGCGTCGGGTTTGTTCCATTCCTCAATTGATTCCGCAAGACCAATCCAATTGGACTACTGGGCCCAAACAAAACCAAACAAAACTCTAGGAATCCCGAAATCCCTTTGTTTCTGAGCTGTCACCGTGACGTTTGACGCCTCGCCATCTTGTTAAAATGGCCGCCGGATATCCGACTGCGCGCCATTTCATCACCTATTAGAGATGCATTACGATTCAAAAATGAAAAATTCAAAGGGAATTTTTCACGCTATAGTATGTAGTACTTACCTACTAACTAGTTCTACACAAAGCGGGGACGAATGCTACAGGTAGGTACTGATCGACATACTTAACTTTGCAGGTGGTGCGACTGAGGATACCAATTCAAAAATAACAAAAATAACCTACGTGGATTTATTTGAACAATTTTCTATGTGATTATAATTTTTTATTAAAATTTCATAACAAAACAGGACCAACCTAATTTATTTTAACCCTTAAGTGACGTGATGAACAAAACTTACGTAAATTACATCGTGGGTCCGGAAACCCACATTTTTCAAAACTGCTTAAAGTAAGAGTAAAAGGTAATATAAGTTCGTTGTTTAAATTATTAATCATAAATATTTACAACAAATCAGAGATATAATGCAAAATTAAATAAAAACAGATGTATTTTCACTGTTGAACTTAAGACGGTAAAATTCCTTCCACAAAAACATATATTTAAACAATAATTAATAATCTTCAAGTGTATTTTTATTTTTTTGTGAATACCGCACATGAGTACCAACTGCTCCTAACCGTCTGGAGCCAGTGAGACTATGGCATCCTCATGTATAAATTTAAGTTGAAAGTAATCATCGTATTACAATCAAACTGATTCATCATTTTTGTTAGATTTGTAAGATAAAATATTGATAAATTAAAAACTGAATAAACATACTTACTTAAAAAAAAATAAAGGTAATTAAAAACCCAAGTGAAAACATTTTGACAGTAAAATAAGATAAAACATGGTCGCTTTAGGTAGCCTGCAAATATAACTATGTCAAACTGTACCCAAAACACGGGGTCAAATGGTACTATTGCAGGTACCTACCTACTTTATGGGAATGAAATTTGTAATTTGAATCATTGGGAAATCCTTTGTTTACTCACCATGGCAATTTTACTAGAGTGTCCTTCGCTTTTGTTGCAATAAATAAATGTACATGTTTTTGGTTTTAGAATATTTGCATATAATTAAGGGCAATGCCATCGTCATTATTAAATTTCTACGTATTTTTCTAGGCTATTATATTTGCTAAATTGGCGGTCTAACGGTAAATTATACACGTTTTGGTGAATATCGTCATAGGATATCAATAGAAATTGTTATAAAACTAAAATAAAAAAAATATAATTGTAAAATATCAAAACGTAAAAAAACAACAACAAAAAATTGTTTGACTGAGGATTGAACCTTCTTCCCCATGGAACGGAATCAATAAAGCTAGCCACTTAGTCAAATCCAAAAAAGACACTACTACCATTTATTTTACATATTAAATTTGAATTTAAATGTTTCATTATTTCTGGCTTTCACCCTCCGCGGGTGTTCTAGGCCATTATTTAAAATTAAAATTAAAACTGAATTTGAAATGGTAATTTTTTTATATTTAAATTTAAAAATTTAAATTTTCCTACTACCATCACAGAAAGCAGAAATTGTTGCTTGTGTCGTGATGGAGGACAAGGAATCGAACACGGGACGCCTGGGTAGGACCCAAACGCGATGCCAACTCAGCCACCGAACTTAACTGCTGTAATGTCATCCAATTTCAGGGAAGTGCGTTTATGTCCATGCTTGATTGCCACCGATGGTTGGCAATGTCATCATTCATCATCAACGAGTCAATCTGACGAGTTTCAGCTCGGTCGGGTTAAGGAGCTACCTAGGTAGGTACATCTGTTTTTCCTTCTTCATATAATCTGGGCCTGTTCAAGATTCGCATAAATAAATATTTCCCACAGCCCCTACCTAAACCCGCCTCACAACGCTGCCCAACCGGGTGGTGACACAGTCCCCCAGTCTTTACAATACAGTGCCCCAGGCGCTCTTGTGAGGTGTCACGAAAACAAAAAAAAACGTAGAAGCGAAACTTTACCAAAACAATCTCAACCAATACTTGAAAAGTGAGGTCATAATCAAAGCGACCAATGAGCGCAGACCTAGCGTAATTTCCGTTTCATATCTCAACCAATAGGAGCCTTTGAGCCGCAGTTGATGCGTTGCAGGTGCAGTAATCGTCATTTTCGTTTTATCCGAAATCCAAATCACAGCGGGGTTAGTTATAGAAGTTTCACTTTAAAAAAAAATTTCAAATGCAGGAAATCTCTGTTTCCCGGAGCAATTTCCATGGAGATACCGATTGAATAAGATACCTGTGACCTTTGCCTAATCTCCTAATCGGTATGACGGCCGTTCCGATGCAATCGATCAATTGTGCCCAATGCAATCACTTCCTGTCTACGAGAATACAAGTCTGTGGTCTAAACACTCGTGAAAAATTGCAGGTAAGTGCAGAATTAACCATGTCTGTTAATTGCATGATTTTTTGTAAGTTAATTCACACCTAATCGCTTCCTCTTGAAGTATTTAAATGCATCCACATATATATACATTACATAATAAATAAATAAATATCTATAACCTACTTCTTCAAACACTGTAAACTTATTTTGTGGCACCATTTTAATTCAAAATTAATAGAATACTTAGTTCTAACCACGTTTATTGTTTACTAGCAGACCCCGGACACACGTTGCTGTAGCTAACGAAACACAACGCTATTACTCAACCTTTATAACCAATGCCATCTGTTAATTTGCATACATATCAAATTAACGCCGCCCGCTTGCCAGCCCGCTTTCTATGTATAATATATATTTCAACCAATTTAAACAAAAATTTGACAAATTATACACCTAAATATTCATCATGAATCACTCTATCTATTGGTGAAAACCGCATGAAAATCCGTTGCGTGGTTTTAAAGATCTAGGGACAAGAGGTTCGCTAAGTTTGGTGACTTGGCAGGAGTGTCCGGGTTCATCGGGTGAGATGGGTCGTGGTCTTGGCGGCGGATCAGGAAAGGCCGGTTTGGGACGATCCTTGCTCCAGCTGGTCTTTTCACTCGACCTATCAGAAAATAAAATAATAAAATTTCTTATCAGAAATAAGTAAAGGAAATTTTGGGAAGAAAACAGGTTTGAGGGGTTGGTAGGAATCTGGGGGTCAGTGTGTCTAAAAGTGACACTGGGGTTCAAATTGTGCTGAGAGTCCCGGTGGAAAGATCAAAAGATCTCTCTCAACCAGTCTCTCTCGATCCGGCCTGCCACGCAGTTTTTTTTATTAGAGACTATATAAAATAATTGTACACACAAAATATAATGGTGAATTTAAGCATAAATATTGTATTTCTTAGTCCTCCTCACTAGGGGGTCCTGTGCCGAGGCGGACTAAAGTTATTTAAAATATAGTATATTTGTCTTCTATGTCTTTTTTAGTATCTTCATTAGAGTTTTTTCGTTGACCTCGTTCAGCCATATTTTTATTCTTTATTTGTATTCATTAGAATTTTTTATTAGTTTTATGTCTTGGGGAAGGATGTTATGGAATTTTGTTGCAAAGTATGTGTAGATAAATGTTGCCCCTGCTCAGTAAATTTTATTCGATTTTAGATAAAAAAATTTTTTTATTGTTTTGTGGTATTTCACAGTTTTATTAATTTAAAATAATAAGTAGGCACGAGTAGAAGATACTCTCAGTATCGCCCTGGTGTAAGACCACCATTCAGAGGTGAAATGTTGCTTGAACTGGCTTTAGCCGTGTTTAGTAACCAGATCTGAATAGCCAGGTTCTTCCCCACTTTCCTCCTCCCCATATCCTTGCCTCCCCACTATCTTCAGCCTCACAATATCCGATTTGGGGATGCCACAGTTTCATTGGCTCCAGACGGGAGCAGTTGGGACTCTTGTGAGGTATTAACATAATAAAAAAAGATTTTTTTTACTTTCTTTAAAAAAAATAGTTATAACAAAAAATAACCTTCAAGAATGTTACTTATCTATATGTTTACAAGGTTTGAATACAAAAATACACCGTATTTGTCTGATTTTCATAGTTAAATCTCACGAAGCACGCATCTCCAACGAGGACATAACCAAACGCCTGAACCATAGACGTCCAAATTGATAGACTTGCCTTAACATGAAATCTGGGTATCGTTTCGACGAGCTGGAGGCGAACCACGTGACCATATTTTTGCCACAAATACGGTTCAAGAATTCTTTGAATAAACTACGACATCAGTCGTACATTGACCTTGACCACCGAAGAGCGCACATTGAAATAAGCAGATCCTGTGCAGAAAACTAAAATGCGCTAAAGTAGGGCAAATGATTGCAGTGCATAATTAGACTTTTCTCGGGGTCTTGTTGGGGTCGGCTTTTCTCGTTCTCACGCTATATTTTCTTTGATTGTGAGTATTGCTTTCATCCAGGCTTTTTCACTGTAATATTATGGATCAATAATTAATTAATATTTTTTACTCTATAATTTATTCTGCAATTGAAAAATTTGTTCCTTTGACGACGTACAGGGAAACTCAGTACCCAAAATGGTTTTCAAAAGATCTGATAGACTTAGTTTACCTCAAAAAATTATCTCATAAGAGATTCAAACAAAGTCGCCGGGCTATCGACTATATTGCATTTAAAAAAATGAGGGAAGACTGCAATAAGCTTTCTGCTGAATGTTATAAAAAATACATAAGTGATGTTGAAGGCTCTATCATGAAAGACTCACATTTCTTTTGGAAATATGTCAAATCTCAAAAAGATCACGGTACTTATATACCTACTTGTATGTCATTCGATTCTTAAGTATCTCAAAATCTCCAGGAAACTGTCAATCTGTTTGCGGATTTTTTTAGCGGTGTATATGTTAATGCAAATGTAGATAGCAACATCTCATGCCCTGATTTGGTTGAGACTCTTGATATATCTGACTGTACTGTAACTATTGGTGATATTATATCCAAGCTAAAGAGTCTTGATTCCCGTACATCTGCAGGACCTGACAAAGTTCTACCCATGTTCTTAGTTAATTGTATGCATACATTGTCATATCCTATACATAAGTTATTTACAAAGTCACTCTCTTCAAGTGTGTTCCCGGATCTTTGGAAGTTTAGTCTTTTGACGCCCATTTTCAAAGAAGGTAATAAGAGGGACGTAGAAAACTACAAGCCAATATGCACCATGTCTACATTACCCAAACTTTTTGAAAGCCTAGTACTAGACAAGTTGATATCCCGAATTAATCCCACCATCTCACCGCTTCAACATAGATTTATTAAAGGAAGATCAACCCTTTCCAATTTAATATTGTATACGAATGATATTGTTAATGCCTTGATTGCATCACATCAAACTGATTCCATATATACTGACTTCAGTAAGGCATTTGATAAAGTAAACCACAGAATCTTATTAAGAAAACTGAAATTGTTGGGATTTAGAGGGAATATTTTGGAATGGTTTAAGAGTTATCTATTGGGAAGGTACTTAGCAGTCAAGGTTGATTCGTTTACTTCTCATACATTTGCAGCCTCTAGCGGAGTATCACAGGGATCTCACTTAGGCCCGATATTATTTTGCTTATTCATAAATGATATAGTTAATATTTTTAGTAGTGTTAAAGTTCTGTTATTTGCTGATGATCTGAAGATATATAGAACAATCAGAAACGATGATGATCGCGCCATTCTGCAGCTGAACCTGAATAAACTATTTACGTGGTGTTCTGTCAATGATTTACAACTAAACATTGGTAAATGTCAGATTATTAGTTTTTACAAAGGTAAAAATCCTCTTAAGTTTTCCTATGATATGAATGGTGTTAATCTTCTTCGTGTATCACAGATTCGTGATCTTGGTATCATATTCCATGAGAGTCTACAGTTCAATGTTCACATCGATGAAATAACAAGTGATGCAATGAGAATTCTTGGTTTTATTTTGAGAATGGGTGCAAATTTTAAAAATGTATTAACATTAAAAAATCTGTATTGCTCGTTGGTACGAAGCAATTTAGAGTACAATTCCACCATTTGGTCACCATATTACAAAGTCCATTCTCAATTATTGGAAAAGGTACAAAACAAATTCCTTCGGTATATTAATTTTAAAATGAAAATTCCAATCGAACTTATAAATTATAATAACTTAGGCGCAGAAACCAGACTCCTCAAATTATCAGATAGAAGAGTGTTAATTGATTTGTTATTTTTATTCAAAATTATCAAATCTTTAGTTGAATGCCCTAATTTGTTACAATAAATCTGTATTAATATACCTGCCAGACTAACTCGCAATAAAGATATTTCCAATTTTAACAATACCCTCAATACTAACTATTCCAATAATTCACCAATCCCTAGAATGCATGGCCTTGCAAATAAACATTGTGAATCTATAGATATATTTGGTGTTGACAGTTTTGCAATTTTCAAGAGACAACTCATCTCTATTTTATCTGCTAATAATTAACTTTTCTTATTTTTGTTCTTTTCATAAAACCTCCTCTCATTTAAAATCTTACCAGTAATTTATAACCTTATTTTATTTTGCTGTTCAATTTTGTTCTGTTTTATCATCCTACATTATTATACACATATAATTGTTTGTTTATACCTACTAACTAGCTTTTACACGTTGCACTTTATTGTATTTCTTGTCTTATTACTGTTTTTTTCTTATTAATCATACTATTTCATTTCTTTTATGATGTTTATTTTTTTTTAAATGTTTTTAATTTCGATGTTCTATACCTTGTGATGATGATTGCTAAAGTGTTCCATAGCCGTTGTGCCCTTATACATTATGATTATTTGATCTACTATGTTATATTTGGCCATTGAAGGAAACTTGAATAAGCTAAAAGTTATACAGAACAGAGCTATGATATGTATACTGGGGAAAGGCAAATACGCAAGGGCTAATCAAATGAGAGAAGAGCTAAACTGGATTCCAATTAAAAAGAGACTGCTATTTAATGTGTTAATTTTTGTGCATAAAGTTCTGAAAAACCAAATGCCAAAATACTTTAAGGATGAAATTGTTTTTAATAGAGTTGTACATAATTACGAAACAAGAAATATAAATAGAGTTAGATTGCCACATATGAAAAAATCAAAATCACAGAACTGCCTAATGCATAGAGGACAAATGTATGATGAAATGCCTGAAGTATGAAGAATGAAGAACTAATGAATGTATTTGCTGATCCAATAGTCCAGGAAAAAATCGAAATCAGAATCCACGCCTCTTTTTGGGATGAGTTTAAAAATAATATGGAAAAAGCTTTTGGAAAGGTTGGGAAAGGTATTTGGGAATTGTTTTTTTATTTCATTTCGTAAACGCCTGTATAAAATATTAACTCCTATAACTTGTAACTTATTGGAAATTTTAAATTGATTTCACGGGACCAAGCGACGCGGAGTCTAGGGACGTTTATTTCCCATCGTAGACGGGGCGGGACTGATACAAAATGGGTGTGCCAAGTGCATGGTTCTTACGCCGATCGCATAAAGTTCACTTTAAAAATCCAAATTCGTCAAGCACAGGCCGTATTGATTGATGTCAAAAATAACAAAGAGAAAAATAATATTTTGTTTTATTTTATGAAGTTCCGGCGTAAATATTATTATTTTTACGATTATTATAAAATAAACTGAATTTGCCATATTAAACAATAAAACCATATCCGAAAAAGGGTTTATAAGTAGGAGAGTTTGCACTTGAAAGAGTTTTTTTATAGACCTAATACTTTATTTTTTTTCTAGCTTATAAAGACTTGAAGCATCTATAATACTTCTAAGCGATCAAATTTTCAAAACAAAAATACATGATTTTGTATGATTTTGCATTATTTCGCATGGCTTTCATCTTAAAAATAAATGTTATGCTTACTGTAAAAATATTTATATTTATCAAATGAAATGTTACATTGTGCTTATATTCATGAAGTATAAACTAACTCAATAAATAATAATAAACAAGATAAACAGGTGGGTCCTAAGAGAGTTAGTGATTGACTGGTCTATTAATTTGAATGACTACAGCCTGAACGTATGATTTTCGTCTGAAATTCTCCATCCGTGAACGCAGAACACTTAACTCCAGCCAATAGTAGTGCATTAGCTCCACGATACGTGATTTTGTCCATTTCCATTGCAGTGTTTTTATGTCAAGGATCAAACTGAACACAAAGACCAGTAATGGACGTTTACGATGCCACAATAGACACAATTGCTATCATATTATTTACCTTATAACTGTGCTATTTTAGTTTAAATCGCTGAAGTGATTGTTAACTTCAATATGAAGGTAACATTCAAACATTTGAAATATTTTTTTATGGTAAAATTGTGCGGTCCTGCTGCTAAGAGATTCGTTGTGTCCACATTTTCTCTCGCGTGTGCATTTTCAAAAATATATTTTCTTCACACTTTGAAGAAAACCTTTTTATAGTAATCTTTGGAGATAAGGACCTATTTAAGGATAGTCTGGACCTTGAAGAGGTCTTCTTGGAACAAAAAATTGTCAATAATCAACACTTACATTATAAAGGAAGGACCTCATCATCAGCTCATGATGGCGGGTGACACACGAGCCACGAACTCACCCGAAGTTTGCCGAAACCGAAACTGTTTTTTTTTTGCCGAAACCGAACTTTCGGTCGGTCACTACTAAATTTTGTTTAACTTAACGATACGATAAATTTGACAGCACGTTGAACGTAGCAAAATTTTGCGGCGGCGCTATGATTTCAGTTTTATTAAAAAATACCGTTTTAGAAACAGGTTTGCGACACCATTGACTGCAAAGTTAACATTGTCAAGCTGTTTATAGTATGTACCTTACTCCATACGACCCGCGAACATACTGAAAATGCATAAATTGGCCGTACAGATAAAAAGGTTGATTCACTGCTCTAGAGTCTAGCACGTAGGAAGAAAAACTCTGGATCGGAGAGTTCTGGTGTCATGAAATATGGACAGCTATTCTTTTAGGGTTTCTGTAATCACGGCATCATTTCCATCTACAACTATTTTTGTTGTTGTTTGTTTTTTTTTTTTTTCTTTATTCTTTGCATATTATGGTTACATCATTTGTGGATTTATCGACCACCATGCTAGGCTCTCATACCCGTGTTATGGTGGTCGATGTAGATATGGTTAGAGATTTTCACGGCCAAAAGTGTTGCAGTGATTTATTTTTGGGGTGTTATGTCGTGTTACGCTACTACAATCTTTAGCCGACATTTAGGACATCCTTACTGTATCCATTGACAGACGGATTGCAATCTTTAGAGCACAGGCGTCAGGTGGGAATGCTGTCCTTGTTCTACCGGTATTATAATGGAAGATGCTCCGAGGAACTAGCGTCATTGATCCCCTCGGTACCGGTGCATAGTCGGGAAACACGCCAAACACGCGCCCAACATTTGTACACGGTTGACATTAGTCACATGAGAACGGGTCGTTTTTACGACCCGTTCTTGAGTTCAACAGCTCGGCTGTGGAACGATTTACCGGCCTCTGTGTTTCCTCCCTCCTACAACATGGGTCTCTTCAAGACCCATGTTCACTCCTTCCTTTCCTCAAAAAGACCCTCCACACAGCATCCTCAAAGATGACATAGGCCCTGTGGGAAATTATTTTCCCCAGGGCCTCCTGTGTGGAGTTAATGTAAAAAAAAATCATCAGAGCAGACGTGTAAATGATGGACATGATGTGTAAATGATGGGCATGATGTGTAAATGATGCATGACGATGGACACTGTAATACTGTCCGAAACGTTGGCTGGGGAAGGAGGAGGCGCAACACGGCCTAATACCCCAAAAATAAATCACAAAGAACTATGTAGTAGTTTTCAAAATATGTATGTTCAATTTTAACAAAAACAAGAATTTTAATGCGTGAACAAAGCGCTGGCATTGAATATAATTATATCTATATTCGTCTCTCGTTCTAATTACTGGAAAAAATATTCTCGGAATTGCTTACCAATTCGCATAAATTTGCGCAATATTTTTCGGAAAACCATTATTATTTAATCTCATTATGATAATTATTTCCAAGTGATTGCAAAAGACTTTTCTTGTGATCTTAGGAAACAGTTTTCTCCGTACAAATATTAATATTAAAAAATTGCTTCTTGGTATCTACATACGTATTGTGAAGTACTGCTTTCCAAATAATTAAGACGTAATAGAAATTATTTACAACCAGGAGGTCTAGCATGATCGATTTATAAAACCCTTTATCAATACTATAATGACCAAATCCGTCGTCTATGGTCGTTATCAATATTTGCGAGCACGGTCTAGGATTGTTAACAGATATTCCGATCGATGTTCGAGTTATGGTCAACTATAAATATACACATATTTTTTAATTATGTTGTTCGTTATGCAAAACTGCAGGCTTATTTAATGAACTTATTGAACTAACGTAATGAAAGAAGTCGTAAACGCGATTCATAAACAATAATGCACCTATGACGCAATCGACGCAATTAATTTAATTCTTTGGATCTTTGAGACATGGTTGAAATACGAATAAAAATACCTCATTAACTTAAATTAATAAATATCTCATTAACTTAACTCCCATTTGTTGTCAAAAAGTGAACGCGAACTGCCAATGCATAATTAGCTTGGCGTCTGACATTTCGTAGTGTCAATTCGCAGAAAACACCTTAAGTTTATTTTTATTTTTATATACACATATATATTATTAATTTAATTAAAATTAAATTTGATAATGTTATTTCCAAGTCCTGCATCAAACAGTTTGAAAATGGTATTGTAAACCGAAACAGCTGTAACAAAAATAATACTAAAATACTTGCACAACTTGATAATAACATTATCAAATTATATTTAAATTAAATTAAAAAAAAATAAAAAATTATTTATACGAACACAAAAACAACTAATACCTTAATGTTGCCAGCGTATTTCGATTTCTTTATTATTTCCTGTCAATATCAATTCTTGTGTCAACGGGGAAAGGGTGCTAGGGACATAGACATAAAATCATCGGAAGTTACGCCTATCGATCTGATAAAGTAAAATTATTTTGAGGTTTCAACTACATAAAGTTTAAATGTTAAAAACATCATTCAACCACTTGTCATTAAGGGTAAATATAAAATTTATATATATATATATATATATATATATATATATATATAAATCTCGCGTCACGGTGTTTGTGGTCGCGCTTCTCTGAAACGGCTGGACAATTTTTTTATGTATATTTGGTAGGTATAAGAATAGATCGTAAAGTATATTTCATACCGCTAGGTGATTAGGGTGTCCCTTTCCAGAATTTTTTTCTATTTAGACTTTTTTTTTTTCATAAAAAATATCTATAATCCAAAATTTTCGCCCTCCTACCGCCACCCTCCCATTTTTTAATTAAGATCCTCCCATTTTTTAATCGCGATTTTAGTATTTTTGTATAAACCAATTTAACCGTTGTTCGTATTTCAAACAGAACGAAATTATTTATGTTGTTGAATGACAGATGGCGCTACGTCCGCCTAAAGCGCTCCATTTCTCTTTCTGTCATAGATCCCATCCCCACACACCTACAATACATTCGTTATTTTTTATTTACAACCAAAATATTCACTAGAAATAATTTATACGGCCAGAACAACGTTTTCTGGGTCAGCTTGTAATTCATATTATGCTCGTTCATAGATGTCGGTAATTGAATTATTTTAGGAAAAAACAATATGCTGTAAAATGCTATGGTGAATTGTGTGTTTGTCCCCGTAGATACGATATAGGTATTAATATGAATAAATAGTTTCGTCCCTATAAAAACTGAATTCTTCCAAGAATGGAATGCAAACACATTATTGGATTTTAATCATTGGTACAATATTGTGTTTGCATAACTTTCTTTCTTGAGAATTGGGTTTTTACACTAACAAAACTATTTATTCATATCCAAATTCCGCACGTACAGAAGCAAACTAACAATTATTTATTAATCTTAATATTAAAGCATAACTTGCAAAAATGTTTTTTTTTTAAAATAATTAATTTACCGCCATCTATGAACGAGCAGATTATGAATTATTTTAAGTTTACCCTTAACCGATATTTTTCGATTTACAATAATTCTTATTCTTCTTCTTGTGCCCACATCCTACTGGTGGTTGACTATAATCAGGGCAATATTAACAAGTGTGCTCGTACTAGTCACTTACGTCTCGAAGCCTCGTCTTCCAATTACGTCTTCCACCAATCTTCCGCTGGATTACCGTAAAATGTAACTTAATAGCGCCATATAAAACTAATTTTATAATGAACGTTTATTGTTTTATGATATCACAGCATTAACAGTACAAAGTGCAGTACTAAAATTGAAAACAATACGAGACCAAGGTTATTCAGGCAGTTAGTAATTGTTCAACTAATTTGCATTGGATATGAGGTGAATTAATGTTTCTAAAAGATCAATCCGACTCCCATAAATCAGAAATCGGAATAAATTATTACACAAAGTAGACTAAAGAAGAATTCGTGTGACTGTGTGGTGAAATGATTGTGTTTGTTTTTCGAGATCGGAGCCGGCTGATGTCTTATTCAGGTCTCGCAGCACGAAAATCTGCTGTTTTGTTGCAATATTGGAAAAGCTGCTTTTAAATTTCTGTTAAAGAGAGTTTAGTAGGTTCACCATAATTTATTGGCACCAAAATGGGACGACACAGCATTAGCACATTTTTTTAAACCTGTGTCTCTTGCTTAAAGTCGTTGTCATATCATTTATAAGAGTATGTACCTTTCTAAGTTGTCAAAAAATTGCAAAAATTCGTCATTCTTTCTTGACAACAATTCCAATGCTTGATTTATGATTTTTTATATAAAATTATAGAAAAATCACGTTCAAGTTAAGTTCGCGTCTAGGCGAGCGACCTTTTGTTAGCAGGTAGAATCAAAAAAGAGCAGAAAATATAAAAACTGGCAACAAAAATTTAACTGTCAAATATTCTTTTAAAGCGAAATGACACTGAATGAACACAGTAAACCACATTTTAAAAAACATTTTTTCTTCATGATTTGAATTTGATTAAAAGGTGTTTTATAAAGCGATTTGCTTTAATTTAATTTATAAATTTGAATTTTACAATAGATAGAATGGAAGAATCATTAATGGTGAGTATAGAACCAAAAGGTACTAAGTCAGTCGTACATTTTTTTTTTTTAAATAAATAAAAATTATAAACCATGATAGAAATCATTGTTTCATGGTGTACAAACAACTTAGCAGGGGTGCCCGTCATCATGGGGTGAGGTTTGTCCGGATCTTGGCGGCGGATGTGTCTGCCCACGAACTGAGTGTCAGGTCAGATATGGAGAGATTGGTTGAGGGAGACCTTTTGACCTCTCCAGCAGGATTCTCTCGGAATATCGCCTTGCACCGAGTGGGAGGGATGAATTCATACGTCCGTCGCTCCTGGATGGACTGACCCCCAGAATTCTACCCATCCCTCATACCTTTTTCATTCTAAGAACTTCATCTCTCTCCTTTCCTAAAAATACCCTTCACAATATAGCATCCCCAAAAGTGAATTTTTCTCAGTGCCTCCTGTGTGGAGATAACTTAAAAAAATTCAAAACATTGTATTGACATATTATCGAAATTACCAAAAATATTTAAATAATTATTATTTTTATCAACGACAAGCCCGCTTGTATATGTCCGTTTTTTTACCAGGTAACAGACCGTTTTTTGCCGGATTCGCAGTGTTCTATGGCTTTTAATGAATGTTTGTATAGGTAAAATAGCGAGAGTTGGAAGCAATAAAAATGCTTAGAATTTATGCATTGGTGAATCGGTATAAACCTCAAGCGACGCTCAAGAAACAACTATTTACTTACACAAAATAGGTTATTAGGTTCTTAGTGTAGGTAAACTAAGTAATTCAAGCTTATTGAGTTTGAAACAAAACTTTGCAAATATCAATTCCATACAAAAAAAAATGGCAATGGAGATATGGGAAATTTTTAACTTTGAACGAAAATCGAATTTTAATGCATATTTTCCATCTATCCCGACCGAAACCGATGTTTCTTTTGGTAATTAAGTTTAAAGGTAGTTTACTTTTCAAAATCTACGCCTATTAAACGTGTAGCGGCATGTGGCGGCTTGTGGATTATTTACTTTATAAAATATTAGATATGTATATATATTGTAATAAATTAATCTTTTTAATTAAAACAATTTTTTTAACCTGGTCGTTATTGACGAATACCCATTTGTATTCAATCTTTATTTTGATAATCTTCCGTATCTCAATAACAATGTTGTAAAACTCAATTGTGAAATAATTATTGATTTTTTTTTTTATCCTAAAACGAAACATGCTGTATGAAAGTTTTGCATTTGTGTGAGTACTGTGATGAAGTCAACTTAACTTGCGAGACCTATACACGCACTGGAAAAACTTTACGCCGGACCGGATTCGGTGTGTGTACAAACATTCATTTTAAGCTAAAAAACACTGCAAGGCCGGCAAAAAAAACGAACCGTTGTCTGGTGAAAAAAACGGACGTATACAAGCGGGCTTACGTTGAGAAAAATAATAACGGAAGTGCGTGGCATTAAACGACACTGTCCCTTTCAAAACGGATCGTGTGGTCAGCCTACCCTCTGACCACGCTTTCGTCGACTTCTAGTCCCCGGCTATAAACATTGACAAGCCAAGTGCATGTTGAATTTATTGTAAACGCAGTATTATTGTCAAATGCAGTACCACTTTGCGGTCAATGCGAAACTTGGCGGCGACTACTTCTCTCGCGGTTTGGTATATTTATGCTTCTGTCCAAGTATTTGCATGTATACCTAAGTACAATTTTTTTCGTTAGTTTGACTACACCAAGCTACTAAACCCATCCGATCATTGGGCAACTGAAAAAAAAAACAGTTGGCAAATCAATCGCTATCCACAGGAAAGCAAGTTGCGAATTTAATTGGCGGTCAGCGCACAGGCAACTTCTAAACGACCAATTGTCGAGGGCGACGCAACCAGTCACTCGCAATTCGCAGTGCTCGTCGCCGCGGCCGATACGTTTCAGTTGCCAGGTTGACAGGTTGCCATGGTTGCGCCTCACGACCTGTCAAGTTTTAGTGTAATTTGCGATATGTCAGAGCAGGAAAATTTCGATTTTATTCAGGAGGTTGATAATTGATAAATTTAAGTTATATATTTGTTAAACCAGCTGATATAATTACTGAAATCCTAAAGTTGAGTTGCGCTGAATTAAGTTGCTAACCGGTTATAGTTGGTTTCTGTTTCTCCATGAACGAAGGGCCTTACTTTTAAAGAAATAAGGGAAAACAACATAATCAATTTTAACTCGATTTTTAAAAATAAATAATTTTAATCTTTGAATTCGATTTTGTGGCTATTTTCATTTATAATTTTAGAAAATCAAAAAAATCTCCTTTGCAAGTAAATCTTACTTGCAAAGCGTTAAATAATTAAAAAAAAGTTTTAACCTAGTTTGGCTTTGATTTTTATACAAATCTACAGATTGACATTTGCAACAATAGAAATATCACTGCACAGATGAGGTTTCGAAAAAAAAATATCCCCACCCCCTTTTCGCAGAATTTTGATACTTCTTGATGAAATTTTACACTTTTGACGTTCAAAATAAGAGGTAAATTACTGTTTATATCTGATTTCGTAAAACTCGGGCAACGTCAGGGAGTTCAGTTTTATAAATAAAAATACTCAGTAAGTTATGGCATCAATTAACCTTATATGAATAAAAATGTGATATAAATAAATCCTTTAGTGCAAATCACATGTTAGTTGTTGAGAAAATGTTAAATATACTTATAAATATGTCTAATCTAAAGTTAAAAAAATATAATGCTCAAAAGAACACGTTTATGGTTTCGGATACTTGGAAATATTACAAAAATAAAGAAACAATACCAAAATACGAACGTAAATAATTTACATGTACTATGTACTGATAATATATGTACCTACTATGTACTCACTTGCTTTATGAATATTAAATAACACAGAACGTGTTGTTTTTTTCTGCGTATTCATAAAAAGCGAAAACGTTTTATTATTCCGAAACTTTTGGCAATACCTATGTACTCGTTCAAGGCTGCGATGGTCCGCGGTCTAGATTCGTCGACATAACCTCAATTATTGGCTATAGCCCGATAAACATTATGGCCGGTCATTATTATGTGTTTTCACAGAAATTTCGTTGCATAAATTTAATGAAAAATACGCTTGTTTTGTGGAAAGTACTCATAACTTAGAACAGCAAAAAAATATATTTATATAAAACAATTATGCCCTACGATTGCAATTGTACCAAAAAGTGGGTAGGTGCAGAGCTTTTCAGTATATTATTACTTGATGGCAATAATACTGAAAAGCTCTAAGAAAAAATTAAGTAATAAGAATTAAAATTTTTAAAATGTCGCTATTCCAAATTCCTGTAATATTCAAAAAACTGTTTCTGAAAAAATAAGAAAATATACAGATTTAAGAAATGAGATTAAAAGAATTTCGCATTCTCAGAATATAAAAATATTACCATTTGTTATTTTGGCTACTGGCATTATACCTAGCTCTCTCATTCAAAATTTAGGCTTATGAGATTTGTCAGAGAATTTATACATAAAAATGCAAAAATTAATCATTTTAAATACATGTAGGATTACGAAAGATTTTTTAAATATTTATATTGAGGGATCAGTAGGATTTATCGGTCCAGTTAGGAGTTCTACCGAGCCGAACCCTTTGATATGAAAATATCTGAAGTCGGTGAATTATTTTCCCGTTTGTTCTCTGGTAAATTGACATGTTGTTCTTGTATTGTTTTGTATTTATTATACTTATATAGTGCACTTAAATAGCGTGGATTGACTAGATGATCATTTGTGGAAAAGTATGTGGAAGGGTTTAGTTTTTCCTGTGAGGAAGATTTAACCCGGACATAAAATCTGAAGCAAGGAAACGTAAAAAAAATAATAATTCGAGCTTCACAAAATCCCACAATTTGGGGATTCCATAGTACTAGTTATGGGCAGTTGTGAATTGGGACTGTTGGTATTCACGTTTACATAGAAAATATTAATAAAAACATCAAACAAAAATCCCCTCACACACTTGCCAAATATTTCCTAAAAGCTTTTCTTAACAACAATTTATACACTTTATTACTTGGATTCTTTTACTAATTTTCAATTTTCAATTTACTATTATTTTATTTCATTAAAATAAACTTTTTAAATTGGTTTCTTTCCATAAAAATATTTATATTAGAGGCTATGGTTATGGGTACCGCCGTCTGCCCACCAACTGCGTGGCAGGCCAGATCGGGAGAGACTGGTGAGGGAGATCTTTTAACCTCTCCAGCAGAATTCTCTCGGAACATTGCCTTAGTATGAGGGTAGATTCATACGTCCGTCGCTACTGGACACACTGACACCCAGATTCCTACACATCCTTCATACATTTTTACTTCCCAGAACTTCCTTTCCTTTCTTTTCTTAAAAATACCATCCACACAGTATCACTAAAGATGACTTTGGGCTCGAGGGGTATTATTATTTTACTCCAGAGCCTCCTGTGTGGAGATAATCTCTCTTTTCGGAAAGAGTTTGTTCCAACTTAACAAACTTAAAATTTTTTCCACATGTCATCTTTGATCACCTAGCTCAACCCGACCCTAGCTAACCTCTTGACCCGACCCTAATCGTCCAAAACATATTGATTTTTAATGTTTTAAGTTGAACAAAAAAAAACAAAAATGTCACTGGAGACCAAAATTTCATTAACATTTTTTGATCCAAATAATGTCAGGAAAAACTGGTTAAAGTAAGTCTATAACACCCTGAATATGGTATTTAAGAACGCTGTCCATTTATTTGTTTTGCAGAAAAACCAGTCCAAAATGTCACTG
The DNA here is from genome assembly GCA_917563855.2 of Limnephilus lunatus. Lineage (NCBI taxonomy): Eukaryota > Metazoa > Arthropoda > Insecta > Trichoptera > Limnephilidae > Limnephilus > Limnephilus lunatus. Next base: position 20,435,665 of record OU830596.1, on the reverse strand, counting down.
ATCCCAAAATTAGCCATTCACAAAACGCGATCTGAAAAATCCCACGCAAAATGTAGCTACTTCTAATAATTTATAATACACTACGAAATAAAATGTAAGCTTTTTATCATTACTGTTATAGCTTACTGAAATTAGAATTAGTTCTTTTAAATATGTACCTTAAAGGATAAACCACTTAAATCCATAGCAATTGCTATTGACTAAGGCGGTTTATCATATAGCAATTGCTATGGACTTAGTGGTTTATTCTATTTATTGCTATTGGTACAGTTATAAGTATTTTATGTCAATGAATAAACTTTTCAATAAACTCAAGAGGTCAACCGGGTAAAGAATACACTCTCAAATTGCACGAGTGTCAAAACAATAAGTCACATTGCTCTTGCCCTATTATAACAAAGGCAAAAAGTATTAAATATTTAGGAGTGGAAATAGACGAAAACCTTAGATGGGACATACACATAAATGAAATCACTAAAAAGCTTACGAGACTTGTATATTTCTTTAAAAACCTAAGAAACTTACTACCTAGGAAAGACATCAAATAAGTATTTTATGCTTTATGTCATTCCCGTCTTGAGTACGGAATTCTAGTATGGGGATATGCATTGCTACAGCAAATCATATTAACCACTTAGATATTGCTCAGAAGAGCATTATAAAAACCATACTAAAATTACCCATCAGAACCCCCTCAAAAGATATTTTTAAGTGTTTTGACATTCTTAATTTAAAACAAATATATGCCAAGAATATTCTTATACACCATTTTAAAAACAGAAAATCTCCTAATGAAACTCGGATACATGACACAAGAGCCTCAAAAAAGGATATACGAGATGTTCCAAAATTCAAGACAAGTTTTGGCCAAAGAAACCACATATATCTGGCAACCAAAGTTTTTCAACATCCTTCCTCCAAGTTTGAAAAAAGATAGAAAAGATAAATAAGTTTAAGGAAAAAATCAAAACATGGGTGAAAGAAATTAATGCAGACTTACTATAGAATGTATTAAAAACATCATATAAACTAAATAACGGAAAATCAAAGAAATCTACCAGTCCGCCTCAGCTCAGGATCACGTAGTGAGGAGGACAAAGAACAAACAGATGAAATATTTATATACATTATCATATCTTGTAATTCTCATTAAACCTGTAATTAAATAGTCACTAATAAAAAAAATAAAAAAAAAATAATTAAAAAATTGAGAAACCCTCGAGGCTGAATGAGGATGAAATGGTTAGGATATGGGGAGAAAGAAGGTTGGGAAGTGCATGGTAATTCTGATCTGGTCACGATACATAGATTTACCATTTTAATGATTTTTCGATTCACATCAGTGATCTTTCACAAGGGCGAAGTTAAAAGTATCTCCCACTCTTAGAAGGCCTATAAACTGATCTGGCCCCCTAGCACGGTCGATCGATAAGGATTGGATAGGATAGCATTCGGTAACTTCTCATCGTTCCCTAGGACAACTGCATTTGACGTTGAATATACTAAGAACGCTTAGTCATTATGAACTGTTACTTATTCGTTGGCGATACAAGATTAAATTAAGCAAAAGCAGGATAATATTTTAAAATAATTACAATAATAATTAAAATATTTACTCCAAGCAACATAAGCGGAAGAGACTTTTTTGGCTTGAATTCAGTTGACTTAAAATATGTATAGTTGACTTGATATGTATGTAGAACAATTTTCTCGGTTTACCGGCGTAACGTAGTCCTTAAAAAGACTTTTTAACTCCTGACGTTTCGGATAGATCTCACTGTCCATCTTCAGAGGCCTTATGTCTTGAATTTTTGTCTCAAACTGATCACTTTCGCGTATCTATTCGGTCCAGAAGCTAAGAATTAAATGAGTGTATGTGTATTTATCTCTTCATTCTATGTAAAGGCTGTTTTGTTGCTTTCTTACACTTAGTTGGATGAAGGTTGCAGGATCGATTCAATTGTGGATTGTTGCATTTGATGAACCTTGTAGATAATAATGTTTCACTGTTGTGATTAAACAATTAAATATCTATAAATATAAATCTGAATATACTAGGCTAACAGAGAGTCGAGGGTTAACCACTTCTCAATAATTCTCAAGCGCAAGTCAGCGTTCGCAATGTTAGGATACTCCGAGTATTGTGGGTATACTATTGTAAGGCATTGTTTGCAGTGTGAGATGATTTCTACATCAGCCATTGTTGTGTCGTGTGCTCTATTGTCTAGCATAAACTACTTTTTGCACAACCATAGGTGTGAGTCTAACAGGAGCGGATAACATAGACGTAATACGGATGTTGAATTTGGCAACTCAGATCATCATGATATAATAATGCTTGTATTATTATTGCGTTTTGAAATCTGTGGGTGCCTCATTGATGACAAATACAATTTTTTTTTCAACCCATAAAAAACAATGTTTGTTCACTATTATTCACTACAACTATTTCTTTTTTTTTTTGGTAAGACCAAGGATTGACTTCCTACCCAGGAACTTGAGTCAACCACGCTCCCAACTGAGCGAAATGCCGATTGGATAAGACCAAAGATATTGAAATACAAGAGATATGCTATGATAGCCGCCCCACGTCGCCGGACGCCCCACGCGTCGTAGAAACGACCCCTTTTCATGTGACAAATGTCAACCATGTCCAAATTCTGGTGTATTTCCCGAATACACACCGGTACCGAAGCATCTTCCGTTGTAAATACGAAACATACCAAAAAATAAAAATAAATTGAAATAAAAAAAAACCTGTGAAATCGTAGCTTTACTTTTGCGGGTAATGCATGTGTTCGGATAACAAAATGTTCACCCTCACATTTCAAATCTTATCTTATATCTTATAGATATTATAAAGGCGTAAGTTTGTATGGATAAGTGTTATTCTTTCACGCAATAAAAACCGAATAGAATTTAAAAATTCTTTCACTAATCGAAAGCTACATTATTTGCGAGTAACATAGGCTATATATATTGGTAAGCTCTGGCGTTATGAATAAGCTGTAGCGTTATGCAATTATTTTTCATACGTTTTCTGTCCCTAACAAAATCGAGTTATTGCAAACGTCAAACAAATTGTTACCTTGGAAGCAATGTTTTTTTTTTTAAATTAGGCATTTCCCCTAAAAATAGTGCTTTGTTGGCGTCAAAGTTAATATCTACATATTTCTAAAAAATTTTATTGTCCGGACGAAAAGCATAGCGTTGATATGTAATTATTTGACGTGGGCTGTCATTTTGTTATTTCTTTAGGTTACTCTGGATTCAAATATGAATAAAATACTAATTCCTACTTGAGGTGAAATCATCAGAATAAATTAGGGGAGTAGGTACTTAAAATAAATTTCTATAATTTAAATATTTTCTAAAATAGAATTTTTATTTGCGAAATGTCATTCTCAAATTTTGAAATTTTATATTAAACAATCATTATTTTTTATTAGACAAAAAAGCAAGAATAATAACAATTATGCCAATAATTATGCCAGTAATTTCCCACTAATACCATGCGAGCGAAGCCGCGGGTAAAAGCTAGTCTTAAATAAAACAGCTGACCGGATTGAAAGAAATAATAATGATAAAGAACTGTTTATTAAAACGATTTGTTGTACACCACAAAAGAAAAAAAAATTAAAAAATCTTTCCGCAAATTTTCGCGTTATATAATGGAACACGGTGGATTACTCATAAATATAACATTTAGCAACATCCATCCAGTTTGCCACCCCTGATTTATGAATGTAATGAGTATGTTTCCATAGTGTTGTGACCGCTCTGTTAGTTATAGAAGTGTGGTGTGGAGAAATGTGGTCTCATTGGCAAACAGTGGCCCGCTCTCTTTTTTCTCAAAAGTGATGTCACTGAAACGAAGAAAGTAGTCTCAAACCACTAGAGAAGATACCACTGAAGTACCCACTGAATAGATAATCTCCAGAAATGTGATCTATACTGATTTCAAAGAAAACCGATGTCGCCAACAAAAAATGGACAGGTGTCAGAGAGGCAAATTAAATCTCTTAACTGCATCTGATATCAGTGGTCGAGCAGTATTGATCCGAATCCAGAGGTGGCGGATTCGAATCCAAGGCGTGCGTGAATAAACTTTATTATTAATTTATTTTTATTTTTAAGTTTATGAGTCAAACCTTAAATTATAATATTTGATTAAATGAAGACAATATCAGCGACACTCAATCGAAAATCTGGAAACAGAAAAATCAGAAAAAGATAATGGCACCACGTCCCAAAACTGCCAATATCTTTTTCTGATGTTTCTGTTTCCAGATTTTCGATTGTCCAGTCTTCATTTAAATATTTATTATTAGTCTTACTGATGGTGACGGCCTCCTTAGTCGAGGGGTAAGGGTCTTCACTAGTAATCCGAAGGTCGCAGGTTCAAATCCCGACGTGCGCAAATAAATTGTATTTGATTAATTTGTGCTATTTCACATTTAATTAATTAAAAACAAAATATATATCGTACATTTGCGGCATGTTCCAGAGTGGAAGATACTCTCAGTGTCGCGCTTGTGTAAGAACTCTGTTTAGAATTGATACGTTGCTTTACCAGATCTGAACAGCCTGGTACTTCCCCGCCAACCTCTTCTCTATCTCCTTCCCCTTCCCCTCCCTACTACTTTCAGTCTCACAACACATCCCAAATGGGGATGCCATAGTCTTACTGGCTCCAGACGGTAGCAGTTGGGGCTCGATATTTACATTAAATAAAGAAAGAAAAAAAACTGCACTATTAAAATAAAATTATGATTTTGCGATGTGTTTCATCTTGGTAACAGTGTATTGGAACTTCCAAGATACTAAGATATATCATAGATTCTCTCAATATTGCCATGGCGACAGACAACCGTTCAAAACCTAAACGTTTCTCAAAATGGCTTTACTCGTGTTTAGTGGCCAGAACTGGATAGCCAGTTAATTTCCAACCTTCCTCTCACCCATCCTTCCCCCTCCCACTCCAATAAACCCGAGATGCTGGTATTTATTCATAAGAATATAGAGTTTACGTAATTGAAAATGTTAGATCAAATTTACCTGAAGTAATGGAAATTTAACATTTTTCGGGCACACGGACAAGCCCACAACACACGTCTATCTGTTTATCTCTTCAGTGCTTTGTAAACCACACTATTTACTTCTTCGTAAACAGCGGTTTAACCCAACGCCAACGATTCCCGCCTCTTATCCATAAGCTTCGTTTTGTAAAAAAAAAGGCAGCAGTATGTGAAAGGTTCTGACTTATGACTCTGCGTCATGTGACCATTGTTGGCAAATGGAAAAAAAAACAAAGAAAGTGTTACACGACTGTGATGTTATAACATAAAAAATAATGAGGTGTAATTAATTTGTGATATTAATTAATATAAACAAAATCCTCCATTTCACCATCCTCTTGAAAGCTATCCATTATAATACATCTGTATATATAAAAATTAATATATGTTTCTATGTATATTGGTCGTCTATGCATTGCTATATTATGCATAGAAATGTTTGAAACATTCAAAATACCTTCTTTCCACCCTCAAGAAGGCTTCTGGATTATTACAACCACATGACAATACAACAGAAAAGTTTTTTTAATCATTACAAAAACTCTTACGAAACTGTCAAAAATTTCACTATTTGAGAAAGACATTTTGCAAACTATCAATTGTTCAATCAAAATTCAATTTTCGAATAAACTATTTAAATTAATGAATTTAATCGAATTACTCACCTACGAAACTGACCAAAATCAAATACTTTGTGAACAATCAGACAATAAATCTTGATGTGATAAAATGAGTACCCAAGTTAGGTACGAAATTTGATTGATTGTTCTTATACTCGTAATATACAAAAACGAATGTTTGTAACATATGAAAAACGAAATTTAAAAAAAAAAGCGAGCTGTTTGAAAATTTGAATGTAGCGGGACTGATATATAGAACGCGGGAGAGAGGAGGGGAACACGGGAGGGGAAGGGGAGGCGGAAGGGGAATGGGAATGAGACGAATGGGAAAGGACATCCAGGGAGAAACAATTTCTTTATTAAGCAGCATTGCAACCCATGCCGGGAACAAGTATGATAAAGTATGAAGTAATAATTTGGGAATATTATGTAATGTCAAAATGCATGTCCTCTGAACCATGAGTATTTTTCTGACGTCAGCGCGCAGTGCTCCGAACCATGAACCATAGAGTTCCTCGCTCAGCCGCAAGACTGTGATAATTTAACTGAGCGTAAACAATGTTGCCATGATTCACGATTAGTGCACAATTATAATTATCTGCAGTGAAGTGGGGTGAATAAATAAATAAAAAATGAGTCGTTCATTTTAATAGTGGTGTAACTCATTTTTATTCAATTTTTAAATAAGGAGCTTTTTGCGTACTGAAGTGTAGGAAAAAAATACAAGCATTCATTCAATGTTTTATATGTTAATTGTTTAATACAAATCAAAGAAAAATAATAATTATTATTAACGTGATATGAATTGATGACCATTAACCAAGAAAATAGGGGTTTTAAAAATATAGAGTTACATCACTTTGACAATGAACGACACAAATGTGAACAAGTAGAAATAGTTGGGAGTGTTGGAAGTGTTTTTTAGTAGATGTATGAGTGGATGGAGAGTATTTGATGAAGAGGTCCTCTCCACGTCAGGCAGGATTGCCTTCATACTTTACCGATATTGAGGTTAAAATGCTCCTTGAGATCACGGCACTTCCAAGCCGTGATCTTGTGTTCAGACTTATAATAATGATGATGTTTAATTGAAAACACTTAGTTATCCACGATATTAAGTTTTATTTAAAATATTATTTACAACGAATATAGATTCGTGTACAAACTGGTAGTGAGGTAAAATTGCCGTGCAACCGGATGGATCGAGTACTAGAAGCGGAATAATAATATGATCCTCTCTCGGGGCAATCGGTGTCATTTAGTGTTGGTCATCTGGGATACCATACGCGTGAAATAAGTAATGTGAATAAGTACTGCCATATACCTCCCCACCAGCGTTGCACGCGAATAACAAAATATGGCATACGAAAAGAAAGTAATTATATACACCTAAATAGGGTTTAGTATGTTATTGAGATATACATATCTATATACAATGTTTTTCATAGTTGAAAATATAATTTTTACATAAGTAGTTTTGTGAACAATTCTAAATTTACAACATTAACTTTGAACATAACATGCCTATAAAAAGAAAAAATAACAAAAGTTACAAAATGTTTTAACGTCTTAAAATTAATATGTTATTTGTTTACAAGTCCTCATTATCATTAGTAATAGGAGTAAGTACCTATTTCTCAGTCGGTATTGACCGATTAAAATTATTATTACTTGTTCCTTCTTACGGCTAGACATATAGTGTTGAGGTAGGTAGGTACTGCTAGAATGCGTAACGGTGATTATTTACAAAGGCGAGTAGCTGCTGGCTGACTCGGCACATACTTATTATGCGTTTATACAATTTCAACTAAAGTAAACATAACTAACTATGCGTAATATTAAAATATAAATAAAATACATGAACCATATTATTCAAAATTAACTTTATAAATCTTAGACTAAGGAGTGAATTCATTTTTAATCGAGGGAAAATAATAATTCGAATTCCAAGTGCTGTCTTTGTTTACTACCTGACTTTAGGTACGTAGTTCCACAGTGGTATTGGAATGTCGAATTATTATTTATTATATTGTTATTGTTAAACAGATACAGTTTGGTTAGCATTTATGACGGTCCGATCTAATATGTGGCTTCTTTTTAATAAGATAACACTACGTAAAATTAATAGATATCGGAAATTAACAGGAATTATTTACAGGTTGGATAACTTATTTGCTAAATTTGATATACCTTACTATTATTATTAATTAGTTATTTACAAATAAAATGTAGTCTGTATACTGTTCAGAATTCGGGATACGAAAATGAATTGATATATTATTATTATTTGTTAGAAATACTGACTACGTAATAATACAATAATTTATATGGCGGTGTTTCGCTAGCTAAATACCTAAATAAACTTAGTTTTATTTCACAGTAGTTAGTTAGAATTTTAATTAATTATGAGGTACAGTGATACAAATCGTATAATAAATTTTGGATACATCAATATAAGTTTTCTAATTAATTTGTTTAAATGATAGCTTTTTTAATTGAAGTATTGCCAAGTATTACTTTTACGACTGGTACCTTTCAGGAAAATGTACGTGTCTTCCACAGCGTGTTTTTCTTGTTGTTATTGTGGGCAGTGTGCTTGCCGTTTTTTGCGGTATTTCCTCCGAATTTTGGAAAAATGCAGGTTTGAGTCGTTCACAGTTGGAAACATTAATTTAACATAGGACGAGGGCGGAGTCATCTTTTGCCTTAATATAATCGTCAGGTTGACTCTGCGCTTTCCCTTCAATCCTTGGTTGCTTGTAGTAGGACAGTTAGTCTCTTCAGATTGAGATATTGTGTCAGCTACTGTATATATACATTATTGGAGATGTTGAAGTTGAGAAGATGGTGAAAAAACGATTTGTTTCTTTAAAAAAAAATTCGAGATCGTAGCTATTCAGTAGATATTCGTGAGTCCATTAGTATTCCTGTTGTTCCCAGTTGCTCGTTGCCCGTTTACTGGATCTCGTCCAGTCGCATGTTTCTTGTTATCTGGTGATTTGTTGTTCCCAGTTGCTCGTTGCCCGTTTACTGGATCTCGTCCAGTCGCATGTTTCTTGTTATCTGGTGATTTGTTGTTCCCAGTTGCTCGTTGCCCGTTTACTGGATCTCGTCCAGTCGCATGTTTCTTGTTATCTGGTGATATATGTTGACAGTTCCCAGTTGCTCGTTGCCCGTTTACTGGATCTCGTCCAGTCGCATGTTTCTTGTTATCTGGTGATATCTGTTGTCTGTGCTTGTTAAATAGCTACAAGTGTTTATGTTACTTGTGCGTAAGTAAGGAAAGTTACGATGGACTGCAATTTTTAGCAAAATCACACTTATTGTGTGGCGTTGCCGTTGTTTTTTGAATTATCTCTGTGAAATGTGCATGGTGGAATGCAGTTGAATGATCTCTGCCCGAATTTTTTATGGTATATGCAGTAGTCGTTTGTTTTGTGAAGTTCATTGTTATTGTCCGTTCGATCGTTCGACCGGGATCGATGTTGGCGGTCGGTATTGGGGTACGATGTCGGTGGATGACGCCATTCTCGGCGGGGGCTAGGATTACGCCGATTATAAAAATGATGTACGGGGCTATGACTGTCTCTGCGACTTGACTTTAGTTGATTGACTTCTAGAGATAGTGCAGAAATTTGTTCACGTAGGCTCTGAAGAACGGAAGTGATGTCGGGATCTTCTCTGTAATTGTTATCTCTACGTTGATTTTTGTTTATCGCTCCGCACTCGGTCGTCTGGTAGATTTCCAGGATTTTATCGGCTGCTGACGCAAGTTGTAGTAGATTGTCGTCTGGCCGTGCGGTCAATATAGCTTGTACATGTTGGGGAAGTCTTTGTAGCCATAACGTGCGTATGATTGCGCTTTCAGCAAGCTCGGGGCCGGCGAGTTCGTGCATCAATCGAAGTAGTCCTGATGGTTTCCTGTCTTCCAACTGTAATCCGGTTAGTAGTCGGGTGAGACGTTTTCCTTCGGAATCTTGCAACCTCGTGATGAGTGCAGATTTTAGGGTAGAGTACTTGTCCGTTGCTGGTGGCTTGATGACGACATCGCTGACGGTCCTGAGGGTTTCGATGTCCAGGGAGGCGACAATAATGTTGTACTTCGTGGTGTCATCTTTGATTCTTGAGTTGGAGAACTGGCTTTCTGCCTGGGCAATCCAGAGCTGTATGTTGTCGCACCAGACGGGGGGTAGCTTAACTGATACGGAGTTTATGACTGGATCCATTATTGTGTAATTGGCGCTGGTTCCTGATGCTGTTTCTTCTAGCGGCATATTGTCGTTGTAATATGGCAAGTGATAGGCAATGGTGAAAGCAGTAGTAGTACTGATAGACCGTGTAGGTATGCAGATAAAATTATCAAAATTGTGCATAAAACAAAATAACAATAAATCTAATCCAGGTCTGAAAAGTTAAGTTGATGATATCCAAAATCTTTTACAAATCTCTTATCTTTGCGTTGAAATGTTAGTACAAATATATTGTAATTGTAATAATGCTTTGATGAAGTGCAGTTTAAAAATTTATACCGTGTAACAATATTTGCATATTCTCGCTGGGTTGCTAAATTTCGTTGAAATGTTCGGATTATCAATTATTAACAAGGATCACTGTGAGAAGTTGAATTTGCGTTACTTGCTTTACTCCGATCTGCGGTGGATGCTGTGGGGTGGTGTAGGATCTCCAGGTATATGGCATCCGGGTATTTGGCATCCGGGTACCTGGGTCTGTCTGCAAAATCGCGTCTGTTGGTTAGGATACTCTGCCTTAGCTGCTGGGCTTCTTGTTTAAATTCTGCAATTCTTTTCTGAAATTGATATTTACCGGCAATATACTATCCACATAAACAAGTAATGAGTTGCGGGGGAAGCATTATTAATAAAGTAGTAGCGGGATGTAGGTATTTTCGTACGCTACTGAATTTGGTGGACAATAACCAATGAACTATGTTGGACAATAATGTTCTTTACTGATTTATCTTCATATGATTCTAATGTACATACTGGACCTACTGAATTTAAGTTTAAAAAATTGAAATGTTACTCACAAGATTGGGGTGTCCAGGATTCCGCATTCCAGTACTCAATCCTCCGTATTGGCAGTATTCATCATTATCATTAGAAATTCTCGGGGTCACCAATGTTGGAAGTGTTTTTTAGTAGATGTATGAGTGGATGGAGAGTATTTGATGAAGAGGTCCTCTCCACGTCAGGCAGGATTGCCTTCATACTTTACCGATATTGAGGTTAAAATGCTCCTTGAGATCACGGCACTTCCAAGCCGTGATCTTGTGTTCAGACTTATAATAATGATGATGTTTAATTGAAAACACTTAGTTATCCACGATATTAAGTTTTATTTAAAATATTATTTACAACGAATATAGATTCGTGTACAAACTGGTAGTGAGGTAAAATTGCCGTGCAACCGGATGGATCGAGTACTAGAAGCGGAATAATAATATGATCCTCTCTCGGGGCAATCGGTGTCATTTAGTGTTGGTCATCTGGGATACCATACGCGTGAAATAAGTAATGTGAATAAGTACTGCCATAGGAGTTTAAATATTTTTGGTAAAGCACCGACGATAGCCTTTTTATGTGTGTAGGCACCGCACATAAGTTGCTCCATCTGGAGCCAGTGTGACTATGGCATCCTCGATTGGAGTATGTTGTGAAGTTGAATATATCGGAGAGTGGTATCTGGTGGTCGTCTAAAGCTATTTCAAGCAAAGTTTCGATTCTGAATGGTGGTATTTCACTAGAGCAATACTGTAAGTATCTACCACTGTGAAGCGTGCCGGAATTTTTTTAAATATGATATAACACAAATTTGTTCATGCCAGGATTTAAACCCGCGACCACCGGAATCGTAGTCGAGCAGGTTATTTAATTAATATATCATCTGGAAAATAATTTCTGTCCAAACAAACTTTTTACACTTCTGAGACAAACGCACAAGGTGAAATTTACTAAATAATTTTATTGAACGAAAATGTTGTTTGACGAAGCACCACATTGTGTAGCATTTGGAATCGGGCCGCTAACAATAACACTCCTTAAGGAGGCGACGATAAGGTTTAAATGCCTGTGGTGATTTATTTAAGTAAGGAAAAAAACTTCTCCAAAAAGCGTGTTTAATTTTTTTTTGCAAGTTCAGGCACAAGCATTTAAAAAAATCTACGACCATTTTTTAAAGAACTTAATTTTCCACATTATACAATAAAACCAAAACCATCAAAGGATTCGTAAGTAGATGATTTTGAACTTACAGCAGATTTTATAGGCCTGATACTTTAATTTTTCGGGGCTTGTAAAAATTCTTATCAAAAAAATAAAAAAAAATTATTTCATGGACCAAACTTTGTTCTACTCACTATTAACGCAGTATTTAATAAAAGCATCCAAAATATTTCTAAGCCATTAAATTTTCACACCAAAAACAGACGATTTTGCACTACTCTGAAGTGCTTCGACAACCCAAAAAACTTGACCAAGTAACTTCTGTAATGGCAAGACATAAAAAAAAAACTTTTTTTAATATTGCTCAACTTAAAACATCCCTTTCATTGACAATCCCAGGCAGTGTTCTTAATCCCTTTCTTTAAAATTTAACATCGAGGATTATAATCCCGTGATGAACTGTCTACGAATAATGTACTTGAACGCGAGAAGCATCCGTAATAAGTTTGATGAGATCGAAGAAAAAGTTAGAAGTTCGCTGTATATTGTGCACGTCCTCGTCATCACTGAAACGTGGCTTAATGTTGGAGAGGAAAATTTTTACTCCTTGAGTGGTTACAAAAGTGTTTTTGCCTCTCGCCCCAACGAAGGAGGAGGCGGCGTAGCAATATATGTGATTGATACTATGAAGTGTGCAATTATTGAAAAATTCTCAAATGAAAATTCCTTCTTAGGTATAAGTCTTTGTAGCAGTGATAGGAAACCAGTCAACATTTATGCTATCTATCGAAAACCTAACACAAACATGCAGGATTTTTTAATACACCTAGAAAACATACTGAACGAAAGTAGACAAGATACATTAATATTCGGAGACTTTAACATTGACGTATCCATATCCACACACTCTTCATTAAATTTTTGCAACATCTTAGAATCTTACAATTTCTCAATACACAACAAAACATTTCCCACGAGAGTTACTGATACAAGCAGCACCATTATAGATCACTTCATATCAAATAGGCAAAACATTCAGACTACTATATCGAATATTGATGATCCACTTAGTGACCATAACATACTTATTGTTGACTATAAGAACAACTTAAAAAAATGTTTTAATAATAGAACCAAATCCCGGATTACGAGACCTATCATCAACAGTATGTCAGTAAAATCCTATCTTCTTGATAACAATTTCACGATCGACTTAAGCAACTTAGAAGACCCTTTTAAAAGTTTCAATTATCACATTAAAAAGGCAATAGAATCAGGTACAACCAAACCAAAAACAAGATTAGGAAGTCGGGAACAACTGAATACTCCATGGTTTGATTCCAAATTAAATTCCTTAATCAAAGAACGAAACCAGATTCACAAACAGTGGAAACAAGACCCTGGTAATATTACTCTTGTAACACTTAAAAAGAGATTGAGAAATACCATTACTAATTATAGGCGAAGTCTAAAACACAAATATTATGCGAACAGCTTTCAACAAAACCAAAATAACCCTACTAAAACTTGGAAAATCATAAACTCTATTCTGTCAAACCGAGCACATAAACCAACCAACGAAATAGAATCCCTCATCGTAAATGACTGCGAAATTAAGGATCCGGATCAAATAGCATCGGCATTTAATGAGTTTTTCCTCTCGATAGGAGAAAAGTTAGCAGCTACCATTCCGTCATTCCCGGACGACTGCAATACCGTCCTTGTAGAACCGAAGGCTTGCCAATCCTTATACATGGCTAGGACAAACAAAGATGAGGTATTGAGGATCATCTCTAAAACAAAGCTGAAAGCAGCACCGGGACTCGATGGAGTAACACCATCAGTTCTTAAGGCTTGTAAAGAAGAACTAGCGGGTCACCTAGCAGAACTTTTTAATTGGTCACTGTCCTCGGGAAAGTTTCCGAATGAATTAAAGCTTGCGAAAATAATACCTATACATAAAGGAGACTGTAAAACATGTATTTCTAACTACCGTCCTATATCACTTTTATCGGTATTTTCAAAAGTGTTTGAGACCATAATCAAAGATAGACTCCTAAAATACATATCTGCGAATAATATCCTTACACCACAACAATATGGCTTTCGGAAAAATTCTAGTACTCAATGTGCCACCTTTGATTTCATCTCTACCCTTCAACAGTATATAGACCAGGGTGAATATGTGGAAGCCATATTTATAGATCTCAAAAAAGCCTTTGATACGGTCAATCATGAAATACTCCTAAAGAAATTGGAACATTTGGGTATTGTTGGGAAGCCCCTAAACCTCATACGAAGCTACTTAGATGATAGATTTTGTCTTGTCGAAGTCAAAGGGGTCTCGAGTGGCTTAGGTAGAATCACATGTGGAGTGCCACAGGGATCAATTCTTGGCCCTCTGCTTTTCTTGCTATATGTCAATGACATAACTAAATGTGGTATCTCTGGAAAACTCCAACTTTATGCGGATGATACTGTAATCTACTATCACAGTAAAAGCCTGAGTGACCTGGAGTCTCTAATGAATGTAGATGTCTCAATTTTAGCTAATTGGCTCCGTATTAATAAATTGAGCCTCAATATAAAAAAAACGCACTATCTAACATTCGGTAATAAGGATTATGGGTCCATGAATATTTCACTTGGAACTGATAAACTCCAAAATATGGAAGTTACGAAATATTTAGGGCTATTAATAGACTCTAAACTTACGTGGAATTCCCATGTTGAGCATGTGAAATCAAAAATTTCCCCAATTACCGGTGTACTGTACCGACTCCAAGGTCTTCTCTCCATATCTCTACTACGGGCCACTTACTATGCAATGATTCACTCCCATCTGAGTTATTTAGTTAGTATCTGGGGCACTATTACTAAAAAACAAATATCAGAAATACAGGTGATTCAAAATCGAGCTATAAGGAATATCTACCATCTACCGTGGGATACACATATCAAACATATATATTCAAAGACAAACATACTTCCTTTTACGGTTCTACCTAAATACAATATCACTAGTGCAATATTACAAATCATACATAGATCCGCACACACTAACATCAGACCAGCCTTTAATTCAGACATACACCAGCACAAAACACGATCCCAAAATCAAATACACTTAGCATCATCTACCCACACAACTAAATTTGGTATTAACTCGTTACAATATATCGCATATAGACAATACAATGCATTACCTAATGAAATAAAGCATTCAGTAGCTAACAAAAAAATATTTGTTAAAACGCTTAAAGAATATTTCCTGAAAATGTATTTAAACCAGTGAATATTGGCTCGCCTTCATACGTTTGTTTTTTATGTTTTATGTCTATGGATGTCTCTCAGTATTCCTAAAATCTCTATTCTTGACAATGCATTTTTTATTTATTTATATATATTTTTTTATTTTTTTCCCTTTTCAATATATTGTATTTTTTAAACGTGTAATATCTGTGTAAAATGTACTTATATCTATCTGTCCTTCCCGTAATGAGTTTTCTTCTCAACTCATTGGGAATAATGTGTTACTTGTCATATTTTTGTAATACATTATAATTAATAAATAAAAATAATAAATAACATTATATATTTGGCTACAGGTAGTTGTTCCAGGCAGTGTTTTTAATCCATTTAAAAAATTTTTAACACTTTATTTTTGCAACAGTAATTACACTATTACCCCATTCTACGTTTTGCTGGCCTTGGAAAAATTTCCCCATTCGAATCAATTTTCAAGGATTTTTGAGCGCGGTAGGTGAAAATTTCCGCCTGTTTTATGTAATTTAATCATCGTTTCCAGGAGGTACTTGACGGATATGAATAATAAGACACGCGTCTTACATTTTACACACTAAAATTACACAATATACCGGGTTTTCCACTTACAAAAATAGATGCATACATTTTAACAAAGGGAGAAATCGAAAGTTGTTTTTTTAAACTTCATATTAACTCTACCAGGAGACCCTGAGTAAGAAAGAAATATCAAATAAAATATTTAGGTTAATTTGAATTAAATTGCAATAAGGCACAAAACCAATCGTACTCATTTCATTGCAACCTGTTCTTAGAAAAGTGAAGAGGTAATAAAACAGAGCATTGTTCATTGGTTCCCAGTAATAACTCTAATCACCAATGCAAATGTACCTAATCTCTAATCAAATTATAAAGGTGGTCTACGTCTTTATGAATTCAATTAAATTATGCTTATCCCACTAGGTCGATCGTGCCAAATCAGCCAATTACTTATCATTATGTAAAATCAGCTATTTCTTCAGAATAACAAGTTCGTTTTTTCTTTGAAGTTTATTTTTTCCACGAAGTTTATGTTTTTATTTATTTCTGTTTATGAAGCATGAAGTGATGGTACCATATACAATGGCATAGCCAGCATTGGTGGCACCTGGGGCGGATAACGTTTGTCATCCCCCCCCCCCCCATTAAAGGTGACAGATGCAAATTTCAACTTCATAAAAAATTGGTCCGTATACCCCCCCCCCCCCCCCTCCCTTCCCCCCTCGCTACGCCACTGACCATATACATAATCATGAGTTATTTACCTTTATTCAAGTAAATATGTTAAATGTTAAAAGTTTTCCTGGATGTTGTAAATCAAGAAGATCGGCAAAAAAGTAATAAACATATGTTCCTTATCGCTCTTATTCTGCAGCTCTTTCTTACACATTAAATAATGGTGAGACAAAATATGAGACACAAAAAAACACGTGAGACTGTTTTCTCTAAAGTACTACTTTTTCCTTGCATTTCATTTTATTTATACGTATGAGGGAGATGTGTAATAATGATTATATGTTTCCTTTGAGAGGGTGAAAACATACGTTTACCGTTTGTCTCATTTTCGACTGTTGTTATTTTTTTTGTACATGTGTCCCACACAGGAGGCCCTGAGGAAAATAATTTCCCTCAGGGCCTATGTCATCTTTGGGGATGCTGTGTGGATTTTTTTTAAAAGAGGATAGTTTTGGGAGGGAAGAGGGTTTAAGGGGTGGGTAGGAATATGGGGTTCAGTGTGTCCTGGTCATCCGCCTCCAAGACCTAGACAAACCTCACCCCGTGAAGCCGGGCACCACTGCTAAATCAACAAACTTAGGGAACCACTTGGGGTGACCTATGGCAGAGGTGTTGGTTATCCAATAAAGGTTCCCGGGGCGGCGGTACCCATTCCCGTCTCCCAAATTGATTTAGTGTGTAAGAAATAACTGCAGTAATAAATTTTTGCACTTCACCCACACTTCGATCCTTCCCTCTAACTATATTCCATACTTTCAAAATTATCGTCACGGCTAGTTGTATTGTAGTAGTCTACTTATTTTTTTTACCTTTGGAGGAAACTGACCTACGTACATTGTGTATCTCATCTTTTGAAAGAGTTGCAGCATTTTTGCGACAAGAAACGTATGTTGATTGCCTCTTTTTGCCATCACGGTACCGTAACCGTGAATCGTCATGATAATTATAAAAGCGTTCACTAGCATTGAGCTGGTCTCACACGAGTTTCATACTCTCACAACATATGTGGGCCTTGCCTATTTCACCACATATAATGAGAGTACTATAGCTCTCTTTTGAGACTAGCATTAGGTGGAGGAAAAATAGCTGTTCTTAAATTGTTAGGATAGAAAATGAAAAAAAAAATGTTTGACGATATCTACTTTCGGTAGGTGAAAAATTGTAATTGAATGCTTGGTGAGGCATTTTTAAAGACTGTTTGATTGATTTGGTTTGTATTTTTTTACGTCAAATTATTTTTGAGACACTCCCTTATCAAAATTATTATTATATATTTTTTTATTTTTTTTTATTGTAATATAAAACATGAGTTACATAAATATTTTACAAAATATTATAATAAAGGTCGTTATTGTTCATGTATACCTAATCAGAAAAGAGGAGCTCTTGTGCCTGATAAGGGAGCCACGATTCTTACTTAGGTTGTAACTTTTTACTGTAAATTTTTTTTGAAAAATTGTTTCATTTTATTTATTTGCTCTGATTGGTTGATGATACAGCGTAATTCAGAAGGGAGGTTATTCAAGTATTTTATGGCTTGGTAAATATAATGATGTTGCATTTGAGTGGTTTTAAAATTAGGTATAATAAATTAGTTTCCATTTCTTATTAGTTTGTAAAATTCTTGATATTCTTTGTTATTTTTTCTTTGCACATTTTTATAATGGAAGCTTGCTTGAATATGTAATCAACATTTGGTACTGGAAACAATTTAAAAAGTGATTCTGTTAAGAAGGTAGATTTTTTTTAATATTACTTTAATGATGATTCTTTGCGAAACTTGAACTTTTACTGAGTTCAGATTGTTTTGTAAGATCCTCCCCAACCTATAATCCCGTAGATAAGTAAAGAATAAACAAGAGCATTGTATACATTTTTCATTATTTTTACATTTAAAACATTTCTAAACCTAAAAAATAAATATAAATTTCCTTATTCTTTTCACTAGCTCTGAAATGTGACTATTCCACTTCAGGTTTTGATCAATGATTACACCGAGATATTTAATTTCAGAAGAAGAGTTAATTACGGTACAAATAGGATTATGTTGTTTACGGAGTACATGATCACATTTTTTGTCGTGGATAACAATATTAACTTTATGATCAGGTATTTTCTGTAAGGATAATAAGATATGTGTTGTTTTTTTAGCATTAAGTGTGAGTAAGTTATTATCGAATCATGATTTTAAGATGTTAATAACTTCATTTGCCAATTTGTTAACTAGTTCCCATGTTTGACCTTTTATTAACAATACAGTGTCATCAACATAAGAGATTAATTCACCTTTAATTTCCTGTTGGAAAATGTCATTCACATATATTAGAAATAATAATAGTCCGAGGACGGTACCTTGAGGGATGCAAAATTTACTTGTGAGAAATGTACTAAATGATTGGTTTAATTTTACTACTTGAGGTCTCTCTGTTAGGTAGCTTACTATCCATTTGAGGGCTATGCGGTCAATGCCGGTTTCTTTTAATTTTAACGCAAATTTTTCATGGGAAATGCTGTCAAAGGCTTTCTTTAAGTCGATGAAAATTCCTATACATGTATTTGATTTGTCCAGGGTACTCTGAATACTAGATGAAATTTTAGCGATGGCATCTTGGGTACTTTTTCCCTCTGTGAATCCAAATTGACTTTCATTAATGGTTGAATTTTTTTTTATGAATGCAGTTAGTCTTTTTTTAGCAATTTTTTCAAATTTTTTCGATAGACAAGAGTGAAATGGGTCTATAATTAGAAACATCCTCCGGACTACCGGATTTAAATCTTTTGGGAATTAAAATAAGTAGGTAAAAAAGTCTCTGAAAACGATCTTTTTGAGAATGTAGAGAACGAGTGGCTTCTCCAAATCATTATTGTGTAACGTCTTGGCTTTGAAATGATTGGTCGGACTCTTCATACAGCATCCCCAAATACGACACAGCCAATGATGGAAATTAGTGCAGTGGAGAACAGTTCATATAAAAAGAAGCAGTACAGACTTTATGGAGAGGATAGGTACTGACTTACATAATATTACGAGGAGGTTCCTATATGTGGTAGAGCTAATATTTGGATTTATTCACAGGTCGAATAAAAGCAATAACTCTAGAGTTTTTATAGGAATACAAATTTTCTTTTTTTTAAATTTGTCAGTGATATTTGGCGTAGGTTGACACGGAGACAAGCTAATTTATTGCATTTCGTTATTTAAATTTGTTATTCAAGACATCCGTTTTTTGTCGTCTTCTTTTAATGAGTCAACTGAAGCAACTTTTACGTCCTAGATTTACGATTAGCTTGTGAACCTATATTCTGGTGATTAATGAAATAAAACATGGTGTTACAAAACTAGCAGTAGGTATTTTTATATGTACTTCTTCAATATTCGGAAATTAACTTCGTGACGTCATTTTAATTAAATTAAACAAATCAATTTGTAAAACACCGCCTATTTAATGAAATGTATCAACATGTTTCAAAACCAACTTATTTCTTCGTCAAAATATAATTAAAATAACAAAAGACAGACAAGTATAGACAAATCCTAAAAAAAACATCAAAAAGAGTGGTGATTAATTACTTAAAAGTATCACAAAGAACAGATATTTGTAATTTTTTTTTTTTTAGAATATGTAATAATTGCATTTTATTAAAAACTTTTATAAATTAATTAAATGATATCAAGTTGTCCAAATAAAAAAATTATAAATATAAGTATTAATATGAAAATAAATTTAAGATGGCTTCCTTAAAAAAATTGTTATTAATAATATTTAATTGGCTATTATCATTTTTAAAATATCTAATTGTAAACCTGTTGTATTTGTGTGTAAATTTTTTAACCCTTTATTTATAACAAAATAATGATTTGTTTCCAAAATGTGGTGGGCAAATTCATAATATTATTGCTCTACATCTTAGATGTATTAAAATTTTTAGAAGTCTTACTTACATAAAAAAAGTTAAATCGTTACAAGTTAATCTATAGACCCCAAATTCGTTAAAAAAACACCCTTGTCATTGTTATTTAACATACATATTTTTAGTTGGTTATTAGTTTAAAAAGGTGGTTGGATATTATCTGATAAGTTTTTAACTATTAAAGTTGAAGTATTATTATTTAAAGATACCATTTTTCTCCAATTATTTTTATTGTCAGCTGTGTGTGGATATCTAAAAAAAAATTATCTTTGTTGGCTGTTGAAAAATAACTTATAAAAATTAATTTAACAAAATTGAACTGTGGTCTAAATTTTATTTAATTGACGAGAATCAACGGAAATAATGAAAAAATGGTAACAAAATGCATACTACCACGCAGTCATAAAAGGGGGCTTATCCATACGCTGGTGACCCGAGCAACAAGAATTTGCGAAGAACCTAAATTCGGATTGGAACTTGTAATGCTAACCGATGATTATAACGAAACAGATAAGGCAAAGCAGAAGAGCTAATTCTACCCAAATGAAGACAGAATTGAACAAGAGTCAAAAGGCTGCTAATTCGATCTCCAGTCACGCTAGGGAATGATGATAAGTTATCAAAATTGTCGATAAAACTTTTATCGATTTTACCGTGTTGGATACCCTCCTTTTTAAGATAAAATACATAATAAAGTTTTTGGCTGTTCGGTAAGCACCTACCTGAGTGGTAAGTCACCATTCTGCTACGGTGGCCATCATTAAAAGTCGAGAATATTTTGAAGTGATTTTGAAAAATTGAAGACGCAATACCAATTCAGATGTAGGACAATTACCCTGATGATGGAAACTACAAGGTTGACAGAAATGTCGGCTCAAAAATAGGTAACAAAAAACGCTTAGAGTGAAGCGTTGAAAGTTAAGAATGTGATGAGATGAAAGAAAAATTGAAGACAGAATACCAATAATAGTCAATTATGCAGATGTAGGACAATTACGCTAATGACGGACACAGCAAGGTTGCCAGAAACGTTGGTTCAAGAGGAGGTAACTAAACACGCTTAGCGTGAAGCGTTGAAAGTTAAGAATGTGATGAGGTTAAGGAAATATTGAAGACAGAGTACCAATAATAGTCAATTATTCAGATGTAGGACAATTAGTTGCCAGAAACGTTGGTTCAAAAGAGGAGGTAACAAAACGCTTCATAGCGTGACAACAAAATTCAATTGGCCTTGAGACTCTTAAAACGTAATATTACCTACTAGACTTTGATATCGAATGGAGTCAAAATCACAATAATTGAATCACGTCTTTGTCATATTTTATTACTATTTGCACATTTGAAACACCGTTTACGTATATTGTGCATGTTTAATCGACTAATAAGTTGAAGTTGCCTTATTTATTTAGTGGCCTTCAAAGAAAAACTCTGGCATTTACATAAATTGTACAAAAATGTTCAGATTTTTTTGCATTGGGAAATTAACACAGTTCCTGTTGATATGCGAAGACGAACAAAAATAAGAGGCCTTTAATTGATAAGCCTAATCTGAACGTGAATTCTCCCAGGGTTCGGTAATTGATTGAAGGAAACAATGAACGAATGAACGTTGTGCAATTGGTTCAGGTTGTCGCATCACTATTTTTATGTGTGTCACATCACTACTGTAGGTTGCGATGATTAAATTTATGATTATCTGTGGTCTAGCTCTGAAACAAGTCAAATATCAAAATCTAAATTAATGAAGTCATATTATCAAACAGTTACCAGTGCTTCCCATAATTCACCCACAATAAATAATAAAAAGTGGATATATTTTAGAAAGCCGAGGATTTTAACCGCTGGGATTGTAGACTGTACTTTCAAAGTGGGTTGACCTCCGCCAATTTCGATGAAAAATAATTCGTAAGTCGGGAATTTTAAACTATTTTTATCAGCGAAAACATGTTTTTAGGCTTACTGTTTTATTTTAGCACTCTTTATTTTTATGTATCTTTGTAAAGCTGTTTGTTTTCCAAATAAAGATTATTATTATTATTATTATTTTATTATTCTGGGGAGATTTCTGAGGTAAGAATTAATACTTTTGACAATGACATTAACTTTTGAACACGGAGTAAGTCGGTACTCGTTGTGGGATTAGAACTCCATTCCGCTGACTAATACAGACCATATTTATAGGCCTATTAAAAATAATGTAAAATGTATTTACAACATGCCGATTTCTAAAATGGGTTCTGTACTTGCTTTTGCGTTGAATTTATCAGCAATAATTTTAGTTTTTATTTATCTTATCACTAGCGCAGACACATGAAAATCACAGAGTCCGAATTCTGAACAAATCATTTTCTATTTTGAAAAAGGCAATTAAAATTAGTTTCTGTCCAAATATTATATATATTATATATTAGGTAAATATCACTGGGGGTGGAGGAACTTTTTAGGAAATGAAAGAGAGGAAGTTTTGAGAAGAAAAAGGTGGGTAGGAATCTGAGGGTTAATGTGTCTAGGATAAACGAACGTAAGAATCCATCCCTCCCACTGCGGAGCGAGGTGATATTCTGAGAGAGCACGATTGGAGAATTCAAAGGGGCTCCATTAACCATTCTCTCCCGATCCGGCCTACAATCCTTCAGGTGGACAGACGCATCCGCCCATAAATTGAAGAATCTATTCCTCCATTAGTATTCTGGACAATTGTGATTTTTTTTTTACATTAACTCCACACAGAAGGCCCTGCGGAAAAAAAAACCTCTCAGGGTCTATGTCATCTGAGATGCTGTGTGGAGGGTCTTTTTGAGGAGAGGAAGGAATGAACATTGGTCTTGAAGAGACCCATGTTGTAGGAAGGAGGAAACACAGAGGGCGGCAAATCATTCCACAGCCGAGCTGTTGAATACAAGAACGAGCCGAAGAAGCGACCCGTTCTCGCATGTGACAAATGTCAACCGTGTACATATGTTGGGCACGCATTTGGCGTGTTTCCCGACTATGCACCGTTGCCGAAGGAGCATCTTCCATTGTTATACCGGTAGAACAAGGATAGCATTCCCATCCGACGCCTGTGCTCTAAAGATTGCAATCCGTCTGTTAAGATGGGAGAATCTATCAAACAGACCGCCCGTTTTTGCACAGAGTCGAAGGTATTTTTTCATGTATTTTGGAGCTCCAGACCAGAGGTGGCTGCCAAATTCAACCGTGGGGCACATTTGTGATTTGTACACGGTTAGCATTTGTGTACTATTAAAGTATCTGTGGGCCCTGTACAGTACGCCCAGTTTTTGGTAGGCTAACTTTACTCTGGCTTCGATGGAGCCTCCATATCTGAGAGGGTCACTTAGAGTTAGTTACACCGAGCATATCAATGGAGGGCCTGTTCGGAAGATTGCTTTCGTTGAAGGAGACTTGGTTTTTTATTTCGATCCCTTTTAGGATGTTTATAATATTATAGTAGTCAGTCCCAAAATTTCTGCACTGAAAATAAATCCCTACTTCTAACAATCTGATATTGGTGAACAATGAAACACAGTGTAAAAGTAACGTAATGCAAATAATATATATTTTTTAATAAACGTGCACAAACTTTGATGAAAATGCCCATCAGACACTTCAAAGAAGCCAGTTTTGAAGGTACTCATTAATTCATGAGAATTTAACGTAGATACTTAATTTTTTTCAGTTATTTAATAATTAAGTTTTATATTCGTACAACAATTTGCAAAAGAAAAAGCACGACTTATTAATATTGTGTTTATTATCCTCATCCGGAGATACCGCACAACCCAAATGAGCCGTTTCCAACTAGCAAATAAATAATTAATCTGTCAACAGGGCAAAATAACATTTTTGAAATCAATTGTGACTATATTAATGAATTTGGACCTTCACACCAATGTTCAAGTATTCATTAACTTACTTCTTTGCTGGGAATGGTGAACTGCGTTGTGTAAAGTGTTTGGACGAAGCTAATGACGATTGTTTTGCCAATTTTAAGTGGAATTAATTGCAATATATACATACAACAATTAATTGACTGTTTCATGATCTTAAAATTAAAATGAAAGCAAACATCCTTCCAAATAAGCGCCATGTTCTCGTTATTGCAATATGGTTGTTCTCTGTGGGATGATTTCTCTTGACTTTCTCTTCTTTATAAAGCCGAAATTATGACAACAAAGAAATAATCACATATCTGATCTGAACCCGGCGTCGTCATACTTTACCCACTGTAAATTTGTCTTGAACGTGGTCGCTGAAGGATGAAATCAAAATAAATGCAGGCGTATGAGATCATACTGAGAGCGAATTTACTCGTGCGGAGTCGCAGTAGGCTATTGATATGCGATTTTTCCCAGCATGCTTTTAAATCTTTCATGCTATTTTTATTTGTTATGTAATATAATTTTTTTTTATTCATTGAATTTTTTATTACATAAATTGGGGATTTTTCGACCACCATGCTAGGCACATGCCCCTGTTGTGGTGGTCGATTTTCTATATAGTACATTAACATATGCAATATAAAGAATGTGAGAGAATATTAAGAAAATATATACATAAAATAATATAATAGAAGAATATTAAAGAATACAAAAGAATTTAAATTATAATATATATAAATATAAAAGAGTTAGGAAGAATATAGTAGAAAAAAAATAATATTAAAAGTATAAAATATAGAAATCATATAATGATGATTATAATACTTTGTACAACTTAATAATAATAAAATATCTACACTTAAAAGCCTTCAAGGCGTGAACAAATAAATAAATGTGTGAATCATCAATCAAAAAAAAATTAACAAAACACGTGTGTAAAAACAATATTTTACATATTCCTTTTTATATATGTATGTCTGTTATTTGTTAATATTTTTTTACATTAGTTCCACACAAATTAAATAAATAAAATCACAGCCTATGTCATATTAGGGGATAATGTGTGAAGGGTCTTTTTAAGAAAATGAAGAGATGTTTATTCTGGGAAGGAAAAAAGGTATGAGGTGTGGGTAGATATAGGAATCTGGGGGTCAGGGTGTCCAGGAGTGACGAACATATGAATCCATCCCTCCGACTGCGGTGCAAGGCGATGGGTCGAGAAAGTCTGGCTAGAAAGGTCAAAAGACCTCCCTCAACCAGCCTCTTTTGATCCGACCCGCTAAGCAGCAGATGAGCAGACGCATCCGCCTCCAAGATCCTAATAAAACTCACCCAATGAACCCGGGCACCCCTGCTTAGCCATCAAACGTAGTGATCTACTTAGGTTATGGTAGAAGTATTGGTTATTCAATAAATGGTTCTCGGGGCGGCGGTACACTAACTTATCTCCCAAATTGAGAATCCCTCGCAAGCTTTGAATAACTCTAGCTTACAAAGCACGATGCAAGCTGTGAATATTTGCATAATAGAAAAAAAGAGTACGATTCCAGTGTTAAGTTAATATGATATCATCGTGCGAGCAAATGGTGTACTTATTCTAAAGCATGACCAACATTGGTCAAAATAAAATTTTCTTTGTTTTTAAGAAGGTTACAGGAATGCATCCCAGAGTTCTAGAAAAGGGGCCAGTTATCCATTTATTTGATGGGAGAACCCCCACTAGCCAGGACAATAAAATTCGGCATAAGCATGCCGTTATAAACGCACTTCAAAATATTATGGCGAATATTGTCTTTAATTTTTTAGTCAATGAAAACGAATTGCTTTTAAAAGTTACTCAACCATAAAAGGTTGTGCTAATTGGAATGTGTTGAACATTGTTGACTATAATTTCATCTATTCATTTTTTCTCGACGCCATTTTATCGATTTCCTTGTAGAAAAACTACATGACTCAGAGATTTTTGATATTTGCGGAGTTAAACTTATTTGCTTTTGTTTGATCTATCACTTATTTTTGTTAACGATACGAATGACTAGTTCGTTATGACTGGAATTTATTATTATTTGGATGTAATCCTCGTACGCAGCAACAATCGATTCCTTACAAACTGGGCGTTTATGTCCCAAAGTAATTAGTAAAGGAGCGTGATGTCACCAGTCGAACACTTCCATTCATGACTGAATTGCTAATTGAAATGGTTATAGTAAAAAATGTCACGTACAGATTCATCCATTATCTGTGCAGGTGGCCAAAACATGAACTATCAAAAGAACGAACTCTTATACTATTAATTGTTTTTAGGTTTAATTTGTAGAACTTCATTTAATTTTAAAAAAATCTAAAATTAAATATGTGGTCTCAAAGTGGTTTAACCACAGTTTGAAAATGTCCATATAAGCCGAAACAGCTATAACAAAATTAAAATCTAAAATACTTGCAGGACCTGATAATAACATTATTAAATCTAATTTAAATTAAACTAGCAGACCCGGCCACACGTTGCTGTGGCTAACGAAACAAAACACCATTATCCAACCTTTATAAAATCCACACCACCCGCTTGCCAGCTGCCCGTTGCCTGAATTGAATATTTGAATTTACCGGCGTTTTTTCCTACTATAATAAGCATGTTTTATACACACAAACCTTCCTCTTCAATCACTCTATCTATTGGTGAAAACCGCATGAAAATCCGTTGCGTAGTTTAAAAGATCTAAGCGTACAAACATTTTGAGCGACTTCATTTTATACTATGTAATGATGATTTTTAAAAAAACTCATTGTTAAAAAAAACTCTTTTATTGACTGCTTTAATTCGACTGTTTTGCATTTTGCATGTATGTAGATTTATTTGCACGTTCCGTTGTTGGCCGTTTTTAAATGGTTCAATTTAAATAATCTTTAATCAAATGTAAAATTGTCGTTTGTTTACTTGGAATATCTTAATCATATTTTTCTCAATATTATAGTAGGTATCTACCCATCTGCCTGAAGAAAGTTGGAAAAATAATTGTCATTGAGATAGTTATGTTTATTTGAATAAATTGTATAATTTCTTATTTGAAATTTAAAAAATCTTATGTAAAATAAATTATATGGTTTATAATTACGTAGTTAGATATTTAAGTATCTACACATTAATCTTATAATGTGGTAAGCAAAAAATTACGATGATTATAGCATTTATATTTTATTTTTATGTTGACGAATAAATTTTCTATCGGGAGTTAAAGTTTCCCATTTTTGAATTACCGCTAAAACGATATTTTGGGGCGTGGCTATCATGTGACGTCATACGTCACATGATAGCCACGTTCAGCTGAGCTACGCTTGTGACGTCACAAACCCATTTGCAAAAAACG
This sequence comes from Limnephilus lunatus, assembly GCA_917563855.2. NCBI lineage: Eukaryota > Metazoa > Arthropoda > Insecta > Trichoptera > Limnephilidae > Limnephilus > Limnephilus lunatus. The sequence goes on along the minus strand of OU830596.1, from coordinate 20,408,088 downwards.
GGCCGTTTTGATTTTGTCAGTTTTAAAGCGTTTTTAATAATAATATTGAATAAAAACATAAAATACAAACATTTTTAGTAAGATGTTTAAAATCAGAAAAATGATCTTTAAATATTACGTACATTTTCAACAGAATCCCTCATTTGTGGAAATACCCCATTTTAGAGGAAATTTTCAATTCGATTTATTCAGTAAGAGAAAATTAGAAACATTTTTTTTGGAACACGAGGTTTACTTTTCATATGACTACTAGATTTAGATAGGCTTGCTTTAAGGCGATCCACTATGTCGTGCTACATCTGGAATCGGGCCGTTAACAATAACTCCCCCGATATGTACTCGTAAATGACGTTAAGGTTTATATTCCCGTTTAACACCTGCCGCATGTTTTGATTTATTCAAGAAAAAAACATCGCCAAAAAGCATGTTTTATTTTATTTTGCGAAGCTTGAGCTTGTGCTTGAGCACAAATATTAAAATGTGTTAGGATCATTTTCTAAAAAAATCATTTTCAACATTACACAATAAAACCGTAACTGAAAAATGTTTCGGAACAAGGCTATTTTGAACTTTAAAGCAGTTTTTATAGGCCTGACACATAATTTTTTTCTGGGCTTATTACAGAGCTAATCAAAAAAATACTCTCAATTTTTTAAGGAAAATGTGTTCTCTCGTAGTATTTAATTAAAGTTTCTAAAATATTTTTAAGCGATCTAATTTTCAAACCAAAGTCGCATGATTTTGCCTGACGGTTTTCAATTACAACACCATTGAATGGCGCCTTACTTGAGAAAGATATGCACAGTGACAGTGTAAAAGATTTTTTTCGTGGAAATCATGAAATCAGAAACGAAAGTCTCAGCATGCTTTTACTGCAACCAGTACGTACCTGAATACATACTTTTGATTTTGACACACATGGTGAGGTACAAACACTGTGAAAGACATGTACACTTATATCTACTCACTTACACATCGACAAGTATATCTAGGCAAGGGTTATGGGTCTTAAAAATTACACCGGAATCAAAAATATTGGTTTATGAAAACATTTATCAAAAGAAAGTGCATTATCCCACAGTCAAAACATCGCAAGAAACCTTTTGTTGGTCTGCGTGGAACATTTGTCTTTCAGTAAGTTTGCAGCAATCAGTGTGAACTGATTGCTGCAAACTGAAGGAGTACTGCACTGTACTTGGTCCTACAGTGTGATACAGACAATAGGCCTGCACTGTGTCTTAGATATATGAAACTGGCTATGAGAGAAAGAGAGACAGAAAATGTGTGCTCGCACCTCTCTTTCTTGCCCCTACAGTAATATACGAAACGTTACTGTCTCTCTTTCTATCTTCACTAACTTATCTCCATCTCAACTTCCGTTCGCCTCTCTCGATCACACTTTTCGTAACGCTCTCGTCACGCATTCACCAGCTTACTCCCCAAGTCAAGCGTGCGTAAATAACTTTTACTTCAAAAATAAAATAAAAACATTTTGTGTTACCTGATTCGGCCCTTGTTTAGCAAATATGAAGAGGTCATATTATATTGGTGTTGTTTCCTATTGGTAAAAGAGCAAACTACAAAATGGGTTGACTTTGTGCCCTGTTTTATATTGTAGAGATATTACCTAGGCTTCTTAAGCAAGACGGTGGAATTTGAAGAGGTGTTCTATTGTGAAATTACTATTAGATGGGGTCAATTTTCACTCTAAACCTACTGTAACAGGGCGTGTCTAGATATACTAGGTCAATGCAGCCAATGGATAAAAGTAACATTTGAAACAATTTTTTTTATTTATTTCTAGAAAAACAACTGCTGATGCCACGCAAGAGATGCGACGGTATTCCATCGGTAGGAATTATCTAGGATCTAGGTAATTGAATAGGTAGTTGTATTATGAAATTACTCTTCACTCCTCACCACTGGAGCGATTGTGGTCGAAAATGGACCAATTTTGTTTTTCTACGATTGATGGCGGTCCAAAATTGGACCACATTTTCCTACCATTCGTAAAACATTTATTGTAATTATTTAAAATATTTTCATGGCCAGCTACTTGTTTTAAAACGAAGCTATTGAAATGCTTTATCCATTATGACCATAAATATTGCAAATCTGAACTTCGTAGACTATTAAATTTTAAAACGGTGTTAAATAAATTTTTCCCGCCGAATTCCTGAACAGCGGTTTACGGTTAAAATTTTCTTTTTCGATATATATGCACCTTTCATTATCAAGTATACCACAGACAACATACATAAATCGAAAATATTCTATGTTGACCCGAATAAGTACCCCTCACGGCAATTTCAAAGAAAAAACACGCAGGATTCGCGCGGTTATAAACTTTACGATTTTTTTTATATATTTTTTATAAAGCGTACAAATATGAGATAAACGGTAAAATAAGGTTAATTCATTGGCTATATAGCACTATAATAAGTTTTTATGTGTCCATGTTAAAATTCGAAGGATTGATTTCTTTAATGTTGGCGAAAAACTTTAAAAATGATCTTCTGGGCTCTAGCATTCGAGGCAAATTTATTTATTTCGCGTAGTCGCTCTAGTAGCTTGGTGGTCGTATTTTTGGATTGAAATTGGGTATAGGAAGGCCAATCTAAAGTTATTATATCAGTGCTTCTACGTACAGTATACCTACATAACCATGATTCACCAGTTTTGACAGCCCAGATAAGCCGTGAGATGAATATTTATTATTATTATTGCGTTTGGTAACCCCCGATGAATCAGCCGAGGCAGAACAGGCTGGGTGATGGGTGGCGGGGGGACGGGTTGCAGGTGACGGGTGGTGTCGGGTGTTTAATAAACTTATTAACAAATCCTTGACAAGGTGGGTCCGAGAAGAAACACTCGAGCACGAGACAGAACTTGAAGAAATATTGCTAGGAAATCTGATACTTAAAAGAGTGTTAAAAGCGAGGCGATAATAAATTCAAATATTTTTTTTATACTGAAAACTTACGTACGTATTGAAAATTATTTTGAAGTGACTTCTTTAGCATCGTTGTGATTTGAAAAGCGATGAAACGAAAAATAGCAACATTAAAAAGAGACAAACACATCAGTCCGCGAGTTTTCAGTGAACTAGAGCGCTAAGATTTAAAAATATGACTATTGATATTGTTGTACCTAGTTGAAATTTTTTTTTTTTTTTCAATTTTTTGTATGAAGAAATTCAGAATTCTTTCCGTCAAGGGATGTGCCGCATCCACACACTGAAAGATCTTCATATAAAAAGTTGAAATTTTGAAAAAAAAAATCAATTTCAGCTACAACAACATCAGTAATGTCGTATTTTTTAATCTTAGCGCTCTAGCTCACTGAAAACTCCGGACCGCTACTGAAACACATACATATATAGGATTTAGCCTGTAAGAGAATGATATAGAATAATCGGTCTCCTCTTTGTGCAGTTCTTCGCTGCCTCCCCACTCTTGTCTATTTTAGTTTTCTGAAGGTTTCACTTCTACCGCCTGTGAACTGCACACTTGTATTTTTTGAACACATGTATTCTCTCTTTGGTTTCAATCCTGGGATTGGTTTGCAACAATTTCCTCTATTCTTCTCTTCCATTCTTCCCTGTCTTGTGCGGCTCTTTTGAAGTCTGTATATAATGAGCAGCGCACGTCCACCAGCAGGTCCTCCAGGTACTCTCGGCGTGGGCGTCCCCTGGAGTTTGTCCCCTCTGTCATACCCTCCATTATGGCATGCAAGAGGCCTCCTTGTCGTATAACAAGGCCGATCCATCTTGATCCTTGGTCCACAAGGTCCTGAGCAGGTGCCTTCCTCCTTCGATTCTTTGGAGAACCTCCTCATTTGTAATGTGATCTCTCCAGGAAATTCCTAAGAATTCCTTTTTAAATGTAAGTAATATTCACAGAAAGGTGAATCTATATCTTTTGCGACAGCCTAATGTATGTTAAATCGCCGAGGTTTTTTTAATGTAATCGCGTATAAAAAATATAAATATCAATTATTACGACAAACGGATAGCCCCTTGACTATGACTTGTAGTCGAGGGGTAAGGCTCCCTTCAAACTTAACATTGATTAAGAAAAAATTGAATTTTAATGTTTATTCTTATTTTGAACTCTATGAGTAAAACCTCAAATTGTAATTTTTAATTAAATGAAGACAATATTAGCGAAACCCAATCAAAAATCTGGAGACAGAAAAATCAGAAAAAGATATTGTCACCTCTGGGACTCGAACCCAGGACCTTCTGCTTTCATGGCAACAGCTCTACCAACTGAGCTAAGGTGTCTACATCCAATTCGGTCACTTTTAACTGTATCGTACTTCGACTAAGAACTACCAACATTATCGTCATTTTCTTAACGCACATATTATTATTTGGCTGCTATCTTTATATATATACCTAGATAGTGTCTGGATAATTTTTTATCCATTTTATTTTTAATATGCGACTTTGAGTTTCGCTAATATTGCCTTCATTTAATTAAATATTACAATTTGAAATTTAATGCTCTTTTACCATCTGCCCCAAAACAAATATTGTTTCTTGTAGTAAATAAGATGAAACCAAGTTATTTTACAAATAAAATATCTTGTACATTCTCAATTGAATGATGAATTGACAGCCGATAATGCATGACGGACGCCTTCCAACGGATTCTGCCTTTTTGTCTTAATTAAACTATGTTTAATTGTCCGGTAAATTATAGTTATAAATATAAACATTAATATTTTCCCAACTTAAGAACAAATTTAACATTAAAATCAAGCTCGGACATCATTTCTGTCAAACGAGTAGTAGATGCGTATGCAACTAGCCTAGCGTGCTACCAGCATTGTCAGTAGCGTGAAACTGACGTCAAACCAGTTGTCGACGCGTCGAACTCTAGTCAAAATAGTATCGCAGCATGCTACGCGCACAAAACTCAAATCGTTCGTAAGTTTTTTTGTGTACGAACGGAATTCTTAAATTATTCGGAGCGAACTATTGTTTGTACGATCAACAATCTTACTCGTAAAAGATAAATTGACATTATCGATAAATCCTTTATCAGTCGACCGTGCTGGATACCCTGAAGTTTTAAAAATCCGTTAAACAAATCCACCTGCTAAACTGAAGAGATACGATCGAGATAAAACCAACCGCAAGCGAATTTTCAAACAATAAATTACGATCGCCACAATTTCTCAGAAATCTGAGTACCTAGTAACTCCCACTGAAAACGTGAGGTGTTTCATTTTGAGTGACTAGCCTTGGATAGCCAGTCAGCGGAACGCCGGATCGGACGATTAACGGACACGCTCGAGCAATCGGAACCAAAACATTTTGTTTTTAGTTGTTTTTTTTCTGTTTATGGCAAAAGCCTCCCAAAACCCCGCGGTACACCCAACTCGTACATTAGTTGGAATTCAATGTCATTAGTTACGAGTTGGTAACCTCATAGAGTTTACATTGTGACTATAGCAAAACTAGAAACTCAAGAGGTGACCCAAAGATTAATTATCTTAACTATAAAGCAGAAAATTTATTAACATGGCTCACAAAAAAAAGGTAAATTGACATATTTTTTCGGTGTGGTTGGGAGTCAGTGCTCCGCTGTTTCTATAAAAAGCTGTGGAACATATAAATCCCTCATCCCATGACGTTTTTAGTATTTTTTATACAAAATTTAAGAAATATACCAACGCGCTATTAACATTTTAAAAAATTCAAATTTCGAGTAAAGTCGGTTAGTAAATGTATCTAGTAATGAAAGGAAAAAGACCAGTTTTGCGACCAACATTCATATCTTACAAGTCCCAGATGCTCTTCAAGACCCAGTTTAATTTTAAGTCGGATTATCTTCAAGAACCAGGTTGTCTTTAAGATCCAACCTCTTTTTTTTTCAACCAGATTTTTTTCAACAGCCAAGTTCTCTATTGACTGGATAACCAACACCTCTGCCATGTTCCCAAGGGGATCGCTACGTTTGGTTACTTAGCAGGGGTACCCAGGTTCATAGGTTGATATTTTTCTGGATCTCGGCGGTAGAAGCGTCTGCCACCAACTGCCGGATAGTGGGAGACTGGTTGAGGGAGACCTTTTAACCTCTCCAGCAGGACTCTTTCATTGCACACAGATGTCATTGGCCCTGAGGGGAACTATTTTCCTCAGGTCCTCCTGTGTGGAGCTAATGTAAAAAAAGTCTGAATTTGATCCAGTTTCTCTTTAAAACCCAATTCAACCTGGATTCTCTTCCTCGCCCAAAAATCCCAGAGAGGACATTTGAGGGTTTAATGAAAATGGGTCCATCGTTGAAAAAACAGGTCGGTGGATCAACCCAAACTGACAGATACAAAATGGTACTTGATTTAAATGACACAGTTTCATTTTAGTGGGTATGTAGACTAGACACGCCACAACGTTTAACTGAGCGTAAAAATATCATAAATATGTTGTTGTTTTGAACAAACATTGACTTCGTGACTGACAAGTCCATAGAATGCTCAACCACACGTCAAGTTGCCGTCGGGTCACGCAGAGGCGGTCCAACGCAACGATAATAAAATTGTGTCATACATCTACGGTTATCATTATGCGTTGTGCTAGGTAACGATATAATGCGTCAAATTAAAAAAATAAAACATAATTTAAATGGACTTACAAAAATCATTATTTATCTTCTATTAATCTATTTTTTTTTACTTTTATATTATTATCTACTTTTTTCGTGTTAAGATTAGACTAGTTAGTACATGTTTAATTATAAATCATAAATTTTAAACAATTTTTTCTATCATTGAATAAGAAGATAACAATAATAAACCAAACAAAAATATGAAAGAGAACAATACACAGAAAAACAGAACAATACAATGGTCGCAACTGGAACACGAACCCAGACCTCTCGTCTAACCGGGACGTGTGCATTAACCAATTTCGCTATTGCCACCTTCTGTCAAAAAGTCATACTTGTCTATCTCATATTTCAAATGTTTGAATTAACAATATTATCTTCAACTATTTATTTTTGCGACCATTGTATTTTTCTGTGTCTTGTTCTCTTTCATATTTTCTTAGTTATCTTGTTTTTCAATTATACTTTACATTCATGGGAATAACCTTCAAAAGTTAAGAAAAAAGAATTTTTCCTGTAATAAATTGATTTTTTTTTTTAAATTTAAAAGAAGAATTTATACAATATGTTAGGTGGATTTGGGTGCCGCCACCCTGTGAACCATTTATTTGATAACCAACACTCCTGCCATAGGTCACCTCAAGTGGTTTGCAACGTTTGGTGACTTAGCAGGGGTGCCCGGGTTCATGGGGTGAGGTTTGTCTAGGTCGTTGCGTCGGATGTGTCTGTCCACTTCATGCGTGTCGAGACAAATCGGGAGAGGGGTGAAGGAGACCACTTGGTCTCTTCAATTTATCTCTCCCGACCCATCGCCTTGTTCCGCAATGGGAGGGATGGATTCATTCGTCCGTCTCTCCTGGACCCGCTAATCCCCAGATTCCTACTTACCCCTCATACCCCTTTTCTTCCCCGAACTTCCTCTCCTTTATTTTCTTTAAAAAACCCTCCACAGAACATCCCCAAAGATGACAGAGGTCCTGAGGGAAATAATTTTCTTCAGGGCTTTCGGAGTTAAGCTATTTAAAAAAAATCACAATCTCAATTCTTTTTTAACTTTCTTCAGGCCGGTAGGCACCATAATATTCATTATTCGGACCATGCGAACTTTGGTGGGATAAAAAGGTAGTATCCAACACGGCCACCATCTTGAACCGGAACCGGAACATAATAAACAAATATACATCCAGATGAAATGCCAAATCGTCGAGTAATCGTCAATAAATTAATTAATTTATAATATTCAGTTAGTTCTTTTTTTTTTTTTTTATTGTATAAAAAATTGCATACAATTGGAATTAATTTTTTACCCGCTAAGCTACTGCAAGTAGCTTGTCAGCTGGAGATTAGTTCCGCATATTAGTTACAACTACAAATAAAATAATCATAAACGCGTTAGCGTACCAACAACATACACAAATACACATATAACATACCTACCAACATTGTGATGCAGAATAGGAAAAGTATTTATTTATATATTTTTTTCTTTCTTTAATACATATCATGAAACAGTTGAAAAACAGCAATAAATTAATCACATACTTGAAATTTAATGCATGGTAAGAAAGAGCTATTTTTTTAATATTTGAAAAAAATATATATACATACATACATATATTTGTTATAATACCTACATATATTCGATTATATGAATGAGTTTCCACCTAATCCTTTAGTAGCTGAGTAGGTACTCTATGTCACCTGATAATGCTTTTTAAACGTTTAGTATACATACATTTTTAGTTATGTATGTAGTCTTCTGTGAGATCACTAAGCCAGGTATTAATATGTTCTCATTTTCACTTTCCTATATCATCCAATATGGCAAGAATTTTGTAAAGTTTGGTTGCAAAATATTAGTTATTTATTTAACTAAAACTTTATTTAAATTGGCTTGAAATCTGTTTTTTTGTAGTCAAATCTTACGTCACGAATATGTGTCACAATCAATTTGAATTCAAAGTTTAGTGATAATAAGGAAAATATCACCAACTAATCAAATAGAACAACTTTGTTAGGACGTCATTCACCGACACCGACGTAGGTAATAAATAGCACTAAATCATAACTAATGCCAGAAGAATGTTGAATCATCCTATTTTGACTTTTATTAGCACTTTTTAAACTGATAGTTTTCCCCAAAACCTAACTAAAAAAAACACCTTAATTCAATGTAATGGACACACCATTATTAGTTTTACTCATGGACTGCTTATTTACTTATTTATATTACAACGCCCTTTTTAGGGGCTTTTACATATGCAGATATAGTCAAAATTATACAGTATTAAGATGTGTTGTTATGTTGTATATTACTGAACTGGTTCATTAACAACATTTTGTATTTGTTAGTGACAAATTGAAGATGTTCACTGAATTGGTTAATTATTTCCCTCCATCAGTATTCTGGGCAAAGAGGAATGGATGGTAGTTAGTCCTAGAATTTTAGTCCCAGGTAGTTAGTCCCAGAGGAAAGGATGGTAGTTAGTCCCAGAATTTCCACACTGTGTGGGGGACGAACAAGACACGATCTGGAGTCGCATGGCAATCCGATTGGTTCCCTATTCACCAATAGGAATCAACTTTTATCACAAGTCACTCTCTCGCCCGCGACGAAGATCATCCACATTATTTTACTTAAACATATAAAATAAATCCAGACTTCTAGTATTACGTAGTGGAATCCGAAAGCTAGTTAATGCATACAATTCTGGACCTTCAACAACATCATTTAATATTTTATAGGAGAGGGGGGAGGAGGGGAACCAGGGAGGGGGGAAGGGAACCTGGTTTGGGAAGGCAGGGAACTCGGGGGTGGAGTTCGCGGTACGGTGGAAGGAGGGAGTGGATAGAGGAGAGGGAAGGTGGTGGAGGCGGAAGGGTAGGGTAGAGGGGAAAGGTATGCGGGAGAGGAAGGGGAACCGAAGGGAAACGGAAGAGGGAACGGGACGAATGGGAAAGGACTCGCAGGGAGAAACAATTTCTTTATTAAATGGCATAGCAATGCATGCCGAGTACCAGCTAGTTTAAAATAAAACAATAACTTTGTAAACACCACTTTTATTTTATATACTTTACGCCGACTGGGTTTCGCCACAACCGTAGATTCTTAAGGGCAGTATAATACTATACTAACATTAAGTTACATGTGTGTTACCTATAGATAATATATGATTTGACAAAATCATATGAAGAAACGTTAATATAATTTAAGAGTGCTGTAACTCAACATTATTGCTGGAATACCCGTTTTAAAATTTATTTTATTGTTTGAAACATTTTCAGTGTTACAATTTTACAACATAATATAATATTTCAAACACTATCCTAATAAAACAGATGCTTAGGGGAGGACAACTACATATTTTACATCTATTTAAATTTAGAATATTATTACAATAAACTATTTGGTACACCAAAATAAATAAATATGTAAGAATATAACATTGGTCAGAAGAGTAAAAAAAAAGATTTATTACCACAATTAGTATGACTTAACGGCCTAAAAGAAACAAAGCTAATAAAAAAAATTGTGTGCAGTTCACAAATCCAAACATTACTTTCCATATACCAACAAGAACTACTCGAAATAAAAATAAAATATTCTGAATTGGCCAACCACACTTTGGAAACAAATCATTCTTTTGATATAAATAAAGGGTTAAAAAATATACATACAAACACAACTTTTTACTACAGTTTACTTGGATATTTTAGAAATTAGGGACATTGTTAATAACCAATTAAATATCATTAATAACCTTTTTTTAAAATAGCCATCTCTTACATGTATCTTCAATTGCTTAATCTCATCATACCCGATGCTTGGAAATCAAAAAGTGATAGCATTCTGCGTAATCTGACAAATGATTGGCTTCTGGTCTTGGGGAGAGCTGATTGCGAAAATATGCTAAACAACAGTCATTAAATTTTTCTTTTTTATTTAATCTTTCATATATATTGGTATTACATCAATATTATTTTTATACAATGTGAGTTCAAAGACTGCTTAAATTTTTCTTTGCATTTTCTTTTCTATACTTTCTTTTTTTTTATCCATTTTTTGATTCTCGAGTTTATTAATTCATCAAAATCAATACTAACATTTCTTGGAATGGTTGAAAAGCATAGATGTTTATAATTTTTTTTTTCTGTTGGAATTTTCTTTTTATTTCTCTTCTCTACATTTTTTTTTTGTTAAATGTATAATTTACACTCATAAGTAACTTCTTGTATCTACCATCAAAACCTCAATACATTATTTATCAAGTGTTATATTTAAGTGCAATAATAGTCAACACAACATGTAAAAAACCTGCTCATTTTGACTGTCCTAAAACGGGCAAATTGCCTAGTTGGACAGCCGAAGATCATTATAAAAATGTAATTTGTCATGTTTTCGAAATAAATAAATATTTATAGTTTTTTTTGTAATTATATCTTGGTTACTCTTTGATTATATTACGTGTTGATTTATAAAAGTTTTTTTTAAATATATAAATTCAATTATCACCTATTCTAGAAGAACTTTTAATCTTTATATACATATATAAATCAATTGGTGTTTGTTTGACGCGCTAAAACTCGAGAACGGCTGGGCCGATTTAGCTGATTTTGGTTGTGAAATGTGAAGAGGTTCGGTGGAGGGAGAGGGGCGGGATGGAAGGAAGGGGGGAGAGGGTGTAGGAGAATGGGGGGGAAGGTGGAGGGGGATGGAGGGAGGGGGGGATTGGGGAGAGGGAAGGTGGAGGAGGCGGAGTGGGAATCACCCTAATACCATGCGAGCGAAGCCGCGGGAAAAAGCTAGCGTTTTATGGGCAATCAAGATGCGGAAGTTGAAAGGCGTTGTGCTCATAACCCAACAGTGAAACGAACCATTGTCCAAGAACTGCAAACGTTTCTTCATCGAATCGATTTAGTCAAAATGTTCAAAATGGCATTAGATCGTATGCCATCGGACAGCCATAATATTAAACGAAACACGGATCTACATATGTGTGTTTGTTACTCTTTCACGCAAAAACCACTGAATGGATTTTAATGAAACTTTACAATAATATAGCTCATACATCAGAATAACATGTACGAGCTTTGGCATCATGAAATTTGTAAAAAAAATTGCAAAAGGGTGGCACGCGAGCTGTTTGAAAACTGAATGTATGGAATGCTGGAGGGGGGAGGGGAACTCGGAAGGGGAGTTCGCGGGACGGGGGAAGATGGGGGAGTAGAGTGAGGAGAGGGAAGATGGAGGAGGAGGAGTGGAAACGCGAGAGGTGAAGGGGACGCGGAGCAGGAAGGGGAGGAGGAAGATGAACGGGACAAAAAAATGTCTTTATTAAATGGCATAGCAACGCATGACGGGTACCAGCTAGTTTGAAATAATTGTTTTTTTATGATACGTTTAACTAATTATCTCTCTCACTCTTTGTAATATTTGTCTATTGACACTTATTTGTCTTTATTTGTTTGACTATTGTTATTTTTGTTAATTTTCATTTTATCCTGACAAAGTAACCTTTGGTTTCGAAACATGGTGATAATTTTGATTAAATAAGTGTTGTGTACAAAGTTACTTTTTTTTTAAAATTAAAATGACGCAAGATAGTTAATTTGTGATTATTGAACTAAATATTAATTTTCTTACGTTCTTTTCACCGCATAGTAGCGGTTAGTAAATATCATAATCAGTTTGCGAGTAAAGACAATTATTAATGATTTTAATTAGCCATGTGAAACGTTTTGCAGTAAGGGAAATCTATTCTGCGTGGGAAAGTGAGTGTTTTCAGCAGAATATGTGAACAGGTGTGAGAAAAAACAAAAACGAATAGCAAGGTAAGTGGAATGTTAAGCAGTGATTGATTGACCTTGAGAAAGGCCTCCGTGGTCGAGGAGTAAGGCTCTCGAATAGCAATGCGTAGGACGCGGTTTCAAATCCAAGCGTGCGCAAGTAAATTTTTTTGATTAATATTTGTTATTTCACAATTTACTCATTTAAAAATAATGTGTATTATATTTGTGGCGCGTTCCTTTTTATAGTCCTGGTGTAAAACCACCATTCATAATTTTATTGAAAAGTTGCTTGAAATAGCTTTAGCAGTATTTAGTGAGCAGATCTGAATAGACAGGTACTTAATAACCATCCTCTGCCCATCTCCTTGCCCTCTGCATTACTTATTTGTTAGTTAATGGCACATGTTGTATCGTATGTATTAAAATAAATAATAAACAAACTTTACACTTTGGGATGCCACAGTCCCACTGGCTATAGTCTCTATAGAGACAATCGGGACTCGAGTGGGACATTCACAAAAATAAATAAATTATTAAGTCGGAAAATTTTACTATTTTTAGAAAAATATTTTAGTTCACATTTTAACATTATTTAGACACTAGCTGGTCCCAAAGAAATAAATTGATTCTCTCTTAATGTCCTTTCCTGTGCGTCCCCGTTCCCTTCCACCTTCTCCGCCTTCCCCCTCTCTCGTCTCTTCCCTCTCCGCGAACCCCACCTCCCCTGTTCCCCTTCCCCCTGTCTTTCCTCTCTGCAGCTAAAATTTATGAAATACACACATTTTCATTTATACAAATTTCATAACGCCAGAGCTTACCATTATATATAACCTATATGTTATTATGATGTATGATCTATATTATTGTAAAGTTTCGTTAAAATCCATATACTAGTTTTTGCGTGAAAGAGTAGCAAACACACATACATCCATACAAACTTTCGCGTTAATAATATTATTAAGATGGATTTAGAAAAAGTTTATTGCTAATGTTCGATTTTTTAATTGTGAATAGTTTGTGTGTAAAATCCGTTTAATGTTTGATTTTGGCATAGATACATACCTATTGCATAATCCACAAATCCATTAGAAATTAGCTTTTTTATCTTTCTCTTTATCTACCAGTTTCATGCAGTTTATCTTTAGTATTTCCTGAAACATTCATTTATGCATTTCATTACAGCAAGTGACGTAGCAAGCGTCAGGGTGGCCGGGGCAGCCACCAATGGACAGTAGATGGAATTTACAAATGTATTTATCAATTTCTGTGAAAAACCACTAAAAACTCAAAATAGTTTTCGAACTAGGAATCTAACTTTTATACCCTGTTGCTTACAGGCGCGGCCTGTCCTTAGTGCACTAGTGCACCGAACCGCCAACAAAATTGAACAACATTTTGCAGCTCATCGTATTCCTACATAATATTAATATATTTACCCACTTTTGTTTTACTTTTTTGATGAATTATTCGGTGAACCACCAAAAATTTAAGGAACCTGCCGCGTCTGGTTGCTTGGCCTTATCTCTTAAGCAATTTTTAAAAATATAGTTTTAAAATGTTATAATTAACGACCGCCTCCCAGAACGAAAAGATTACAAATGTAATTTTAATTTCATAGGATTTTAAAACTTCGTTTCAATGTACAAATTTATTGGAAAATTCGCCGAAAAAAAAAACACTGAAAAATCTGTAAATAAATGGACACAAATCGAAGCAATTCATAGACAGGGATCAAGCCTTGGTCCCCTGTTGTTCCTCACACTTATAGACAACATTCAGGTCTGATGATAAAAAAACTGTGGTTCCTTAATTGAATAATATTCGTTTGAATGAACCACTACTTATTTACAAAAAAATCTTGGACAGAATAAAATGAAAACTAAACTGACTGTCAGTTTTAAATTCATCACATTGATAATTTTGATTAAAAAATTGGTCTACACAAAGTGATTTGTTTTCATTTAAAAAAAAATCAGTGCCACAAAGTGCATTTGCGATTATTGAATTAAGAATAATATTCCATTTTTAATGCTGAATTAAAATTTTTGATGTTTTAAGGGGGGGAGGGGCGGTGATTTCTGACTTTTGGAGGTGTTAACCAATTCATTGGGAATATTTTTAGGGCGATTAAAATAATTAGACTTTTAAATTTTTTTGTGTGCTGGTTTTTAATAAAGTTTTTTTAAACTTTTAAGATTTTGTTTTTTTCAACTATTAACCAGGACAGAGGACTAAAACCATTATTCATAGTGGGCGCTGGGTCCCCGCCCAGGATCCGTAAGTTTCTCACTACGCCACTGAATATTGTATAATACTATCTTGAGAAGAATCTCCATACACTCAGCAGCAGATGTCCCGGGTCAGTTGGTATAGAAACATCCGCCTCAGGCTGCAGACACTATCCCACCTACCCAGCATCCGCCGCTGTACGCCGTACCTCTCGGCGGACAGGCAGACAGGCCGGCCGTACCAGAACCATTATACAAGAGCAAACAAAAGACTTTTACGAGGTTTTCCTACAAACAGTACCAGACGGAGATGACGTCATCTTACCTTTCTGAAACGAGAGGCTAGATACGAGAGAGGGTCTGGCTTGCATTGAAATATAGTCGCTATTTAGAATATCACAAGAGATTAACATTTTTGTCGATAAGATAATTAAATTTCCATCCACAAGCAAATGCTTTTAATGGAAGATAAGTAATATTATAATATTATGTTCCATTTTTAAGATACTTAAATTTAAAAAAAATTAAAAATAAATAATTAAAAGTGTCTGTGCTTTCTTTTCTAAATAAACTAATGAATGAATAAATAAATAAAATAGTTTTGAACAGGAGTTTTTCGAAATATTAGGATATTGGAGGTTATCCACCACTTACCCGCCCTGGTATATGTAAGTAACAGATGGTTACTCCTTCAAGGCTCTCGCAAGGACTCTATTGAATGGACGAATTTACATTTAATTTTGAATGAACTAGACCTCCAGTGTCCCTGCATACGTTGTTGGTAAACAGTATGCGAGTGCTTAGCGGGAAATCAAATATTAGGATAGTAAAAACTTGTCAGTAGTTTTGTATATTATTTAAATTAAATAATTTTAGGTAAAGCCAATCTCTACATATTATAAATTAAACTCCTCTGCCGCATCTGTCCGTCTGTTCGCGATAAACTTTAAACCTCTGAACGGATTTTCACGCAGTTTTCACCAATAGTTAGAGTGATTCATGATTCAGGAAGGTTTACGTATATAATTTGTCAAGGTTTTATGTAAATTGGTTTAAATATAATATATAAAGGAGAATGTCTGTATGTGGTGGACTACCGAGCGGGCAAGCGGGCGGTGTGAATTTGATTTGTATGCAAATTAACAGATGGCGGTGTAAGTTAAGTAACCATCCAGTAGATGGCATAACGGTTCCTTTGATGTAATGATGGTGTGTCGGCTTTACAAGATTTAGAGAGGAGTCTACCTGGCCCCCTAGCATGGTCGATCGATGTAAGTTTTATCGAAAATTTCGGTAACTTGCCATCGCTCCCGAGCACGACTGCAGGCCCCTAATGAACAAACAACAGTTCACAATGACTAAGGGTTCCTTATTTATTTGACGTGAACTGTTTTTTGTTCGTTAGCGGCTTGCAGTCGCGCTCGGGAGCGACGACAAGTTACCGACATTTTCGATAAAACCTATATCGATCGACCATGTTAGGACCCCAGGAGCATGAACCTAAAAATCCCTTGACCGAACTAGTCGAGAACACTTTGAGGGGGAAGATGTATGAAAATCTTAAAACTGACTTTAATTTTTTCTAACGCCTGTTAGGTTTATATGTAAGTCACGGTGTTTGAAAGAGAGAGTACGAAAACAGTGTACAATATAGTTGTGATTGATGTATACTTGGAGCAGGTGGATGAATTTGTGTATCTGGGTAGTATGTTTACGAGAGATGGGATGGCTGATAGAGACATTGAAATAAGGATAAATGCAGGAAACTCCATTTTAATGAAGGACTGAATGCTGTTGGCGCTAATAAAAACTGTCAAAAGAAGCGAAGCTGGAAGTCCACAATGGAGTTCTGGTACCTACCCTGATTTATTGCAGAGAGGCATGGAACTGGCAGAGGAAGGATGATAGTAAACCAAATGCTGTTGAAATGAGATCCCTGAAGCGTACGTGTGGTAAAACTATTTATGATCGTGTGAGAAATGTGGAAATCCGCAAATAATGTGAGGTTGATGTAAGCATAATGAGTAAGATTAAGAAAGGGACCCTCAAATGATTTGTGCATGTAGAGCGAATGAACGAAGAAGGTAGTGTAAGAAGAATATATGATGCAAATGTGAATGGTAGAAGAAGTCGGGGACGCCCGAGGAAGACATGGCACGGTTAAGTGAATCAGATAATTGAGTCGGGCCATGTCAAAAGTCAGTATAATAGAAGAGTATGTATCAGACGATGTATGAATGTGAGTGAGGCAAAGAGTGTGTGCCAAGACCAACCGGCGGTCCGTCCTATCTGTCTACCCCTGCGGGGAAACGACGTGATCTTTAGTTAGGTAGTTAATTAGAGTCATAACTCTTATACGACTTAACGCAAAAGATTACAAAAAAGATACGGAATCACCATTCCGGAATATTAGGGTAGATTCATTTAACTAGCCGGAACAGCGTTCCAGTTTGCTCCGTTTAAATCTAAACACACTACATAAGACGATAACATATTACTCATTCAGAGAGAATCGATCTTGGGTTCTGAGTTTTGATACTGATCGGGTCTTCTGATCCGATGCAACATTACCTCATTCGATTATTTCATCTGCCGAGTGATTCTCTATCTTTTGTGGGATCATTATTAGATAACGGACGTTATCTCCTGTCAGATTTGTGTTTTTTATGGCTGTTATTTGCTTTTTCTACGTATAATGAAATACGTTAAACCTACATTAAATAAATACATAATCATGCATGCTTGCAGGATCTAAATTTAAAAAATGTGGCAGTAATAATGTAGAAATCACACAAATCTGACAGTAGATAACGTCCGTTATCTAATAACGGTCCCATAAAAGATATAGAATCGCTCGGCGGTTTTTAATTAATTGTGAATATTTCTTTGAAAGCTGTGTAAAAGCCGCCTTGCCTCAAAAGTGTATTAATGACATCATTACAATTAATTTTTACAAACAATATTGTAACTTCCGAATAATTAAAATTATGATTTCCTTGGTATTATTAATGGAGCACAGTAATTATTGAGAAACGCGTTAAAAAACGTTTTCTCGTCTTTTTTATAAACCTACATATGAATTAATTACCCTTTATTTGAATAGTTTATGATAATGTGACGGAGAACTTCTAAAAAAAATAATGAAACTGATTGAAATCAGTAGCGATTAATGTTGCTTGTGGGTAATACTATTAAAACTTACAAAAAAATATACTTATTAATTTAGGGCACAGTATATTTGCCAATAAGAGTTAGTCATCGAAGAATTTTTGAAGTAAAACTTCTTTACGACACTTGGGGGTAAAATGATGAATGCGTTACGAAAAAGAACCATATATTTAATGTGAAACGCTATGAAACGCTTGAAACGCTGTGAAATGCATATATTTAATGTGAAACGCCATATATTTAATGTGAAACGCCATATATTTAATGTGAAGTTTTACTTCAGTGGTGTGGTCTAAAGCACACTCGTTTTTTGCTGTAATTTATTTGGAACCAAACCGGTTTTTAAAAATAAATTATGTGAATTCCGCAACAATTCCGAATTCTGCTTCCAATCGCCTGGATCCGGTGAGATTATGAAATCCCCAATTGGGGTAAGTTGTGAGGGTGGGTGAGGAGACGGGGAAGAGGGAAGGTGGGGAAGTACCTATTCAGATCTAGTCACCAATCACGGCTAAAACCATTTCTAGCTATTTTTCAATTCTGAATGTTGATCTTACACGGAACGTACGATGAAAATATACCTTATATTATTTTAAATGATTAAATTATGAAATAACGCAAATCAGTCAAATAAAATTTACTTGCGCACGTCGGGATTTTAACCCGCGACCTCCGGATCGCTAGTCGACAGCCTGATCCCTCGATCACGGAGGCCGTCGAATGCTTCGCCGTGCTATAGGTATCACAAACTACTTCCTGCGTCTAGTCTGAAGATGCCAGTAGCAGGTCGAATCCGGTTCGGTCCCAAATAAATAAGTGTAAAAGTAAGTGTAATGAGTAAGAAAGGGTCGGTCAGATGGTTTGGGCATGTAGAACGAATGAACGGATTAATTAATTAAAGGAGAATTTATGATGCAAATGCGAATGGTAGAAGAAGTCGACGACGCCCGTGGAATACACGGCACGATCAAATGAATCAGATACTCGAGTCGGGGCATGTCAAGAGTCAGTGAGATGATGTATGAATTTGAATGAGGCAAGGAGTGTGTGCCAATACCGAGTTGTTTGGCGGTCCGTCCTCTCTGCCTACCCCTGCGGAGAAAGGGCGTGACGGTTAATTAGTCAGTTAGAAAAAGTATTTGTTATTGTAGAAATAATAATAGAGTGCAATTACACCATCATCCGTGTTCTTCTTTTTTAGAAGTATGTTCAGATTGCCGCTTCTGGAGTGATAGATACTCTTAGTACAGTATATATGGTCCTGATTGAAGACCTGTGTTTATATTGACTAGCACTTCCTAACCTTCATCCTCCTCATATCCCTTCCATCACTAAATATCTAAAAAAAACAATGGTTCCACTTACTCCGACCTCTGGTAACTCTAACGACCTAAAATTCTAATATATGGAGTATTTAATCTCTTTTACTAAAAACTAGCTGGTACCCGAAATGCGTTGTTTCTCATTTCTTCCCCTCCCTCGTCACCCCTCCCGCGAACCCCCCCTCCTTCGTTAGCCCCCCCCCCCTCCTTTGTTCCCTCCCTGCCGCAAAAATATATGAAATCCAAACATTTTAATTTGTACAATTTTGTTACTGCCAGAGCTTACCATCATATATAGAAACCTTATCGGCCTTGCGCACGACAAATCACCAAAGTTTCATCGCAATCGGATGGATGGTATAGCACCGCATAAAATACGAAAAAACAAACAAATGCTGATTTTTATGTATTAAAAATCCATATTTTCAATTCGAGAGAATTATCTGCAAGAGCCCGTAGTCTGTCGCCGCGGCCCCCACTGACTACCAGCTCTCACCGCCTATATAAAGCCGGCGAGCTGACCACGGCCGTTAGTCGGATTCCCCTCTTCGCGTTGTCAACAACAGTCTCTGCTCCGCTCCGTTAAGCTCCTTAGCTTTCGCGTCCACCACCCTCTATTAGACTTGTAACTTTGTGTTAGAAACCCCCCCAACAGTAATAATGAAGTTCAGCGCAGTTTTCCTCGTGGCCCTCTTCGCCGTGGCCTGTTGCGAAGACAAGAAGGAGGGAGAGAAGACGGAGGTGAAGATCGATGGAATTAAGACATACAGGAGGCTGATTCCTGCTGATGTCCTCAGAGGTGAGCATCCTTAATTACTAACAGAATCACAAGATTATCGAAGAATGAAGGACATATTAACCTTCTGATATATTACCGATACCCCCATGGAAACAAGGGGTGCTAATTCAGCAATTCTGGGGTTAAACTGATGATTCTAGAAATATTTTTAGTCGGTAAAAATCCCGACCGGCGCGTTATAGGTAGCAAAAATATTAATTGTGTTAAATGTTCCCTGAAATAGAAACGTGAAATGTTTAGCACATGAGTGATAATTTTAAGCAAACATTTTCACAAGGCATTTTTGCATGCTTGCAATTTTGAAATGTAACTTGAAACATTGCTATTATGTTACCTGAGGGTTTCGATATCACACTTTACTTTCACGTCTACATTATAAATATCCAGAGAGATTCCATGAGTTTATAGGATCAGTTACTTTTATACATATACATTGTGAATAATAGCTGATATTTTACTAGTTTTTATTATACACGCCTCTGAATACACCTAAAATAATATGTATCACTTCAAAATCGCCAAGTTTTGTGTGTATCAAAAATCTCACTAAATTGTTTCTCATTATTCATAAACAGCAGTTTCATTGCGTTTTGACATGTTTCCTTAGTCAGAACAAGTTTTACTATTGTCTTAAGAAACAAAGGGTTCTCTCGTAACCGGTAGAGAGTTTAACAAAGTTAAAAAGTTAAAAACAAACATCAAAATAATGTCATCTTAAAACAGCTTTAATTCAATTTTATCTCATTTCGTTGCACAAAATAAAGTTGAATTCTTAAAAAAATAACATCAATTCTGCAGAACTTTAACAATTGAAATATTTTAAAATCAAATTCAAACTCTGCAACTTTCATTATTCTCTCTCTCTTTACATATTTTTTCTTCTTTGAACTAACTTTTCAGTGCCTTTCCTTTCTTTTACATTGTATTCATCCTGTGAAAGTTGTATTTACCAATACAGTTAATACAGATGCATTTCGTACTGTCTTTATATAATTGTCTAAACTCATATAATATATTATAAACTAGAGAAAAGTTTGCTTTCATTGAAGACATAGGTATATATTTGCGATCGAAAATACGCCTATAAATTAAAAATTAAAACTCCGAAATATCTAATATTTCTACCTTCCAAATTCATTGTAGTTCAGTAAATGAATTCGGTTCGGTTTTTATATATTATATGGATGGAATAAAACAGATCTCTTGATTTTTTAGGTAATTATTTAGGTGCTTCTGATTTTATGTCTGTGTTAAATCTTCCTCACAGGAAAGACTAAACCCTTTCACACACTTTTCCACAAACGATTATCTAGTCAATCCACGTTATGTAAGTGCACTATATAAGTATAATAAATACAAAACAATACAAGAAAAATATGTCAATCCACTAGAGACCAAATGGGAAAATAATTCACCAACTCCAGATATTTTCAAATCAGAGGTTTCGGCTCGGTAGAACTCCTAACTGGACCAATAAATCCTACTGATCCCTCAATATAAATATTTAAAAAATCTTTCGTAATCCTACGTGTATTTAAAATGTCTGATTTTTGCTATGTATTAATATTGATAATCTTGATATGGTATTAATATTAATTACGCTAATAGTATTAAATAATGTTGCTAACTTGTTGAATTAAAAAAAACCTACCGCTTTCTACAAATTTCTCTGCAAACCCAACTAGAAGTCGACAATAAAGTACCTTATTGTTTCAATATATATTTGTAAATGTAAACATGTATGTAGATGTAGACACTTTTTATTTTTTATAAATAAATGTGCATCTTCAATCAGTGGCGTAGCCTAGCATGGGTGGCACCCGGGGCGTTTAGGGCGGATAACGTGGTTGGCGTCACCCCCCCCCCCCCCATTAAAGTTGACAAACACTTATTTTAGAATCGTACGAAATTGGTCTGTCCTGGGGGGAGAGGGGGGGGGGTGGCCAGAGAATTGTGATCGGGGGGGTGTCACCCGGCCGAGTGTCACCCCCCCGACGGGTGGCACCCGGGGTGGTCCGCCCCCCCTCGCTACGCCACTGTCTTCAATATCTTTACACACATACATATTTTACTCATATTGTTGAGATATATATTTGTCTTTTTTAGAAGGAAAAAAACATTCCAGCGTAATGAAAACCCTGTCAATATTTAAATTCCTTCTACTACCATCATTATAAAGTTACTTCTGCAATGATGGAGGATTTAACTAGGGGAAGATTCAAACCACGACGCCGGGGTGGGAACCCAATGCTTTGAACTAATCGACCAACTAACCGATCCCATGAATTTTCCTTCATATTTAAATAATAAATTTAATGATAAAGAAATGGGATTTAAATGACACTTTTAAATGACAGTGACGTGTATAAATCTAGTCCAAAATGTGTTAAATCATCATCATTTGGTTGAATTTTAACATCATTATCATTTGATTGAACACGGAGAGTCTGAAGGTAGTCGCGATAGCTCAGTGGTTAGAGCAGAGTTCCGGCAATCCTGGGTTCAATTCCTAGATGCGACCGAATATTTTTTCGATTTTAAAATTTTAGTAGTAGAGTCGCTAATATTGCCTTCAATGATTAAATATTACAACTGTTATTTACTTATTTTATTTACGGTCAAATAGTCCATTAAAAATATAATCATAACACGAATAAGAAACAGCTATGACAGTGAAAGGAGAGCACATATAAATGAAGACCAATGAGAATATATAATATAAAAAATACATTATTTATTTATAAATTTTCGGGAAATCGACAGTTTACATTTTTTCAGTTTGTACATAAGAATTATATAGCCAAAATAAAACCAATTATGGATTTCCTCCTTGTGACTTTACCTCTACTGAGACAGCATAATAAGTAATAAGTAAATTAAATGTATAAGAACGGAATATGGAGCAAAAAATTATATAAAACGAAAAATTACAAAACAAAAAAAATTATCAATACATTGGTAGCCGTGGAGAGATGTTGTACATACAAATCTAATCATAACAGAAATATAAACAATAGGAACATAATATTATTCACGAAACATCAGAGAAATACTATTTTATGGACCTCTTATATTTGCTAAGTTCGCAATTGAAAATGTCCACATTGGATAATGTGTTATTATACCTATTGCATAGTCTGTTCAGGCAAGAATTTTGCTTAGAGTTCGTCTTGCATTGATCCATCCTGAACAGGACAGAAGAGCGTGTTGTACGCGCAGGTACATTGAGTTGAATTTTATTTAGCAACTCTGGTCATTGATTATTATTGTTGACTAATTTAACAGGAATAGTGCATCCATATGATGCCTTTGTACATTATAGAAGACTAGCTTTTGCCCTCGGCTTCGCTCGTATATTTGCTCCCCCCCCCCACTTCTCAACCCCCCCTTCCCTCCCCACTCTCCCCCCCCCCCCACTACCCCGCACTACCACCCCCTTCCACAATATTAGTATAGCTGTTGGCTT
Organism: Limnephilus lunatus; assembly: GCA_917563855.2. NCBI lineage: Eukaryota > Metazoa > Arthropoda > Insecta > Trichoptera > Limnephilidae > Limnephilus > Limnephilus lunatus. Next base: position 20,384,701 of record OU830596.1, on the reverse strand, counting down.
AGGTCAAAATGTAGATTAGTACCTATTTTATATTTGAACATATTTGAATTTTTGCTATCAAAGAAATCTCCATAGTAACCTAAACAAATAACAAAATGACAGCCCACGTCAAACATTTACTTAGAAAAACGCTTTGCCAATAAACGTATAAAAAAATAATTTCATAACACCACAGCTTATTCATAAAGCCAGAGCTTACCAATATATATAGCCTATATTACTCGCAAATAATGTAGCTTTCGATCAGTGAAAGAATTTTAAAATTCCACTCGGTATTTATTGCGTGAAAGAGTAACAAACATCCATCCATCCATACATACATCCATACAAACATTCGCATTTATAATATTAGTAAATATTAGTAATATTTGTAAGAAGTAAGATTCTACAAGTCAAAGCTTGAAGATGGATTTAAAAGACTTTAAAAATTACATATTGCGGATCGACTGCCGAAAAATGTAGGCCTAAACCAATTTTTTTTGTCATGTGAAAGAAATGAATATCTTTACTTATTTAACTATTGAAATAAATATGATTTACGACCATTACTGCATATAGTACCACAACCGATTATATTTTTTTCAACTATTCGCATTTCCAGCCTACCTACACATTATTTTAGCATTTCCCGATTAGATTTTGGACAGGTAGGCAAGTCGCCTACTTTACGGTTTACTGTTACTTTTGAACGCGCGTTTTTTGACCTCATTGTGAGAAAGGTCAATCAGAGAGTACCCACGAGGTATTTAATTAACGACAAAGTCAAAAGGTAGGCGTACTTAGGTAGGTACTTATTAGTAATCCGGTCGATGGTTTCCATAAGCGCGCATGTTCAGTTTCTGAACACAATGGCTTTACAATTCAATGTATTCTACCGGAAACTGAGTTTAATGCACTTGTTACGTAATTTTATGCACAGATAGGGTTATAAAGCTACTAATGTAATAATGTCAATAATGTCTGAGCAAATAAGAATGTAAAAATATCTGAAATATATTAGGCTGTAAGTGCGCAAATAAATACACACACACAATTTTCGTCAAGAAACACAAATACGCATATATTTTTAATGATTTTATTTAAACTAAAATTAAAAATCTGTAACATACGTTTACCAGAATAATGTATTGATTTATTTTATTGCATGATTATATGATTTGAAATAGGTGTTGTATAATACAAAATCTTTTTTTGAAAATTTAACAAATCTGCAAACGGCCTATTATACTAAAAATAAACATTTTTTCTCAAAATTTAAAACATATGTTTATTAGATAAAATAACAATATTTCGAAATCAATTTATAATTTTTTGTGGAAAAGAGTCAACATGTCTAAACACTCATTTAAAAATGACATTAAGTACGAAGATGATTATTATAATTAACTTTTCTTATTTTTGTTCTTTTCATAAAACCTCCTCTCATTTAAAATCTTACCAGTAATTTATAACCTTATTTTATTTTATTTTGCTGTTCTATTTAGTTCTGTTTTATCATCATACATTATTATACACATATAATTGTTTGTTTATACCTACTAACTAGCTTTTACACTTTGCACTTTATTGTATTTCTGGTCTTATTACTGATTTTCTCTTATTACTCATAGTATTTCATTTCTTTTATGATGTTTAATTTTTTTATGTTTTTAATTTCTGTTGTAAAAGCCCACTAGGGCGTAAATAAATAAATAAATAAATAAATAAATAAATAATATGCTTTATTATCTAGAATCTAGATTATATATATGAAAGTGACAATATGTGTTGTATTGCATTTATTTATTATACTAAGATTGTGGAAATAGAGTATGATATAAAAATTCGATAAAGACTTTCAACGTCCTCAACCCATAAGCTTTGGGATCATGATTTCGGGACAGTTGATCCACTGACAGTTGGCCCACAGTATACTTGTATACAGCTTGCAGTCGTTTTAGGGAAAATACGGTAAATCTACTGCACAAAACATTACAAGTGTCCCCTAAGAGGATTTTTTTTACATTAGCTCCACAAGGAGGCCCTGAGAAAAATAATTTCCCACAGGGCCTATGTTCCCTTTGGGAATGATATGTGGAGGGTCTTTTAAAGGTAAGGAAGGAGAGGCAGTTCTAGGTAGGATAAAATATTTGGTTCCAAATAACAATTCATCGTTCCAATAACTGGTTCTAAAAATAGCCGGTTTCTCGGATCCAGTGACAGCTAGTCACCGGGACAAAGTAACCGCAATGACGACATATCCAATATATAGGTGCTTGGTATTATTATTCACAACTGCCAGTTACAAAAATAATTATAATCATATTATCATCAAACTCTCCATACCCGGAGAGATTCACGAAATAACAAATCCAATAGTACTTACTTTTACAGGCCTGGCAACCGGCGTTCCTCACACCAGCTGTTAACGAAAGTGGCGCCATCATGACATTATTGGCTACTTGCTTGAATTCGGTTCTATTACAAAAGTAGTTTTTTAACTTAATTCAAGTACGAAGATGATTTTGCATAAAACGCGGCGTCAGAGATGTATTCGAAATCGGGTTCTTAAATTTCAACCGTACAGACGCAAGGCTATTTAAAACGTCCGACATTGAATTATACTTAAGAGCGTATAACCAGCCAACGGCCGAAAATCCACAGTTCGTTGAAAGATGTTCTTACGATCATACAGGGCGGTTCCAATGAGAAAGATTAATTACTCCCCGTACCAGCTTTTTAAAATTATAACTCAATATCGATTTTATTTCATTCCAAATTTGCTTTAATTTATACCTATGTACATCCAACAATGCTGAAAGGCGTGTTGATAAAACTATTAAATTTGTGTACTTTTTATAATTATTTTTTGATCATAAGTATTTATCATTTTTCAATAATGTCTGAGCAAAATAAGAATGTAAAAATATCTGAAATATATTAGGCTGTAAGTGCGCAAATAAATACACACACACAATTTTCGTCAAGAAACACAAATACGCATATATTTTTAATGATTTTATTTAAACTAAAATTAAAAATCTGTAACATACGTTTACCAGAATAATGTATTGATTTATTTTATTGCATGATTATATGATTTGAAATAGGTGTTGTATAATACAAAATCTTTTTTTGAAAATTTAACAAATCTGCAAACGGCCTATTATACTAAAAATAAACATTTTTTCTCAAAATTTAAAACATATGTTTATTAGATAAAATAACAATATTTCGAAATCAATTTATAATTTTTTGTGGAAAAGAGTCAACATGTCTAAACACTGATTTAAAAATGACATTTCTGGTTTTCTCTGGTTATACGCTCTTAAGTGGGATCACGTCAAGAGTCAGATTAACAGAACAGTATGTATGAAAGTGATTGAAGCAAGAAATACGCCGAGATAGAGTTGTATGGCGGTTTTTCCGGTCTGCCTAGCTCTGCCAATTCAAATCTCCTCTACTAATAAATGCATCACATAATGATGCATAATATCTTCAATCGATATATCTTGCGGCAATCTAAATGTATTCAGATTATTATAGTCTATTCAACATGACTCATGAATCACGACTAGTTCTGTCTAGTCCACTTTCTCTCTTCCTTCGTCACTTCCGAGTTTCACTGGAACTTCTGTCAAACTATTTTATTTATTTTTTAAGCAATTGAACATAAATTGTATCAATAATAATATCATTACGTCTCGTCTTATTGAACTAAAAACTTATTTCGCAACACTAAAAAGAGACAAACACATAGATTTAGCCTGCGAAAGAATGAGATAGTATGATCGGTCTCCTCTTTGTGCGGTGCTTCGTAGCCTCCCCACTTGTTTCTACATCAATTTTCTTCTGAAGGTTTTATTTCTACCGCGTGTGAATAGCACACTCTGAAAAAACTCTCTAACGACACTAAAAAGAGACAACACATTCATCTATAGGATTTAGCCTGCGAGAGAATGAGATAGAATGAAACCATACCGAATTGGCCGTTTTGATTATGAGCTCACTTTTCAAGGTTCCTATTGGTTGAGATTGTGTGTACCGCGTGTGAACTGCACTCAATATATATATTTTTAAATATATAAATCGATGTTTCAAAGATAGTGAGCTTGTGATAGAAATGAGGGTATTTGCCATAACCTCAATATTCCGTTCTGCATAAACCCAGTCTGTGCATATATCGTGAAGCCAGAGCTTGAAATTTAAAAAACACACCGGAATTACTTTTAACTTGATTTTTTAAGAATGTAATGATATTATTATTATTATTACGCGTGACAGCTGTTTCGCCTTCCAAAGGAATTATCAAATTGTGAAAAATACGTAAGAATAACATTATTAAAATATAAAACAGAGTGTGCAATTTACACCCGGTAGAAATGAAAGCTTCAGAAAACTAAAGTATACAAGAGTGGGGAGACTACGAAGCACCGCACAAAGAGGAGACCGATTATTCTATCTCATTCTCTCGCAGGCTAAATCCTATAGATGTATGCATTTGTCTCCTTTTAGTGTCGCTGTTTTTCGTTTCATCGAGTTTCTAAAGAATTTTTCACTTCAAAAGTTTTTTTTTATGTAAAGATATTATTATTTTATTATTATTATCATCATCATTACGCCTGACAGCTGTTTCGCATTCCAAAAGCATTATCAAATTGTGAAAAATACATAATAATGATATTATTAAATATTTAAAAAAATATTTATAATAATATTAAGTTCTAGAATGAACGGATCCATAACAACTCAACAAAGTGGCATTTCAACACCTCTTTGAAAATCCATAAAACTGACGGAAAAAAACTAGGTTAAAAAATAGGTTACGCTAGGTTAGGTTATAGGCTTTTTTGTCCAGCCACCGAATGAAACTTGCTAGCAACGAATATTTTTGATTTTTGTTAAGCATTTTATTACAGTTCTAGAAAGATTTAATTCAATAGAACGTGAAATCATATAATTTTCAGCCAGGAGTTTAAACTATAAGGTATATTACATTATTAACTTTTAAATGACAGGACAAAAGTTTTTTATTACCAAGCTAAACAGACATAATGGAAAACCAAAAGTTAAAATTTTAAAATACTGACTAGCAGCTGGGTAAAATAACTAACGATAAAATTGTATACTAAATTGAATAATTTAAATATTGATAATCTGATGACAAGATAAAATTTAAATTTACATACATTTGTGAATTTTATTATAAAAAAATGTAATAATTTAACGCTGAACAAAAAATTAATTTCAATGTCATTATCAAATCACTAAGAAGTTGACCGCCAAAAGAAATTAATGTAATTCTTTAATAACTTATGCATTTTGAAATTTTATTCAGGAGATAAAAATGTTATTTATTTACCTGTACAAAAAAAATTGTCTTTCTAGTTGCTATCCGGCTTCGTTCGACCTTTAACATATTTTTTCCTAAAACTTTTTTTCTTAAATATTTTAATATCATCGAATAAACAAAATGGCGACTTTTCTTATTTATTTGACAGTTAAATTCATGTATCTTTCAAAGCTCGATAGCTTATTGTGACATTCACAGTTAGATATAATGCAATGCGTGCAAATTTCATGTTGTCAGAGCTCATCATTAAAGAGATTATTCTGTTAAAAATAAATAAATGTCAAGGGGTAAGTCTCTCTATTAGCAATCCGAAGGTCGCGGATTCAAGTCCCGGCGTGGCGATATAAATTTAATTTAATTTATTTGTGCGGCACGTTCCACAGTGGAAGATAAACACATCTCTGTATCGCCTTGGTAAAAGACCACCTTTCAGAATTGAAACATTGCTTGAAATGGCTTTGGCCGTATTTGGTGACCTGATCTGAATAGCCAGGTACTTCGCCACCTTCCCCTTTCCTCTCCCCACTACCTACAGCGTCACAACATACCCCAATTGGGGATACCATAGTCTCACTGTCTCCAGACGTTAGCAGTTGGGACTCTTGTTTTCTAATCACATAAAAAAACAGAGTGCGCAATTCATACGTAGTAGAAGTGAAACCTTCAGAAAACTAAAGTAGACAAGAGTGGGGAGGCTACGAAGCGCCGCAAAAAGAGGAGACCGATAAGCTACGAAGTACCGCACAAACAGCAGACCGATTATACTATAATTCTCTCGCAGACTAAATCCTATAGATGTAAGTGTTTATCTCTTTAAATGTCGCTATTTTTCGTTTCATCGAGTTCCAAATCACATCGGTGCTAGAGATTTTTTCACTTCACAAAATGGACACGATTTTTCAGTTTTATAGAAATATTTCAACGCACGTGTATGTACGAAACCTACTGAAAGTGCTAATTTTAAGATGTAATTTTACATTGGATATTTTGCAAATATTTTTAGCAATACTTGCTCACTTGTTACTTAGAAGTTTCGCAATAATGACTGGTATAGTGCCATTTTTGTGCGAAATAACACATGATGTAAATATCTTTAGCAAGAGATTTCTACACAGATAATGGTCGCGCCTCTTGTTTACCATAAAGTAGCGGGTTGTTGGTTCGTTCCCAACATAAATCGAGATCGGCATACATTATTGATAGAATCCATTATCGTATCGATACTAATCTAATCACTCTCTACTAAGCATTACGCAAAAAAATCAAGTTTCATTTACAACATTCAATAAATTCTATGATTTCTGCGTGAAAAATGTCTAATCAGTAACAGTTAGTTATAAAAAAAATTGTCTTGATTATTTAAAAAAAAAACTATGACAAAAAAATGTGTAAGTGGGAACTATTTTTCTATAAATATTACATTCATGAAAACTTACAGTATCCGAGATGGATATCAAAGTACGCGATTACCTACACAATCCGAAAACTGTTCAGTCTCATCGTTAAGTCACGGCTAATTCGACACTTGTATATTCTTTGTCTTTATTGCTTCGGGTAAGTTAGATCGAGACAATATTTTTTTAATGTAAAAATGTTGTATTCCGTTCATTGGACGATAAAGTTAGAAAATTGTTCGTTGTTTGAAACAGCAAAAACTTTCAAACGGTGAGCTATTACGACATGAAATTTGGACACTCTATTTTATCTTGGATGTATAAGTCAGCATACATACTTTAAACTCACAACGTAATTTCTATCATGTGCTATAGACCTTTGAAATAACATTATTTGAGCTGTCATATTCACATTTTCGCGAATTCACTACCCAAATTTAAAAGGAGCATCATTTTAATGATATAAACTTTTCAATGTGCATACACAAATACACACCCCTTCACAGATCACTGCTTCTCATATCTACAAACATACTCACACACGTATACCTACACACTACGCACGTCACCCGATAATTACTAATAATAAAATAAATAAAAATAAAAAGCATTTTATTTCTCGCAAATAGGTTACCGAGTTATAAAAAGAAAGAAAAATTATAATTAATGTTATATACAATCTTCTTGAAAAATGTAATATAGGTATCTTAAATTATTCATAAGCAAGAACCCCTCTCTCAGGCGAAGGTGGAGGCCTCATCTAAAGAATTACTTATACATACCACAAATAAACCATGAAATATTACTTAAAATTGTTTCATCACTGTGACTAATATACTGTTGGTTTCCATAATCTTTATCTTAACTTATTATATTATTACTGAGTATAAAATGAAGTCGCTCACGCTGTATGTGCGCTTAGATATTTTTAACCACCCAACGGATTTTCATGTGGTTTTCCCCAATAGATAGAGTGATTCATGAGGAAGGTTTTTAGGTATACTTATAATTTGTCAAGGTTTTGTGTAAATTGGTTGAAATACATAAAATTACAGGTTTCGTTAGCCACAGCAACGTGTGGCCGGGTCTGCTAGTATAAAATTAATAAAATAGCACAATTTTTGTTATTGTATTGTTATTGATAAGTCGAGTTAGTAAAAATGGCAATTTATTAGTATTGTATTGCTGTTGGTGATTGCTTCAAAAGATTTATCTATTATTTTCACGTTTATCTGAAAACAAAAAACTTTCATTGAGCACAGTTTATTGGAATTTGTTGTATGTATTTCGTTCATATCTCGAGAACTATAGATTTAAACGTACCTATCTGCTTTAGAAAGTAGGTCGCGACTTTTACTCAGTATGAAGTGAAATACAGTGCATATAAATACGTCTGATAAAAAAGATATTGGCGAAATTTGTAGACAAACTAGAAATTTAGAGACACCTCGTTTGTTAAGCTGAAAAAACCCGAGGGAGAAAATATCTAACAAGTTTCGAGGTGATCTTAGTCCCACTGAAGAAATAAAACCTCTAGAAATGTGGACGGTATTGGGCTGGTATAATGGGCGCGTCCGTGTGCCAGAAGAAAGTAAATTTTTTGATTCATTCTAATGTAATTAATCAAAATTTTCGTACGTAATACTTTCCTAAACTAAGTGAGAAGACTACACAGACGAAACAAATAAAATAAATGATGTAAGCGTAATGGGTAAAATTAAGAAAGGGACCCTCAGAGGTTTGGGTCCGTAGAACGAAGAAAGTAGTGTAAGAAGAATATGTGACGAAAATGTGAATGATAGAAGAACTCGGGGGCGCCCGAGGAAGACACGGCCCGATCAAGTGAATCAGATACTTGAGACGTGCCATGTCAAGAATCTGAATAATATAAGAATATGTATGAGACGATTTTTAATTTGAATGAGGCAAAAAGTGTGTGCCAAGACCGAGTTGTTTGGCGTGATGGTTAGTTAGTTGGTTTAGCAAAATGGGTTAAAATAATCAATTATCGTTATTTATTTTCGGGGTGTTATGCCGTGCTGTGCTACTTCCTTCGTTAGCCAACGTTTTGGACAGGTTTACAGTGTTCATCATCAGGACAAATGCGACACTGGTGATGGACATAGTAACGCTGTCCGAAAGGTTGACTTAACAAGGAGGTAGTAGAACACGGCATAACACCACAGAAATAAATAACAATAACACTTTTGGCTCCGAAAATCTAAAATCATATCCGAAAATAAACAAGTTGAAACGGAACGTAAACAAAACAAAATATATGGAAATAGGCAAGAAAAAGCGTAGGGTTACATTTTATGATTAATGACGAAAACATGGAAAAAGATAATGAAATCAAATACCTAGGTGTAATATTGGATTAAAAACTAACTTTCATAACAAATTTTGAATGTGTTAAAAAAAGGTATAAAACAGTAAATTTTCTTGAAAATGAAATTTTTCTGAAAATGAACTTCAAAATATTTGATGAATTCGTCAAATGTTTTTAAACAACCCATCCTAAAAAATAAACAAAACAGAAACATTACAGTGCTCATTTTTAAAACTATAAATGTTCCTCATTTAGGTTACTGCTCTATGGTATTACATTTGGCCGATGACACGTAAACAAACTATAAAGTATTCAAAACCGAGCTCTGGCATGTATTAAAAGAAAGACCAAAGAAAGGCAAAATTCAAAAAATAATCAAATGAGAGAAGAGTTTAATTGGTTTCCAAAGAAAAAGAGACTTGTATGTGTTAATTCTTATACATAGAAGTATGAATAACCGTATGTCAAAATACTTGTTACTAATTGTTACTTTTGTTGTGATGAAGGATTTAGCCTGCCGAGGAATCGAACACGTGATGCCTGGGTGGGATTGAAACGCGATGCCAATTCAACCACTGACCGGTCAATATCTATATCAACATAACGATCGATGTATATACATCTTATGTAAATTGACGACAATCTTATGATGTCAACTCTGTATAGGTCACACATTTGAGGATTTTCTGTATAGGAAACTACAGAGCTCATGGTGCAAATTAGTTTGACGATAATTGTTATTTTTTTTTATCTCTATATGGTTCTCAGTGGAAGTGACGTTAAGAGCTGACAACTATTGCGTTAATTTTGATATTTCAGACATTAAAACGCGTGTAAATTTTGCACCGTTCCAGAGGTTTTGCTCCGCCAATATATGTACGGATTTAAAGCTAAACACCTAGTTGGGATTTTTTTAAATGGAGGAGCGCCGCCGAACATTGCTTAACTTGTCAGTATTTTATTCAGGGTATTATCGCAATACCCTGTGCAAGAGAGTATGAATGTCACACCAACACGCGCCCCGCATCCATAGACAGTTAGAAACGATGCCAATTGCTCAACAGTAATCCGTTACTCGCTCTTTTTTTGTAGAATTACTGAAGACGGTTTAAGTTTTATAATGGGCTCATAATTAATTATTGCTCATCAAGACGTTCATTAATTCAGGCAAACAGTGGCGTGTATTGCTCTATGACTAAATGTACGTAGTTTTTCTTGTTCGGATTTAAATTGTGTATTGAAAATGGCCAAATCATCGTCTTTCACTGATACTACAAGCAAGCATTGCAATATCTGCCATGTTACAAATAAGATACATATGATTCATCTCGGCATTCAAAATATACATACTGCAAATGTGGCAAATTTTCCAACAGTGATATTGTATTGCCATTCGATTTGTAGTCATTTTCTCGATTAATTTAATCATCCACAGAACGCTAAATATTTGTTGAAATGTTCGTTTTTTGGACAAAATATCTAACACTGCTTCCAAGGATTATCGCATGTTATGTGTCGTGGTTTTTTTTCTCTCTCCTCTACAATTTGTTTAATGTCATGTTATGATACTTCCTCCAAATCCAAAACCAGCACGTTGTTTCCCAAAGAAACATATCGAGAAGATGAAAATCAACCTGCTTTTCTTGCTTCATCCACATAAAGACTAAAATAAAATCTTCTCGTATATTATTATATATTATTTTTGATATTAGCTCGAAAACTATTTAAAAACTTTAAAATGTTTCAAGCGTTTGCAATTCTGGAACAGAAATAAACTTAGAAAAATAAACCGATTTACAAAGTGATGTAAATAACGTTGGCAAGGTTTTATTTCAGTGTATATGGAATCTGGGATTAAACTGTGCGAATATGGGAACAAACTAGCTGTAAGGGTGCTGTGATATTGGCCTTTTAATTTCATGAACAATACAAAAATGGCTTTTCAGCTGTCATGCGCTGGATGCTCTGCAAGTTGAAATAGAAAAATCAAACCAGCTTTTAACAGAAACAAAAAAAAAATGTTTGTTGCAGATCTTTTCATCAAAGTTTCCCTTAATGTTCAATTCAGTGCTTCACTTTTGGAACCATTTCTTGTTGGCATTATAGATTCATCATATAAACCACTCCCAATATATAAGGCTCTCCCAACAATTAAATAACCCATAACCTTTAGACGATATTTACGTAAAAGGTCAGTTTCCCAAAAGAGAACCAGTTTCAGTCGGCTCTACCGAAACCAGACCAGAACCGAACGGCTGACTGCGGTCGGTTGTGACTATATATCTGGACCGGTTTTCTCTGACTTACATATCGGTCGTTTGCATCGACGTATATGTCGACTTATCCATCTGCTATTATTCAACTACTGTAAAAAATATTTCAAAAATGATTTAAAAATATAAAACTCTATAATTTTGATGAATAAAATCCCTATTTATGGTCTAACTATCATTCGTTCCAACTTGTTCCAGTTATTGATTTAACAGTATGCATATCAAATATAAATGTACTTTTATTGTAAGGTAATTTAGTGTTGTACTTCCTGCACCTTTATATGATGTTTCCGACAATCTTGCAGTGTTCATCGTTAAATTAGATTGACACTGCAAGTCTGTCTGAAACTTTGACTAAATGAGGAGGGATTGCAAATGGATTATCACCCGTACAAGGCAATCATCATAAAACTATTGGCGATGATAACCATGCCAGTATTTAAATCGTTCGTGGGTCGGCTGTGCCAGTTCGATATATAATACACCGATTTTATTGCTTTTTTAAGTGCTAGGCATGAATAATTATTGAGTTTCTGACGCTTGTATCGAGGTCGTTGCTAAACATAGAGGATGCAATGCCAAAACTCAAGTAAACAGGTGCTACCTATTTCATACATAATATATTACCATCTTTTCATGAGGAAATGCAAGTATTATTCGCCTTGATTTATAGAATATAGATGTAGTAAATTGGCCATCAGCGAAATGCTTTTAGATAATTATTATTTTACCATATATGGTCACGAAGTTGACTTTTGCTTTTGACATTGCATTTTTCTAATCACTCCAAATGCAATAGCGCCATTTTCATATCTGATTGAAATTATTCTTTCCTCGATAGATCCTGATAAGTTTCTATTTAACTTGACCTAATTTTTTTCCAAATAATAAGAAGCCTTCTATCTTTAATAATGAAGTGAGACCTGAATCATTTAATTCCTCGTTTACTTTCTTCCTTTCTCTTTACATCTCATCTTATCTGATGATCTCATTCTTCTCCTTGTCTGGGATTGGGTCTACCACAGTGAAATCGATAACTTCACAATATCGGATCGATTGGCGTAATTTCTGACGATTTTATACCGATTATACGAACACGGTTTCACAGTTGACAGCCAAATCAATATTAACAGGAATTAAATCAGAAATCGATGTAAGCTGGCAACTCTGGCGGATCCGTCTTTGTATTTATCGTCAAACCGGTACGTAAAAATTAAAAATACTAATAAATTGACAATTTAGAATTGAACTGCTAACTTTAATATACATTGGCACTTCGCGTGTCTTTTTTTACACTAAACGGGAGTTAATAAGTTAATAAGATCTTTAGTCATATTTAAACCACTTTCGTTTCTCCAAGATCGGCTGGAATAAATTAATCGTGTCTTAGATAAATTAATATCTATGGATCGCGTATATGATTTCTTCCGCAATTCTAAGGGCTTCGTTAGTTCAGCTCCATTTAAAAAAAGGACAAGGCGAATACGCAGAACAGTTTACTGTACAAAGGGATGAAGTTATATAACGCGCTACCAGAAACTTAAAGTCCAATTTGGAAAGTTCAAGATGTATTGTAAGAGCTACAAAAAACTACATAAAATTTAGTTTGCAATATGAAATACTATAATTAATTAGAAATTTTGTAAACTTAAATGCACAAATTACTAAAATAAAAATTAATTAAAAAAAATTCATTAATGAGCCTGTTATTTTACACAACGCACGACATTATTTAAAAAGTTGTGTATATCGACAGCTCATCTGACACTGAAGAGGTCACGCTAAAATTGGCGGCTTTTGTCAACTGACTGTCGGAATCATTGTTGACCTTTTTTATTTTTTATTTAATGAAAATATAAAAATACAAGGTAAAGCATTTTGTTCACAGTCCTCCTCACTAGGTATTCCTGTTCCGAGGCGGACCGTATGTTGTTGTAAGGTTGCTGATCATGATTGCCTCATCTTTTGTTGATTTTCACAAAATAAACAATAAATAAAATAAAAAGTATTTAAGTTTGTTGTCTGTAGGACTGCATAATTTTAATTATTTCCTCATCTTCATGTTTACTTAGCCATAATTTGATGTATTTTTTGAACTTCGGTGTCTCCATGGTGTTCTTCATTTCAATTGGAAGGGCATTATTTAGTTTTGTAGTATGGAAATGATGGTTTCTCTGGCCAAAATATGTATTTAATTTCGAGATGTTCAGTAGTTTTGAGGATTTCGTCCTTGTAGTGAAGGTGTGTTAGTCAGCAAGGTACTCATATTTTTCTTTAAATTTGCTTTAACCTTGCTCGCAAATAACCCCTACTGACCGTGGATGACGAATCTAGTCAATATCGTATTGATATAGGGATTTCACGATCTTTGTGTTAGAACTACTAGGATACTTAAGCAGCCTTCATCCACTGTTCATAGGCCCACCCTCTCCAAACACCGGAGTTTCTAAACTTCTTCTCTTAACATTCCTTAATTTTGGTGTCGCACAGTTTTACAGTCTTCAAAAATAAGGAATTCTTCTGTCGTCATCACTGATGACAAAAAACACCTCTAAAAAGTTTGAGTATCACCTGTTTCTGTAAACATTCGTTCGTTTTCCCTGCCCATTTGTAGAAAGTTGATTCGCCAGTAGTCGCTGAATTGCTCGTACTGTGCGCTTTGCAGATTATTTAGCAGTGTACTTTTTGCAGAGCATATTGTGTAAACATGGCATGTACCTGAAATTAACATTACAATTAGTTGGTGCACGGGCCCAACGTTCCGTTGCACTTTCGACGACAATAAAAGCGTTGCAACAACAGAACTTTATTGCACGCAGCGCAGTTCTTTGGTGAATGTTGGGAAATCCGATGACTTTTCTGGTTACTTACATATTTATTTATTGTTGTTATACGCCCATAGGGGCTTTTACATAGATTATAAAATAATATTTAGGTTATCAAGGATTGCATATACATAGAATTTATACCAAAAGTTATAAAAGTGAAAAAATTTAAGAATATACAAGCGTAAAACCGTGAAATATTTTAAACAATATAATATTTGACAATAACATACAACAAAATAACACATCAAATCGTTAAATATATTATACCCACGTTACATTAATTTGTAGGATTCCATAAAGTGTTGGTTTAAGGTGAAGTTATACGTAAAATCCAATTTAGATACTATTTAGATTAATCTTTACGACGAATCGGCTTACAGATGAACATCAAAAAATATGCTACAGATAAATTGAAGCTTTTGCTAGGTTTTCTATGTAACGGAATAACAATAAAATTATTTTTATCGAAGGAAGCAAATACTTTGTGGTGTGACATTATATATTAAATGAAGAAACACACTTTGTAAAACACCACTTTATTAGAATTAATAATTATTTGACAGCCAACCAGGTTTCGCTTAGCTCAAGCTTCATCAGGGCTATTATATTAACTCATAGTTAATATAATAGCCCTGATGAAGCTTGAGCTAAGCGAAACCTGGTTGGCTGTCAAATAATTATTAATTCTAATAAAGTGGTGTTTTACAAAGTGTGTTTCTTCATTTCATAATAAAATTATTATTTACATAACAAAAAAAATAAGCGTAAACCACTTAAAAAAATGTTTTTTCATGACTTAACTATAGAAGTAATAAAAGAAACATTTTTATAAAAATACTCCTTTATGGCTAAGAGCATTTTTGAGGTTTTCTATGCTCTAACTTTTTTTTACTCTTATAAAATTATGGACAAAATAAATAAAAACCACCTTTTCGCTTACTTGCCTCGCGCAAATAAGACGCTCGATTGCAAATTTTGCAGGCACGAGAATCGAAATATTTTTGCGTTTATATACCTCTTAAATTGCATTTTAGATTGTAAAGGGAATCAGCGAATATATCTACAATACCACCAAACTTGTTGCCTAAATCATGCATCCTATTGATAAGTGAGTGTGATTGATTTGGTTGTGTATGTGTTCGAAAATAATTTTATATTTTGTCTAGTATTCTTTTTATATTGATGGATTGTTTGACTTGAGAGATGTTTTAATGATATTTTGTTAATCAGTGCGTTTTTTTGTTACACAATGGCAAGCAAAAAGTTGATTTTTTTAAGTGAAAACTTACTTAGCACCGTTGTGATTTGAAACTCGATGAAACGAGACCCTAAGATTTTTTAGCCTGCGAGAGAATGATATAGTACAACTGACCACCTCCTTATGCGGTGCATCGTAGTCTATCGGTCTCCTCTTTGGGCGGTGCTTCTTAGTCTCCCCACTCTAGTCTACTTTAGTTTTCTGAACGATCACTTCTCCCGCGTATGAATTGCAATTACAGTCTCCCGCAACCGATATCTTCTGATACGACCCGCCACGCATTAGGAAGGCAGACGCATCCACCGCCTGGCTTGGGCACCTCTGCTAGTTACCAAACGTAGCGAACCACTTGAGGTGACCTAATGTGTTGATTATCCAATTAATTGTTGCAGGGGCGACGGTATCCATACACCTCTTGATACATGATATATGCAGTATGCACATCATATTCTGTCAGACATTTTTGAAAACACAATAATTTTTCTATTAAAAGCTTTCATCATGAGCTATTGAGCATTGAAATATGCATTTAACTATAAAAGGAACACGAATGTTAAAATAGTTAAAGCAATAAGTAAATTTAGTAGAAAGCAATCAATTAAAAACAGAGTGTGCAATTTACAAGCGGTAGAAGTGAAACCTTCAGAAAACTAAAGTAGACAAGAGTGGTGTGGCAACGAAGCACCGCATAAAGAGGAGACCGGTAGGCTACGAAGCACCGCACAAAGAGGAGACCGATGCTACTGTTTGTTTCTTTTAGTGTCGCTATTTTTCGTTTCAACGAGTTTCAAATCACAACGGAGCCATAATATACATTATACACGCAAATAGTTTCAATTTTAAGGTCGTATAAGAAAAGTAAGTTCAATTTACCGATATAATTAATATGGTAAAACTGGTTTCTCAACATTACAATTTAGCATTATTATTTATGTGAAGTTACATCAAATTAATCATGATTTATTTACCCGTAAAGTCGTGTTTGATTAATTAGCAACTATATTTTCCTGTTCTGTTTACGAACAAGTTTTTTTATATTATTACATTATTTAACCGTTATTGTTCAGGTTTAGAAGTTAAGAGATAAACAAAAATTTTAACAAAACATAAAACGACTTTAAAAAATGCACTAAAAACATAGACATACAAATAACTAGACGAGAACTTACAGATGAGGGGTAAAAACCAACTATGGCGGGGCGAAGAGAGGAAAGAGACTTGTGATTCGCCAAGTCTTCTTCATTGTCTAAGTGTGTGTTTCATAGACATACAGCGTCCGCGCGTAAAATGTACGACGAGAGCACGACATTGGTCCGGACACGCCCAGCCGGTTCCGAAAAATGGTTCCAATGGGAGGGGGAAATAACACGTTTTTTTAACACGTAAGGGCATGTCCATATATTTTGTACGTCCGTGACTAAAAAGTAAAAAAATAATTTCGTACGATTGTTATTTTTGGAGTCTGTGTCAGCCAAGGTAACTAGATACGTAGGTAGTTATAGGTGAGATGTGGAGATCTTGGCTGACACCGACTCCAAAAATAAAATCGTACGAAATTATTTTGTTACTTCTTAGTGCATTTTTTTAAGTCGTTTTCTATTTTGTTAAAATTTTTGTTTATTTTTTAATTTTTAGTGACGAGCGTGCGTAAAGAAGTTTTACTTCGAAAAAAGAATCATCGAAATCTGTTGGCGTAATTTTGAGTTTTTCGTCCATTTGTCGCGCACATACTTATTGCTAATTTAAAACATATATGGTTTTCTCATGAATCCCATTGTCAGAACTGAAACAAATTAAAAATGGGACCACACGGGAAGCTTTCTAATAAAAAAAGAATCATCAATATCGGTTCACCCAATCGAAAGTTCTGAGGTAACAAACAAACAAAAAAATGTCGAATTGAGAACGTCCTCCTTTTCGAAGTCGTTTAAAAAGAGAACTTGATTTTTTTATTTTTTTTTATTAATTTTTCTTTATTCATTGCATATTATGGTTATACATCATTTGTGGATTTTTCGACCACCATACAAGGCTGATGCCCGTGTTATGGTGGTCAATTAAATTTATTGAAAAAAAACATATTAAGGCTCCGCAACCGGGCTCGAAAAGATGAAGATGGAGAGATACGAAATTACGAATGTTAGAGGAGCGCGCTAACATTTACAGCGACAAAATCTATGCGAAAATGTTATTATAACACGACTCGTTAAGAATAGAGCAAAAATCTCGTGGAACATATCTTAAGTATTATTTAAAGAAACATTGTGAATTTTCTCACAACTGACTTGTAAAATAACCGAAACAAACGTGCTTATAATAATTTTCGGAGCATACTTTGCGATTTTTTTTCTATCGAGGGGATTTCATATAATTTGCGTTTCGGCGTAGGCAGCATCTAGACATTATCTTAAAAAATAACATATATTTTTTAAGAGCTTAAAAACTTCAAATGTTTAGGAGAGATATGTAAGAAATCGGTAGAAATTCGGGTTGTCGAGACAAGTTTTTTTTTTCGCACAGAACGCCCTGAGGTAAAAAAAAATCCTTCAGGGCCTATGTTATCTTTGAGGATGCTGTGTGGATGATCTTTTTATGGAAAGAATGGAGGGGAAGATTTGGGAAGGAAAAAGTATGATGGTTGTGTAGGAATCCGGGGTCATTGTGTCCAGAAGTGACGGATGTATGAATCTTTCCCTCTCACTGCGGTGCAAGACGATTGGTTGAGAGAATCCTGCTGGAGAAGTCAATTGGTTTTCTTCAACCAAAGGTCTCTCCCGATCTGGCCCGCCACGCAAGAGGTGGGCAAAAGCATCCTGCGCTGCGTTATTTCCTACTGTTTTTTTATATATTTTATGTGAATTACAAGCTCGAAATTCGCCGAAAATAAACTACAGGCACCTATCTCTTTATAAACAAGATTTTGAATTATGTACTTACTAGATTTTATTTTTTTTTTTAAAAAAGGAGGAATAAACATAATTAAGATATTTCGAATCAATTTCTATACACCTTCATTTAAACATTTTGGTGTAAATTGGACACACAAACACGCCCACAACACATTTGTCTCATCATTTTTTTTGTACCGATCGTGTTAATATTTGATCAAGTTAATTGATCCAATTAAAGAATGTTTACTGAAATCATTCGTGTTCTAATGAATCGAATATAACGCCATCTGTGATCAATGACTGAAAGTGAAGGGCGAATAAATCAAGTATAATATTATAGTAATTGCATGTTTTCGATCTTGCACGCAATTCAAAAGATGTACATTCAACTGCAGTTATTGCGATGCGATAAAAATACATCTAAATATTTTCCATTAAATTTAAAATTTATTGTGGTCAAATCAGTTGACAAGCCATAAACGTTATGCTGATGTGATCACAACATGGTCTAACGTTGAAACTTATTACATTTTTATTTAATTTTTTCCATGTAAACAATTCAATTTATTTACCCGAAGCCCCCGCATTCTGAAATTCTTCCGATTTTTTTTTTCTTTGTTTTACAATTTTTTAGAGAAAAATTTGTACTTATTGGGGTACCCCGTTATAAGGTCACATTGTACAAGTTTTCGTGTTTGAAATATATATAAATACCTTTGTTAAAAACACACTAGCTGGTTTCCGGCATAGGTTGCAATGCCATATTCAAAGAAATACATTGTTTTTCCCTGAATCACCTTTCCCGTGCGTCCCCGTTCGCCTCCCGCGTCCCCTTCCTAGCTAGCTTTGTAAATTATAGCCTGTATATTATTCTGATGTATTAGTTATATATTAGTAAAGTTTCACTAAAATCCATTCAGTAGTTTTTGCGTGAAAGAGTAACAAAAACACATCCATCCATACAAACTTTTGCGTTTATAATATTAGTAAGATATTATAAAAGTTATTTGTCGTTTCATAAAAAAATAATTAATTACAAATTCTCGAAGTTTTATTCATTTTGCTCAAATTGCTTTTGGAGACTTTGTTTTCATAGAAATGCAAATTAAATTTTTTCTATGATTAAATTGTAGGTAGATTTGTTTATAAAGCGTGGGTTTTCTTTTTCTAACACAATTAAAATCATATTTCTCACTATGGCAATAAGGAAGATATGGACAATAAGGGCCTATGCGTGAGCTGGGACGAATTTGGTCTCATGTGATAACGGTTTAATATATAATAGGTATGAAAAAAGTCACAGAATATCTAAACGCTTCTTTACACATTCGTCGAGAGATTTTTGCTCTATTTTAAACGAGTTATATTTTGTACATTTAATATCGGTTCGGCTGTCATCGATGAAACCGTGCTCAGGACATAGATATAAAATAATCGGAAGTAAAGCCTATCGATCCAATATTGTTACGTTACCTTTTTCACCATGCTAGAGCTCCAACCATTCATGCACAAACATCGCATGTTGTTTTAACGGTTATCGACATTGGGACTAAACCACTAAACCAGTGGTTCCTAACCTTGTTGGAGGTACTGACCCCCATCAGTTTCATATGCGCATTCACCGAACCCTTCTTAATTGGAAAAATAAAATATGATTTTTTCAAATTCAAAACAAAGGTATATATTTATACATAGGTGCACAAAATGAACAAAACCATTAAAATATGATTTTCACACAAACACATAATAATGAATATTTACTGTAAATCAGTGTGACTTCTGCTGTCTTGACCTCCGCCGAACCCGCGAGACTGACTCACCGAACCCAGGTTAAGAACCACTGCACTGAACTATTCAGTGAACGGATTGGACCATTAAATGTTCAAGGAGAGCCAGCCTTATTAGCATTAGCTTTGTTACAATTCATTGCTTCCTTTATATCATACAATAAAACCATTACACCTTGTATTAAGTGCTGAATCAGGAAATTTAACACGAGGTAAGCAATTTACATAATATAATATTCATTTTCAAAATGATTGCAGTGGAGGTATGAAACCGCGGAGGAAGCTGTTAAAAAATAATAAATATTAAATGATTTTAATTAATCACCACTTTTTAATATTATCATTTGTCTATAGGTACAAGTACTTATTTGTCCATACTTATTCGTTTATTGCTTTTTGATAATTTTTATTTTATTTTGATTCAATGAGTGATTTGTTTCATTTAATTGAATTTTATCTATTTTTACTATAGTTCTACACATCAAATGTTGGAAACCAGCGAGATTTAAAAAAAATGCAATCATTCAACGGATTTCTAAGGGTCTTCGAAAATCTTTTGTTAAGAATTTGTATGGTATTTGACTGTACTACAATATGAAAATCTTTTGTTGATAATTTGTACGGTATTTGACTGTACCACAACATGAAAATCTTTTGTTGAGAATTTGTACGGTATTTGACTGTAGGTACTACAATATGAAAATCTTTTGTTGAGAATTTGTACGGTATTTGACTGTACTACAATATGAAAATCTTTTGTTGATAATTTGTACGGTATTTGACTGTACCACAACATGAAAATCTTTTGTTGATAATTTGTACGGTATTTGACTGTACTACAAATACTACAATATGAAAATCTTCTGGACAGTCCCTTTAGAATTAAAGAAAAAACTATTGTTGGTTATGCCTCTGCCTGTAATTCCGGTTCAATGATCTCCATTTGCTTTGAATTTAACTTCATTTTCAAAATTTGACGTGTTTGTAGAATCTGGATATTTGCGCCACGTTCCAGAGTGGAAGATTGTCTTAGTATCGTCCTGGTGTAAGACCACCATTCAGAATTGAAACGTTGCTTAAAAAGACTTTAGTCGTGTTTGGTGACCATATCTGAATAGCCAGATACTTCCCCACCTTCCTCGCCACCATCTTCTTGCCCTCCCCATTACTTTCAGCTCCACAGCATATCCCATTTGAGGATAACATAGTCTCACTGGCTCCAAGCAGTTGGGAACAGTTGGGACTCTTGTGAGGTATCTACCTAAAATATAATATTTTAGAATATAACTTTTTCACAATTGGAACTGATTTGTCGGTAATTAGTCATTTTTACCTCCAATTAGTCCAATATCTTCAAATTAACTAACGAATCCAGAACCCGCGCACTGCTACTCGCGTGATGATAGCGGACGATGAGATGTTTCGACGAGATGTTAGTACGCATTAGCGCCTTTATGACTATCCCGTAATTCTTTACGGGTATAAAATTATAAATGCTATATATATATAGGTAGGTACTTACAGAGTAAATTATGGAACACCTTGGGTCGATACGATATCCTTGTGATCTCTATAGAGTTGAAATCACCCATTGTAACACAAATGAAACAGCTTCATGAATATTTAAATAACATTATGATTACGATTTTAAAAATTGTTTTAATTATTACAACACCTTCATTATAAAAATAATATTATCTATGGTAGTGATTGTTGCCATAAACGGAAATAACAAAATACTAAGTAGATGTACATACCTACTTTACGTATCTAACAGATTAATTACTTCACTTTTATAAATATGACAAAATAATTAACCACAAAATTATTCTTCTATTTATCGTTTAACACACTTTTTTTATTTTCAATAGATTATAATTTTAAAAAAGTTTTAAAAACGTAATTTTTGTTTACACCTGTTTTTCGAAATGTCTACACAATAATAACTGCGTTTTTTCAAGTGAATCTTCTATAGACCTGTTGTGGTTTGGAATTCGGATGAAACGGAAATGACGCATAACAGCACCTGCGAAGCATCAATTTCATATTAAGGCTCCTATTGGTTGAGATATAAAATGGAAATGACTCTGGTCTGCGCTCATTGGCCGCTTTGATTATGACCTCACTTTTTAAGGCTCCTTGATTCTTCATTCGTTGAGATTGTTTGGTTCAGTTTCGCTTCTACCGCGTGCTAACTGCACTCGAAGTATATCGATAGATCGGTATTTTCGGCCTTAATTATAAGGTTTACATATTATAACCTTTTTTGTTAATATTACCACTTAATCGACTGTATTAAAAGCGGATTTGAAAAGCAATTTTTATTCACATCGTTGGTTTCCGTGCTCGAAGGCAAAAGCTCTTGACTAGCAATCCGAATGTCGTGGGTTATTTGTGTTATTTCACAATTTAATCGCTTAAAAACATATAAGATACATTTGCGACACGTTCCAGAGTGAAATATAGTCTAAGAATCGACTTGGTATAAGACCACCATTCAGAATTGAAACGCTTCTTTAAAATGACTTTAGCCGTGGTTTATGACAAGTTCTGAATAGCCAGGTACTCCATAAGTTCCCCTTCTTCATCTTTTTCACTTCCCCACTACTTTTAGCCACACACCATACCCCAATTGGGAATGTCATAGTCTAACTGGCTCAAGATGGTTGGGAGCAGTTGGGACTCTTGCGGTTTCGGATAAAAAAATGTATTTTTATTGTAGCATCCACAAATAACACATAGCAATGATGATAGTTTTTTGACGTTTGTAGTGTTGGGGCATCCCGGAAAAGTATTTCGATTAATCGCTACTTTCATCGAGATACAATCGCCTCCAACTAATTACATGCCTACATATTATAACTATATGTTCATCATCGATTCATCCGTATAATGAAATATTAATGTCGAAAGTGACACTCATAATCCACTAATCGATTTCATACAGCTGACTGCAACGATGGCGATTAGTCGATTATGTATTAGATTCTGTTACCAAATGTGTTACGTAAATGATAGTTGGAAAGCCAGTTCTATTGTGCACATTATTGTATAATCGATAATCATGTGATTAACTATGTAAAAGACACAGCATTAGTGAAATATAGCGAGTCAGATTATTTAATGATAGCTTTTTTGAATTTGAAACCGATTGGGACTACCGCAATTTTCTGTAACCCAGTTCGGCCATTTTAATGTTATTATAATGATCCTATATTTAAATGACTAGCTATAGAATTGCGATTCTTTATCAAACAGAGATATTTTTTACTGTCATCTTCGTATTCTATTCTACAGTCTTGTTTATCGTTATTCCTATTTTTCATATTTCCTTAATCAATTCATTTCCACATTTCACTCACATTGTTGCGAGTTAAAGTCAACTAAATGTTTAAAAAATTAGATAAAATGTTCGATTAAAAAAAATCTTTATTCCTATACCAACAAAAACAGACTGTTGTTTGGTTCTTACTTCTAACAGATTGAATTATGTTGGAGTTTGTTTGAAAAACTTCATTATACATTATTTTACATGCAGAAATTTTAGTTGAAATTATTGTGAAGTGTACATTGGCTGAGGCAGTTTTATAATTATTATACAACACTAGCTTCGCCTATGTTGGAGTAATAAAGTCATCCATTCGATCTGCAGTGCATTGCATATTGCATTAGCATTAAATATTAGTTTCAAAGTGAAAGGCGATACCTACTAAATATCGAATTGTAAATAATTGCGAAGGCGATCCAGATGTCCTTCGTACTGTATAATAACAGTCACCATCGATACATCATAGACCGGCGTGTTCTTTAATCTCGATTATAATAAAACAACAAATGCAATCGACGATATCTATATCGTATGACTCAGAATACTAATTTATTTAGGTGGGTTAGTATTTATTAGGTACCTACTATTTTTTGTTGACAATTCATTAAAAAAATGCCCTTGAAAAGTTTGATTCTAATTAAGAACGCTTTTAATTCAGGAACATTTTTTGAAGTAAAACTTCTTTACGCACGCTTGACTTATAGAAGAGTGTCTGTGGCGGGCGACTGCGTGGCGAACACCGGAATTTGATTTTTGTACAAGTCTACAATTTTATTCCAAGGATAAATAAAGTTGGCATACTTGATATTCAAAGCCAGAAGAAGGTCACCGTCTTCATGAAATTTCGAAAAATATTCACTTTCGGGGACTTCAGCTAGATAGAGTTTTAATTTTGCGGATTTCATAAAAATGTACGTTCAATCACCTTAATAATATTTTGATGACCTCAAAAAGAAGAAGATGGAGAGATATGTTATTACGAATGTTAGAGGAGCGCGTTTATTTAAAGCGATAAAATCGATGCGAAAATTGTGAAAATGTTTAATAAAACACGACTCGTTTAAAATAGAGCAAAAATCTCGCGGGGAACATCTAAAAGATCATTTAAAGAAACACTGTGAATTTTTTCATTCTAAAATATGTGAAATGAACGTGTTTATAATAATTTTGGAGCCTACTTTACGATTTTTTTCCATCGAGGGAATTTCATGTAATTTGCGTTTCGGCGTGGAAATCGTCAAGATATTATCTTCAAAAATAACATATTTTTTTAAGAGTTTAAAAACTTCAAGTGGTTAAGGGAGATATGTAAGAAATCGGTAGAAATTCGGGTAGCGGCGGCTTAAGTGATCGTAACTTTTTAATCCTGAATCGCATTTGCCAAAAATGAAGAGCACATCCAAGGTTCGTAGAAAATGCGGAAGGTTGAGGGAGTGGAGCGGTAATTGGCTAAATATTCGTGACACAGCTTGCAGTCCATATTCCTCTGGGAGATTTGAATTAACTGCAATATACGTAGCAGTCTTAGGCCAAGTCACTCATTCGAAATTTCGAAAGCGGCCTGACGAGTTTTTTTTTCGAAAAAGGCCCGTATGAGCTAACCTTGTTAAATTTTCTACGAACCTTGAGGAACATCCAAATAAATAAATTATTAGAAAAAGTTGCATCTTTTCAATGCTAACAAAAAACCGGCCCACAACATTGAAACCTCAAATTAAATCGAGCCTGTTAGACGTTACGTAGGTACTTATCTATTGCTACCTGTCTTTTTAGTGCGTTCAATTACAAACAATTACGTCGGTCTACTTCCTGATTACGTACTTGATCAACGTTTCCAGGTCCGGACTTGTAAATATCGTCGAAAAAAAAGTTTTATATATTTCGAATCAAGGCCGTTTTTGTGAGGCTATAGTTTATAACAAGGAATATGCATTATAATGATCTTCTACTACCTACCTAAGCATAATATAAAGTAAAAAGATAAGGTATTTTCACTTTTTGTAAATTTTTAAACGAGCACATTTTTAAATACCTAGCTAATGGTGTATTCCCAAGGTTTGTAGAAAATGGTTACAAGATTAGCTCATAAGAGCTTTTTTCGAAAACAAACTCGAACTCGAAATTTCGAACGCTTGACGTAGCTTGAAGTAAAAGAATACCACTTGTATTTCAGTTAATTTAAGTCTCCCAGTGGAACATGAACTTCAAGCTACGTCTCAATTTTTTAGCCAATCACCGCTTTGCCCCCTCGACGAGCTAACGCATTTTCTACGAACCTTGCTAGATAATGGTATGTTATCAATTTACCAATAACTTATAACTTTATGCTAGTGTTGGACAAATTCGAAAGATTGTAATAATAATCGATTGTTAAATTATTCGAATGTGATGGAATCGCTCATATTTCTCTTTTGTCTTTTATTTTATCTTTTACAATCTAGAAATATGAAATAAAAGTGTTATTTTTAAGGGGACCAAAAAATACAGCATAACGTCAGGTATAAAAACGAGCTTAGGTACTTTCATTGATAATCCGCCACTGACATTTTTTAATTAATCGAACAATATGATTATCCGGCCATACAAATGTTAAATTAATTAATAACACACGGTTTAGCTAATGGCAGTTAGTTAACTGTAACATGTGGCATATTATTATTGTAATTGTTGTTATTATAAATGTGTAACAAGCATGAAGAATAAGAACAGGTAAAGCGTTGTTTTGTAATGGGAAGTGAAACTCAAAACCCGACTGTTTCTGCTGACTTACGTAATGAAAATAAAACGTACACTCGTGTTATTAAGTTAATATACCCAATATAGGTTGCTAACCGATAAGCCTTGCTTACTGCTTTGATTTAAAGTTTAAAGTGATTAAAAATAATCATGGATTAGTCGAGGATTACGCTACGAATTACCTATAATTTTAATATTTTTCCCTTAAGATTATCTGCGAGTATAAAACTAAGTAATCACGAGATTTAAACTTAACTTGGATTACACACGTACTGATTTTTATTGACTGAGCTCAAGTTGGCTAAGTCCTGACCGTTTGGCGTTTCATCTGTCTGTACATTTGTTTGTGTTCAGTTTACGCTTTGGAAAATCTGCTACATCCACTACATTAACCACTGAAGCGCTTTTTGCCACAATATGGCACCATTTAAAAAACCTCGGATTGCTTTGTTGCCAGTTTTTGGCAAATTCCCTTAGACATATTAATTTTTTTCCCATTTCCAAATTCGGAGGTATTATTCAAAATGGTCACTAAAAAATCACGAGCAATCGGAGGAAAAGGTTAAAAATCGCGCTGTCGCTCGAGTGGTTAATCAAGCAAGCCTTACTTTGAGTAGATGACTTTGACTATAGTTTAGAAAAGATTTTTTTTTTCAATGTGACATTGTTGTAAGTATTTATTTGGAGTTAGAAAAGAAAATTTGAAAAAAAAATTCACTGAGATATAGTGATGTTTCAATATTTTTCAAAGTATTATATGATTTTTAGTTGAGCAGATAGGTATTTACGTACCAATCTGCCTACAAATCTCATGATTTCAGAGAAAATTTTGGTATTGATTTAATTTATATGAAAAAAATTGAAAAAATCTTTTTTGGAAGCGAGGTCTACAAAAAAACTACAATTATTATTTTTTTAAGTATTCCTCCCACATTCGTTCATGATAGGCTTCATTAGGTTTAAAACGGTGTAGAAGTTGAAACTAAGTTTACGAAATAAGAACGTTACATTTAGGTACGACCTGTCTATATTTAAGTGAGAATTAAACTTTTCACGATGTGATAAGGTCAATTTTGACGGTTGCATTTCCTAAGTTTTTAGATCATCAATTTCTTTCTCTCTCATTCATCTCTCAATTAACTAACCAAATATTTATTTTGTTTTCAGACTTCCCCGGAATGTGCTTCGCTTCCACCCGGTGCGCCACCATGGAGCCCGGCACCTCCTGGGGCCTGGCCCCCTTCTGCGGCCGCTCTACCTGCGTGGTGTCCGAGGATCAGCCCCCTCGCCTGCTCGAGCTGGTTGAGGACTGCGGACCCCTGCCGCTGGCTAACCCCAAGTGCAAGCTAGACACAGGTACCAACTCACTCTATAGTCTATAGCCTGGTCAAACAAGCTAAGCACTTGCATACTGCTTACTAACAACGTATGCAGGAACGTTGCAGGTCTAAATTCGATCTAAACTAAATGTAGTTTCGTTCTTTCAAAATAATTAGAATCCTTGCGATAACCTTGAAGGAGTAACCATCGGTTACTTATACCAGGGCGGGAATGTGGTGGATAACCTCCGATGGTCAAACAACACAAGTCTAGGACTTGTGTTGTTTGACCATCGGACTTGTCTAGTACTGCATGCATAGGTAGGTACTACATGCAAAAGTCGATGGCCATTCCCAAGTGCAAGCTGAGAAATGCATGCTCTATCGTTTAATGGAGGGGTCGGCAGTTCATCAAGTATGAAAAGCCAATTTGTCAAAGAAACAGGATAAAAATTTATTATTGTACCTAATCGTTTTGTGGTAAACGTGGTCGAACGATAATTACGATTTGCTTTGTAGGTATTACCTACATTCTTACAGTAATATCACACTTCTGCCCATTTAAATGTGTCTATAAACAGACTCGCGCATAGATTCCTTATATTTTAGTTTCAGATAAGTTAACTTTAAACCGTAAAAAAGCATTGTGTTCCGAAAGTTCCGAAACCATTCTCATACTTCAGAAGACTGGTTAAATAAATAAAGCGTTCCATGAGCTTAGTTGGTAACACTGATGCTGATCGAATCAAGGTTTGTTCGGCGGCTCCATCTCATTAGGCTGGTTGAGTAGAGGTAAAATTGCAATTGATGTCTGAAGAGCCGCAGACGCCTATGGAAAGAGCTGCTTGCAGCTCGCAAGTCGCAAATTCTGACCCCTGGTCTAGTGGAACAGAATCAAAGTAGTCTTGTCATTTGACATTTTGGGTGATGTACCTAAAGACGAGCTTGACTAACGCCAGCTCCTAAAATATATAATCGCTTGATACGATTAGTATGAGTTAGTGGGACTATTAACAGGACGCTGCTACATCAAGAGACGCATGCATCAGCTATTAAAGTAGAGAGGGAAGCAACAATAGCTCTGTAGGAAACGATAAGAGGATGACGGAACACCGATTTTCCTATGGTATAAATGCTCTGACTTGTCAGAAAAAAGGCTCAAAAACCTGGTAGCCAAGTTGTGGAGCCGTGCGGTATCACAAAATACCTAACAATTAGCCTGGTGAACTTCCTTTCCAATTTCCATCAAAGATCTCTGTCAAGGGAATTACCTAAGTGAAGCGTGGAAGAATAAGCTTAATAGGTGATCTTATTGTGGACCCACAGTGAATTATAATAGACACGAAGACGTAGACCTACAAAACACGAAGGTCATGATGATCACATCGATCACCTTCTGGGCCGGTCCTGTCCAGGCACAATTGGAGCAGTTTGCTCCGGGATTCGACTTGCTAAGGCGCCAAGAACCCAAGGAGCAAAGACGCTGATTATACCTAACATCGAATACAGTGCCCTCGAGGTTTTTACTAGCGCCCTGCACCCCCTTTACGTTTTCAATTGTCTCAAGAAATTCCACATCATTCTTCATAATGTCATCAGAGGGGGCAATACCCAAGTTAATGTTGCCTAAAAAATCCATTAATTCTTTGTTTCAGACAAGACCAACAAGACCGCCGCCTTCCCCACCTGCTGCCCGATCTTCGCCTGTGAGGATGGAGCCAAGTTGGAATACCCCGAGGTGCCAACCCCAGCCCCCGCAGAGGCCGCTCCAGCTGAGGCCGAGAAGCCCAAAGCCTAAGCACTCACAAAAAAAACTTCACCTAATTTAATAAACTCTTTCAATTAAAACCATCCAGCAAATCCCAGTTGATAACTTTTCCTGAATGAGGACTGCGCTGTAAAATCAGAGACATACGCATCTTTTTTTCTGCGTTGTTCTATGATTTCAAACAGTTGTTCTCGTTCTGTATGATTTTTCTATTACATATCTTGTAAAACTACATTGTATGAGTTATGAAAATTTATAACAAATAAAAAACTTCTGGAAACATAAAAATTCATCTTTTTGTCACTGAAAGAAATAATTTAAAATAATAGTATCAATGAGCCATGTCTTGAATTGTTTAAATTCAGTTATTGTTTTTTTTTTATTAATTATTATTGTATCTTTTTTAATAATTAAACGCTTTCTTACGATAATTATTTTTTATTTGCTTGTAAATTAAGCTTTGAACACTCCTCCAAAAAGCATTGCAATCGAAACATTCGGTTTCACACGAATTAAAACTCTTGTTTTCTTTTTGATGAAATGAAAAATGTACGAAAAACAAGATGGCGTCTTTTGACAATTTGGGTTTGAAAGCTTTATAACTTATTATCTAAATATCTCTATGGGTTAACAATGGTGCGATGACCTAGAAATTTTAGCTGGAAACAAACTGCCCATATTTCATTATTTAGGCATCACTAATCGAGAGTTTGCGCTGTTTTACGTCAGATTTTCATTGAAAATTTAAAACGAACCAACAAGTTGAAACGATGTTAATACCTAAGGGGAGAAATGCGTCCAACTGCAGTTTCCGTTCACCTATCTCACTTTCCCAAGGCGTTACAACACGAACCGTGAAATCGGGTCTTACTTTATGTAAGGACCCGCCGCCAATAACATATACACATTTATGTTATGTAACTACAATGTTATTACACTTCCGAGAAATCATTCTGAATTTAAATCGGCGCACATTACGAAACAAGAAGTGTTGCTACAGTAAAAACTTAAAATCTTCCACTTTATTAATATTTGTGTGCAAGTTGTTTAAATATAGCTTTACTTTTACTTTGTGATATTGTCATTAGTTGATTGATATTAATTTTTCACATTAATTATAGTGTTTCGCTCGAATAAAGTTTAAATTATGATGTTATTAACATTTTATAAAAACTGTGTTTTATTACAAGTATCTAGATACTATAAGTATATTGTAGATGTACAAGTAGATATATTGCTTCGACCTTTTTTGTGTAATGCACTATAATTAATATCTGTATAGGTAGTATAGGTACGTACATATTTTAAATCTCAAAATTTTTAGGTCAGTTGGAAAACATAATACCTACTTACTTATTAAAAAAAAACAGAGTGCGTAGTTTACACGCAGTAGAAGTGAAACCTTCAGTAAACTAAAGTAGACAAGAGTGGGGAGGCTACGAAGCACCGAACAAAGTGAAGACCGATTAGTCAATCTCAGTCTCTCGCATGCTAAATCCCATAGGTGTAAGTTATATTTGTCTTTTTTTAATGTCGCTATTTCTCGTTTCATAGAGTTTTAAATCACAACGGTGCTAAAGAAGTTTTCACTTCAATTATCGTCAAATATACTAATTTCGGTTGTCTGTGATGTGGTTTTACCTACGTGGAATTTCCTGAGTATTCAATGAACTCAAATTTGCTGAGAATGTAAGTGTCATATTAATATAGAGTTGCCAACCGTCCTGTTTTCCCAAGACATGTCCTGTTTTTGAGAGTGTCCTGGGCTACCCTGGATAGTTTTTAAGCATCGTCCTGAGTTTTTAAAGAGTCCTGTTAAGGACCTATGTTTTAAAATTCGCACGCCACTACTCTCTCCAATCGTTTTGTCACTGGGATCGCGCCGCGCGTGTCAAGTTGACTCTTTTTTCAATGCAATATAACTATAAAAATTAGGTACTGCTTTTATACATATACAGTCCTGGCTTTAAACCAAAATGTCCTGGTTTTTCTACCTTACAATCCTGGATTTCAAAGTTTGGAGATGGCAACCCTATATTAATACTAATAACGTAGGTACCTACCTATAATATAATTTTTTATCAGTAAATTATTTTAATTATCTTTTTTTGAAATAGGCCACTTGCATCACATTTTTTAAAAAAATCCGGTTTAGGCAAATATTCTAATGCTACGTCCAAACCCTTGCGACAAGCTGCTTGTCGCAAGCTCAGGCAAGCTCTGGCAAGCGAATGGCTGGGGTCCCCACACTTGCAAGCGCGCCAGTACATTCGCATTCGCAGCGCCCAAAGATGGCGGACGTCGAAGCAGCTGCATCAGCTGTCATTTTTGCGCTAACCTATTTCTATTTTAAAGCGAAACAAAACGAAAGAAGACGAAGAATTCGAAAGAGAAGATGGTGGATGATTAAAATCCATAAAAATCGTACCAGGAAATTCATTTAATATTCTAATATTTTGTTTATTTGTGTAAATTGTACTAACATGTGGATGCCACGCCAGCGTTTGCCGCAAGCGCTTGCCGCTTGTGGCCAAAATATCCGACCTCGATCGGATCGGCGGCAAGCTCTCGAAAGCTCTTGCAAGCCTACGCAAGCCAAGCCACACGCGCGCTTCAGACGCTGTTTTTTTTTAATCGTATTTTTGAAACCCTGGCGATTTTTCGAAAATTTCAATCCGAAAATCAGACAATTTTTTATAAACCGGAAAGACGGGACATAATTTTATGGGTGCGAAAAAACGATAATTACGTAGCCGAAAATTATTTTAAAAAAATAACGTTTTCCACACGAATGGCAAAAATTGTCCGGGGTTCTCTTCGTAACATCTGTTCAAACACCGCCATATTTATAAAATCGTCAAACCAAAGGATAAGTTCGCAGAGAACAAACAATAAATCTAGTGAATGTTAAACATCAAATTCAAACATTCGCCTGAAATCAAAGTGCTGAAAAAAAAATCAGTGTGGGATTGTACAAAATTAATTAGTGTCCGACCGAAACTAGTTTTTACGGCCGAAAGAGAAACCGAAACTGGGTTTCGGCTTTGGTCTCAGGTTCGGCTGAAACCGAAACCGAAACTTCCATATAAGGTCATGTTTTCGTGGAAAAAAGGTCAATCTCTATCAGTCCGTCTTCATTTTCAAATCATATATTAGGTAATCATTCAGTCTCTGATATTTGAACTAAAAATAAACATCTTCTTCGATGGCGCTACAGCCCATATCGAGCTTTGGCCTCCTGCAACAGTCGCCTCCAACTCCTCCTGTCCTCAGCGGCTGACTTCCAATTTGGTACTTGGAGAAGCTGTGCCGCATCCCCTCTTACCTCGTCTTCCCACCTCAGTCTGGGTCTTCCCACTTTTCTCTTTCCACCTGGGTGTCCAGTTAAAATTCTTTTTGGAACGCGTGTATCCGGCATTCTCTGTACATGCCCAGCCCATCTCAGCCTAAACATAGGTAACATAATTATAATTCAATAAACATAGGTAACATAATCATAATTCCTTATTTTAAATAAATTATTTATGCTTTTTGAAGTCGTAATCGTAAATCGCTTCGTAAATAATATTAAAAAAGAAATAGTAGGTATTAAAATAAATATATTATTTACGAAGAATATGAATAACATAAAATAAAAGGTAGAAAAAATACTTTTTTTTAACCTAATTTGTATAGGTATACTAAACATAAAATAGTCTTTCATCTTAAGAAAAAATAATTTCTTACAAAATTAAAACAAACTCTCTGTATAATTTCTTCTAAACTTTGGTCATATTGTGTGGCACTCTTTTTAATGAACTACGAGTAACATAATTAAAATTAAAAAGTACCTACCTGCAATAAAAATATTTTTTTAATGCAAATAATACCTAATGTATGAAAATAAGAAGCGTTTTCTTTCAAACAAAAATGAAGAGCTTTCATAATTTCTTCTAAATTTTGGTCATATTGAATGGCACTCCCGAATTCAGTTTCGGTTTCGGCCGTAGTTTCGGCTGGATGGCGGCCGAAACCGAAACTCGTTTTTTGGCCGAAACTAGGCCGAAACCGAAAGTTCGGTCGGACACTAAAATTAATAGAACATTATCGGAGACGGGACATTTTCATGTAGTGATGTCACGAGCTCAAATAATGGATTTATTTATTTAAAAAATAAAAACAAATATGTTTACATTTATAAAAATTTTTACTAACGTTTTCGTAATCTTAGTCAAAAAATATATCCACACGATTTTTTCTAAGTCGTTAAGAAATCCATACAAGTGGCATATTGGAATTAGTTTGCGGTAGTAGGTTTATTAATGTTCGTGGAAAAGCCTTTTAAAGATGAGCGTCCATCTGCCACCGGTAAATACCGGTGATCCGGCTCGCGCAACGGATTTTTCTATGTAAATATATAGAAAAATCCGTTGCGTGCCGTGCGTGCGTTGCGGCCGGCGCGGGTAGATGGACGCTTACCATAAAAGGTTAGCTCATCGAGGGGGTGGAGCGGTGATTGGCTAAAAAATCGTGACATAGCTTGAAGTCCATATTCCACAGGCACTGGGAGATTTGAATTAATTGCAATACAAGTGGCAGTCTTTTACATCTTTTACTTTCGAAATTCCGAAAGCGGCCCGACGAGTTTATTTTTGGATAAGGCCCGTATGAGTTAAAAAAATATATAATAATGGCGGGTGCCTCCCGACCAGGAATTAAAAAAAAATTTTGAAGTCGAAATTCGCGTTAGTCAACTTTAATGTGGGGGGGGGGGGTGACACCATATTCGCCCAAGTGTGCTACAAGTCTATTATGGGTACGGTTCTAGGGTTGAAATGCCCTCAGACAAGGACCATGAAGAAAAACGACGTGATAGAAGGAGGCGACGCCGTTCAATATCAACCAGTTCGTTGAGCTCGCAATCTAGCGGTTCGGCCGTTCGGCCTCGCAAAATAGTAGCATAGTAGGCGGTGAACGAAGAGACGTAAGCCGAATGACAGACAATGGAATGCTCTTATTTATGTTTTCGACACTGAGTATAAAATTTGTATCAAATTTTTGGGCTATTTTAGGTTTATCATCTTCAACTCCATCGGGGAACCGAATTTCCTTAGTGTCTCCCTTCCGTTTACCGCTTATAATTTCTTCGAGTGTAGTCCTACCTATTTAATCGCTTGTTTGAATTTTTCTCACATTCATTTCCAGTTTTGAAAATTAGATTTAACTTCGAAGCAAAAGTTCTGGAAATTAATCGAACTGGTGTTAAAGACAGAGAAGGCATAATCGAAATCAATGTTTTTAACAAAAATGAAAGTGAACCAACCAGATATATTAGAGACAGGCTAAGGAATCAAGATAAACAGCACAAAACACAATTTATTATGATATCCAGTTAAAGATTAGCATGTCAGGTCAAGACCCTGCAAGATTTTGTCATGGACAGGTCAACGCAGGAAGCCACTGTCAGCACGCCTAGTAAAGTGGCACCCTCGCATGCATCTGGGAGCGTTTGCTCGTTGTCGCCTGAAAGGCAGTATCAGATGCCGGGTCCCTCTACTGTTTTGAAGGAGTTTGCAGCGCCAACACCTTCTGCAACACATCTAGTTTTGGTTGAGAGTCTCCAGTGCTTCAATTCGGGCGAGTGGGCCAATGTCCGCTACCCATCCGCTTTAAAGGAATATTTAGCTGATACAAGCTTCAAAGAGCTGGAGGTAGACTGTGAGGTGCTGGCATTTGACACCGCCTCAGCAATATTTCCGGCCACAGAAAAGATGCTGCTCTCATTGAAGCAGAGAGAGTGCCTTCAACGGGCTCTCCAAAAACTTATCAAATGGGGAAGTAGTTCAGAAGGTTCTCTGTCAGGTGAGGCTTTAGAGAAACAACTGGACAGCATGTTAGGAGAGGACTCTGAGTTTAAAAAATGCACCGACGATAGCCTGCAGAAGTCATTCAGCACAGAAAGGATTAGATTTTGGGCAACTGTAAGACTGGAGTGGAACGGAGGCTCTTCAGCAGAATTTCTCATTCTTCCACTCATCTCTTTGGGGAAGAAGCGCTGTCCGCCCAGTTGCAGAAACTAGGTGGTGTGTCCAGTGCTCCTAACTCAGGGTAGCCACTCGGCGCACAACCGCCCTTTAACATCTATGGAACTCTGTGACGTCACATGTAAAAATCTAAATTATTGATGTAAAATTGAAAAATATGTGATTTCACTCTAGGGAGGGGGGAGGGGGTCTGACAAATGTGACAGTGACGGGGGATCAAAAATCATGAAATTCGTGTGACTTAATTTATAGATGACCTCTTAGCTCCACACAGGAGGCCCTGAGGAAAATAAATTCCCCTCAGGTCTTAGGTCAACTTGAGATGCTGTGTGGACGGTTTTTTAGGAAAGGAAGGAGAGGAAGTTCTGGGAAGGAAAAAGGTCTGGGATGGGCAGTGGTGTAGTTAGCATGGGTGGCACCCGGGCGGATAGGGCGGATAACGTGGTTGGTGTCACCCCCCCCCCCCATTAAAGTTGACAAACACTAATTTCGACTCATAAAAAAATAGGTCTGTCCTGGGGGGGGGGGGGGTGGCTAGAGAATTGGGATTGGGGGGGTGTCACCCGACCAAGTGTCACCCCCCGTCGGGTGGCACCCGGGCGGTCCCTCCCCCCCATCGCTACGCCACTGGGGGTGGGTAGGAATCTGGGGATGAGTGTGTCCAGGAGTGACGGACGTATGCGTCTATCCTTCCCACGGCGGTGCAAGGCAATGTCCCGAGAGAGTCCTACCTCAAAAGATCTCCCTCAAAAACTTCCTCCCGATCCGACCTGCCACGCAGTTGGTGGGCAGACGCATCCGCTGCCAAAATCCGGACAAACCTAACCCCATGAACCCAGACACCCCTGCTAAGTCACCATACTTAGTAAACCTATGGTAGAGGTGTTGGTTATCCAATAAATGGTTCCCGGGGCGGCGGTACCCATACCCGCCTCCCAAATCTGGTCAAAAACATATCCAACAAGTAACTACTAACACAACATTTGGGCAAAAAAGCTTCTTGTACAGTTTGTCAAATAAGAGTAGAAAATAAATGAGGGCGCCACCATTGCCCAAATGGCAATAGGTACTAAAAATATAACAATGGTGATAATCTAAATTATACCTACATTTTTATTAAAAATTGAAAATGCATTAAAGTGAAAAAAATATTTTGTCACTGCTTTATAGATACCCACTGATCTCAAAATTAGAATTGCATTTAGGTATATTATTATTATGCCGGCGCCAGACACGAGTTCAAAGAAGTGTTCACTTCTTTGAAGACTTTGCTCACACATTTGGTCACTTATGCGTGTCTCTGCCAGATATGTGTTCAAAGATTTGATCACTTCTTTGAGCTCACAGTTTTCAAGTAGACCTCACATAACATGGACGACGATTTGGTCGACACAGTTTGCTTATATTATTTATGTGCGTGTAATTATTTATTACACATGCAAATAAATAAACAAAAACAGCAAAAACGAAGACGTGAATCGTGAATGGATGTGTGAAATGTATCGTAATAAAATAAAGTATAAGTGAATTTTATTTTAACAGCTAGCACAACACTTACAAAAATAAATCAGGGAAATTATAAGTCACCATACTTATAAATATATTTTTTTACATGAGCTCCACACAGGAGACCCTGAGGAAAATAATTTCCCTCAGGGCCTATGTCATCTTTGGGGATGCTGTGTGGCGGGTTTTTAAAAGAAAGGAAGGAGAGGAGAGTTCTGGGAAAAAAAAGGGTTTAAGGGGTGGGTAGGAATCTGGGTTCAGTGTATCCTGGTCATCCGCCTCCAAGACCTAGACAAACCTCACCCCATGAAGCCGGGCACCCCTGCTAAATCACCAAACGTAGCGAACCACTTGGGGTGACCTATGGCAGAGGTGTTGGTTATCCAATAAAGGTTCCCGGGGCGGCGGTACCCATTCCCGCCTCCCAAATTGAACATAGAATAATTTTAAGATAATGTTTTCCCTGTAGTCGTTTTTATTTAAAAATCGTTGTTGATGAATGATGCCTAGACCAGTGGGTTACTTCAGTAATTTCTGGAGAATGTCTTCTCTCCACGGCGACGCTCGCGCTACTGGGCTTCGCGCAGTGTGGCAGGCATACAAACATTTGGACTTTGATCCCTTTGATGTGCGCTAAAGAAACCGACATGGAACGGCAAAGCGCACTTAAGTGCTCAAATAAGTGAACACAGTGTCAAATGCCCGTGCCACACATGTGAACACTTATTTGAACACTTCTTTGAACACATGTCTGGCACGGGCATTATACATTTGCAATTTTGTGTTAACATAATGAAGAATAACGATATTATAATAAAATATAAAGCACACTTTAGAAATTGCTTACATTTATTTAATAATAGGTACCTAGCTATTATTAATTAAATTAAATGAAAGCCAATCACTTTGTAAAACACAATTTAATTAAATTTATGTCATTTAGTAGGTACCTTCACAATAGTGCTTATTCGATTTTTTTTTAAGAACAAAAAAACGTTTTTTTAAATGCGTATACAGCGTTTTGAATTTTCAGTGTCATTGCACTTAAAGAATATTTGACAGATAAATTGGTGTTGCCAGCCTAAAAATTTCTTAGTTCCATTTTATTTATTTTCTACTCTTATTTGACAGACTCTATTATGGTATTAAACTTTACAATAAAATACCACTCTCACTTAAAAACCTCAACAGTATAACATTTAAATCTCAAATAAAAGCTGGATACTAAATATAGGGAGAATAGAAATAGAAAGACATAGCTAAAACCGAATCTACTAAACTTAATTATAAAAAAAACACAATTTTATTTAATTTTTAATTATTAAAAAAAAATACTACATGATACCTATATGTTTATAACTAATTCATATTAATTTCTTATAATTAAATTATATTATGTAAATGAAATCCTCAGCACGGGAAATCCCAGTGAGGATATCATTATCTCTAGATGTTTGTAAAGAAAGGAAGACAATAAATCATTATTATTTAATTGAAAAATATAACAGGGTATAGCAGGGTTATTGTGTCGTGTGTAGCCTCTTTTATGAAATAATATTTGACCAATTTTGACACCTTTTATCTGTGGTTATTTGTGAACAAACGTCAAAAACAGACGTCTTGTGCTACGTGATAAACAGAAAATTGCTAATGTCGGTCGCATTACAAAGTAAACTCGTTTTATTAACTCAATTTTTTTAATATTCTAAATTAAAATGGCGTTCAGTACCCCGGCTGAGGTATGCATGGAACGCACGATAAACATTCACGAGAAAACCGGACATATTGGAAATCATAACATTGAGGAACTTTATGACATAAAAAGGACCGTGGACTGGGTACAAACCAACAATTATAAAAGGGTACGTTTAACATTGATATATTACTTCAATTTTAAAAAAACCTATTTGAAATGTGCGTGAAAGATAACACGAAGATATTTTTGTTTTTAACCTAAAAAATTACATATTGAAAGATGAAAAAATTGCTTCTAAAGTTTCGTTCTATTTGAGTCATCGAATTTTTTTGTGTGTGTTTTCTGGTAAAGTGTACCTTCCAATAATGAATTTCTCTAAGGTATTCTGAGATCACATTGCAATAAAATGATTTGCAATTCAAAGATAATGGAAATACGCATGTAAACTGAAAGTTTTCCTGTTTAAAATAATAACAAGAAAGTATTATCCGTGTATCGAACTTCGACAACACGAACGTTCCGTATTATCCATGAGGTGGGCTTATACATTTTTACCAAAGATATTAAGGCAAATATGCATTTAGTCCACCTCACGGATAATACGGAACATTCCTGTTGTCGAAGTTTGATGCATGGATAATACGGAATATTCCTTTTTTAGATTGAGGTTAAACTCCGAACGCTGCATGTCATCATAATTTTAAAAAACATCCTAGGTTTTGAATGGTTTGTTTGGCAAAGCAGGATTTGTCTAGCGGATTTGTGTAATTATGATTGCTTGTCTATGAAATAAAAACGGTAAATACATAATGGCGTTACCGCATAAGCGAATTAATTTAACCAAAATTCTCCCGCGACAAATACTCACTTTTCATGATAATAAAGCTAAATCTAACTGTTTGAATAAAAAATATTCCGTACTAAGGTAAAGTCACTAATGCTGGACAGTGAACTAAAGGAAGACACTTACCAAAAAACCTTCTTGTTTTAAGAACAATTTTAGTAATATGACTCTAATGTCAATATCATAGGACTCCTTGCTCTATCTAAAAATCATTCTCAAAAGCTTTCAAAGAGTTTCCATATGAAATTTCAAAATTACGTCAGTTGTTGTAAATTATGTGACTGAGTGAACGCGCGTTTCGCGATTTCTTATTTTATAGGTTAAGGAAGCAGAAATTTTGAAGGTAAGTTTTGAATCAATATTTATTAGAACTTTACTTTTTTAGTTGTTTCTGAAGGTATCAATGTTACTAAGAATAGTTATAAACGTTTTTTTCTTGTTTTTGTTAATGTTTTTCTAACAAATTATGACATGTCTACTATTAGTTCAAAAAATAGGGAAAAATCTAAAAGATGACATGTGTGTCTTCCATTGGTGTTCTAAGATATTGAATTTTTAAGTTTATTTTAGCACTATCTTGATCACCATTCCCAATTACAAGGTTACTGTAGAAATATCAACAATTTTGGATCACTTTTACTAAAGGTAGACATGGTGTCTATTATTGGGGTATACATGATGTCAACTATTGGTTCTATCGTTTTAGACTGATAATCATGCCGCCAATAAAAGAACAGATATTCCGTTATTCCCAAGCGGACATGGTAGCAGCTATTCAATAATGCAGAGGAGGTGTACCGACATCAACTGCAGCAAAAAAATGTGGAGTACCTAGGGTAACTCTGCTGAATAAAGTAAAGGGGAAGACACCAATGAAAAGAAAAATGGGAACAACATGCTACATCTCAGAAGATAATTAAACTATGCTTGTAAAGTGGGCAAAAGCAATGGAGAAACAAGGATTTTAGGCAAGGTGAATTTACAAGACAGTGTGAAAAAAATTGTTGATGATTGAATAATTCAACATCAGAACAAAGCAATACCATTGAAACATTACCATCACTTACCACGGGTCCAAGTAGCAATCCATTTATAATCAAACCCATATCACAAGATACAATTTTAGAGCCTCCATTACAATATTTACCCCTAAATGAAGACTTTAAAACTCCCTGTAAAGAAGTCCAAGAAAGTATTTCTCTAAATCTCGAGGCCACAATGGACAAAGGTTCGTTGATAGAACCACCTACATCAAGGCGTTATAGACCACAAGAAAGTTGCTCAATAGAATCATATGGTAATACCAAGTCCATTCAAATGAGCTTTTTTTTGGCCAACACCCAAAGAAAACTCAAAACGAAGAAAGAAAGAAAAAGTGCCTTCTGTTATATCATCTTTGGAATGGCAAAGATATTATGAAAACAAAGAGAGAAAGAAGACTGAATTAGATGAAGAGGAAAAAGAAGAGCTGAGGAAAGAAAATAGAAGAAAGAAGAGACTGAAGAAAAACGAAAACCTAAGACTGATAAGAAGTTATCTAAGAAGAGTAAAAATAATGTAAGAAAGAAATCTAAGAAGACTGACTACAACTCAGGTACGGAAGAAGAATGGGTAGAGTCTGGAGACAGCGCGGATGATATTTCTGATGAAAGCATTGATGAGGAAAATGAAGAAGAAAGAAATGAGGAAGCGAGTGGAATTAAGTAAAGTGATTATATTATTGTTAAGTTTCCTGGCAAAAACAGATATTACAAATAAGTTTGTGTTGTTCAAAAGGTAACTAAAAGAGACATTGAAGTTATGGCTACGGTAGCATGTGACGAGTCTAAAACTTTATTCAAAGAAAATGAAAAAGATATAAGTATTATAACTGAATCTCAAATAATTCCTCAACAATGATTATAACGGGGGGTGGAATTAAGTACAAATTTGATAATGCCTTAGAGGTTGAGGGATAATTATTACACTTACATTATTAAAATAAGTTTGTATTGTTATTAAGTATTTCATTTCTTTCTTAATTAATGTCAAGTAGTACGTCAACTATTAGTGCAACTGACTGTCTACCTATGGTGATTTTATTTTTTGATGATGTTATCTATTAGTACTTATGACAATATTAAAATAAAAAATTATTGTAATTGAAAGTATGTTGATTATTGGAGATTTTATAACAAAATATTATTTTCTAAGATTCACTGTATTCCTACATAAGAAACTGTAGTTGTTTTGTTTTGATAAATATTTTTTTTTTTCATCTAAAGATTGTGTTTTCCTTAAAGTGTCGAGCATTAGTTCCTTTACCTTAATGAGTAAGCGGTTTAAAGCATAAATAATGATATTAATTAACAGAAGTCTGATTTCGCATATATATATTGTTTTATTTCTATGAACTAACATGGGATGCTTGACACCTAACGTAAAGACGTAACTTTTTAGGCGCAAGTAATTAAGAGTTCATACGAATACTTTTTTAAAAAAACTTTTTATTCGCCTTAATTACTGTAAAACTTTTTGCATTCGGGGCGATGGAAAACAATCGATACTATCTTATAGGACGGAAGCAAATTTTGAATGTAATAATGTAAGTATTTTCCATCACTCCAAATGCAAATAGTTGTCTTTTATAGTCATTAACCACTCTGAATATAACGATAGCAGTCAAGTACAATAAGCGTGTTTTCACGTCAACGCATGTGTTTCCACAGAAATCGTTATAACTCCGTTATTGTTCTAGTGAAATCCTTAAAACAAAAAGTAGAAAGTCGATAATAAATCAAACTAACAAATAACTACTACTAATTAAAATTCTGGAAGCGAGAATAGTAATATAAAGGGTAAATATTCGGAACAAACGGTAACGGTTAATACGCACTTTTTTTTTATAAAACTTTTAGATTCTTCTTAATTACCATAAAAGACAACTATTTGCATTGGGGGCGGTTGAATATGTTACATTTTTAATTTTAGTTACGTAAATTGAAAATTTGCTTTCACTGTCAAATCACTCTGTTTGCCATATTATTGTTATTTTAATATGTTGGTATTACTGATATTTTACATTGCACTGGCTGTATAAGATAACGAGTGGCTAGAAAATTAGTTATACCACCAATTTGTGTGAATTAGGTAAGCACTAATTTGGTTAGAAACATTGTTTGGAATTCAAACTAGATAAATCCTGGGGTGTTTTTTTTAAAAGAATTGATGTTTAACGATTTTTTCTTTTGAATCACAAACCATGTTACACAAACCTAGCGTAGCCGCTAAACTACTTGAAAACTGGGATGTTTTTTTTGCCTTGACGCGAGTAGGCGTTATAAAGGGGCACTTTCTTTTGAATCACAAACCATGTTACACAAACCTAACTACTTGAAAACTGGGATGTTTTTCTCACCCCCCGCCTCCTTTAGGTACTATTTAATATTAAAAAAAGTGAAAATCAATGGTTTCTAGCCGTAGGTTTTTTCGGTTACGCGCCTTTGAATATATTGCCATGAAGTCGGTGATGGTATGATGTAGCCTTCCATATAGTATCAGTAATACCAACATAATAAAATGACAATAATCATTACAAATTGCATATGGTGAAGCGTTGTGTCTAAATACGAAAGCAAATTTTCAATTTACGTAACTAAAATTAAAAATGTAACATTTTCAACCGCCCCCAATGCAAATAGTTGTCTTTTATGGTAATTAAGAAGAATCTAAAAGTTTTATAAAAAAAAAGTGCGTATTAACCGTTACCGTTTGTTCCGAATATTTACCCTTTATATTACTATTCTCGTTTCCAGAATTTTAATTAGTAGTAGTTATTTGTAATTTGTATATCGAAGTGCATAAATATAAATAGATTCAAGTGAAATGCGTAAACACAGTAGGTATTAAGTAGATACCTACATGAATAAACAATTTGTTATATTCTTTTTAATATTTTGGTTTTTTGTTTTTTAATTGTATTTTACGGTCATTAGAGTGGAAGATACTCTCAGTATCGCCCTGGTGTAAGACCACCATTAAGAATCGAAACGTTGCTTGAAATGGCTTTAGCCGTGTTTATTGGCCAGATCTGAATAGCCAGATACTTCCCCACCTTCTTCTTCCCTATATCCTTCCCCTCCCCACTACCTTCAGTCTTACAACATACCCCAAATTGGGGATGCAATAGTCCCACTGGCTCCAGACGAGAACAGTTGGGACTCTTGTGCGGTATTCATGAAAAAAAAGAGTAGTATTCAGTTGGATTGTAAAAAATGTCGCATTTTAAAATATTTATTTGTGTGCATAATTAATAATAAGCACTTCAACAAACAGAATTAAAGCGCACAAACCCTTTCTTTCTTTGAGTGGCCTTTCAACGCATGCCGGGTACCCGCTGTATATAATGTTATATAGTGCAGGCGCTTGCATTATAATTCCCGTGACTTGTGATGGAGCCATAACAGTTTAGTTGACCGCGAGGTTACAGTGCCCTTGAAACGCATGCCGGGTACCCGCTGTTTATAATTTATTTATGGACAAATAGTCCATTAACAATATAACAATAACACGAAAAACAAGCGTGCGTAAAGGCCCGACCCGCCGAGCAATCGATCACCGTTCGCATTGATTACCGTTCGCATGTCATTTTTCGTAACAATCACCACTTTTCGTAACCCATTCACCAGTTTACCCTCAAGTGTCGAGCGTGCGTAAAAAAGATTTACCCCAAAAAATATTTTGGAGCAGTTGGGACTCTTGTGCGGTATTCACACAAGAATAATTTAAAATAAAAAAAATATTCGAAATTATAAAAATTTTTGCATAAAAATATTCAATGAACATGAAAAATTGCATTCGGGCAACCCTGTAGATTTAACAAACGTGAATCAAGGAATTCGTGTTTATTTCAAATTTCGTTTTCAAATTTCATTTCCAAATATTATTATTCAAAGCGTCGCGAAGACGTGCTCTCCTGGCCGCGTTTGGGCCCGTAATGAAATCTGAAATTTGTGTTTACGGGCTGCGATAAAAATGGTGAAATGCGATGTTCAAAATTATTTAAAATTAAATACTTCCTGAAATTATTTTACGATCAAATTATTTATGATTTGTCAATAACGTCTTAGCAAAATAAGTATGTAAAAAAATCCGAAATATATTTGTTTGTAAGTGCACAAATAAATGCACAAACCGACCAATTTTCGTCAAGAAACACATGTCCGTATATATTTTTTAATAATTTTATTTAAACTAAAATTAAAATTCTGAAAAATAGGTTTACCAGCTAATGTATTGATTTATTTTACTGCATGATTATATGATTTGAAATGGGTGTTGTATAATAAATGTACTTTTTTGAAAATTGAACAAATCTGCGAACGACCTATGGTATAACCTTATTATTCTAAAAATAAACATTTTTTCTCAAAATCTAAAAGATACATTTACTAGATAAAAGAACAATCTTTTGAAATCCTTTTATAGTTTTTTGTGGAAAAGAGTCAATACG
Organism: Limnephilus lunatus; assembly: GCA_917563855.2. Taxonomy (NCBI): domain Eukaryota; kingdom Metazoa; phylum Arthropoda; class Insecta; order Trichoptera; family Limnephilidae; genus Limnephilus; species Limnephilus lunatus. Next base: position 20,339,898 of record OU830596.1, on the reverse strand, counting down.
TCTAACCACTGATTTAAAAATGACATATTTCTGGTTTCTCTGCTTATACACTCTTAATAATAATATTTGGATGACTTGTATAGCGCCGTTTTTGTGAAAAATCACCTCAAGGGCGGTGGTTAAGTAAGGTGAATCAAAAGGTTTTTTTCTATAAAAAAAATATTAACCCATTATTAAAATATTACCCAAGTTACAAAAAACAATATTCATAAATCGAAAATTTATAATTTTGGTTTTTTACATACATGTATACTAATAACTAATAAAATAATTTGGTATGATAGTCCTCGAAGCAATCAGGAACTGCCAAAAACCTAGAACCACTCGCAATTTTGAAGAAAATAAATGGCTGTTGGCTGCATACAAAACTTGGAACATAAATATCAGGGAAAAAACATAAACATATTATTGCCAATTCTATGAAATGAATGATAAAATTACCTACAGAGCGTTGGGCATTAAAATTTTTTTTCAAAAATTTCACTATCGTGCTTGTTTCCCGTTTATTGCCAGATCTACTCTAGCCCGTCAGCGCGCCGGGGTATATGGTTAAGTACCTGAGTTGCACACCCGCTGCCGGGGTTTGGGGTTATGGGTTAAGCGTGTCCAGTGATTTCTAAAGTTTACCATTTATTGATATTTTCAGGTTTGCCTTCAGCTCCCAGACAGTCTACTGGGAGACAGTGTAGAAGTGTGTAAAAAACTGAAATCCCTCCTCAACAATGAAGATGTTTTCATTCTTGCTGACACAACCTATAACAGGTACACTTATATTTATTCATTTTATATATTGTTTTAAAGTATTAACTACACGTATGGGTGACATATTCGGGGATGCTGTGTGATGCGGGGATGAATTCATTCCCTTGATTGTACTGCACGTCATTTTTATTTGGTTCTCCCAAGTTGGCAACCCTTTTCATTTATGTTTTACGGGGAATCCCTCGATTGTATTGTACGTAATTTTTATTTTGTTCACCCAAGTTGGCAACCCTTTTCGTTTATTTTTTACGGGAAAACCCTCGACTATATTCTACGTCATTTTTATTTTATTTTCGTTGTCAGTATTCGTTAGTGTTTTAAACACGAAATACGCATAAGGTATTTAAGCGAGTTTCCATGCTTTGCGCAACTTAATTGTGACTTTTAGATAAAAATAGTCACTTGGGTGTTACTTAACGTTTAGGGAGGAGGAGGGGGTACAGAAAAACGTTATGGCGCATTACATGGGGGGGGAAGGAGGGTCAAAATCTTCAAAAATTGCATTACGTAATACTTGAACGCCCCGTGACGGGAGTTATGACTGGAGCGTGCTTTCGTATATCGATGATGGAGCATAGTGTCGTTATGTACTACACAATGCACAAAAAAAAATCAAATTTGTTTTAAAACTATGCATGCGCCATGGTTTGAATCGACAAACAAATGTTTCTCATGTGACAAATGTGCATAAATTTTATATTGTGGATGTCATAGTACCACCGGCTCCCGGCAGATAATCTTTTATGCAGTGGAAAAATTATATTATTTTCAGCTGTTGCGTGGACGAAGTAGCCGCCAATCACATAGAGGCCGACTCCATCATTCACTACGGACACAGTTGTCTGTCGCCCACTAACTTTCCCGTACTCTATGTCTACCCAAAGGTGTCTATAGACATCGATGCGGCCGTGAATGCCATGAGAGGAGTCGACAGTCTGGATGTGGTGCTTTTCTACGATGTTTCACTGGAGCATTTAAGAGGTAAATTATTCACTTTACACCATAAAAATATGAATCTTGGCTAAAAAATGGATCTTGCCAAATTATAATTTTATTTAATCATAATTATTGTATTTGTGTGATAAGTCACAACAAAGCTAGTGGCGGTCTTTCCCTCAGGTCAATTGGTCAATGACCTCCCAATATTATAATAAAGACAATAAAACATAATATTATGAAATATTATACAAATCAATACAACTAGTCTGATTCTAATTTATTTGAAAATGCACCGTGAGATAGCGGGCAGTGGCAAGTAGCGACATATAACGTCCCAAATGGAAACTTCCTTTCTCAGGCACTTATGATTGGCTGGGTCAATTTATCAAATGTCCTAATGTCATATCTTCTGTCTCTTTATGCACCATACAATAAACGAGATGGCTCTATGTCTCCTAGTAAAAATGCTTTCGCATTCTGAAGACAGCTTGGGTCATTGCCGTGAGGGAGATAGCATGTTGAATATTATGCGTCTGTAAGGGATGGTTTGATAAACGTAGGTTGTTAAATGTAACTTGACTTTCAAATCCGTGAGGTACCTACAAATGAATACATATTGATATTATCAGCGAACATCACAATATTAAATAAATATAATATAATAAAACCCTAAAATTTTGTGCCGGGAAAACAGATTCCGAACCCCACATACTGTCTCAATTAGTGTCTCAGCAAATTGGTTTAACCGGTAATAAATCAATTTAACCACCTTGAAAAATTGACATTTAAAATCGTATAAGTCGTCTCAAAGTGGTTTAACCACAGTTTAAAAATGGCCTTGTAAGTCGAAACAGTTGTGACAAAAATAAATACTAAAACACTGGCAGAACTTGGCATTATTAATATAATTTAAAAAAAAAAACAATAATGTGCAAACAATAAAAGTATTCAAAAATATGTCTAAAATTTACATAATTTTTGTTGTTTTCAGAGCCGCTATGTCAGAAATTCTTCCAAGCCTTCCCTCATTTACAAATCGGAGTGTTGCCTAAGGAAAATGGAAACAAATCACTGGTATTTGGCAGAAGTATTATAGATAAAGACGGAGGTGAGATGGATTCCAGTGCATTTAACCAAACGCACCTAGTTTTCATAGGAACAGAAGGACCCACTCTGTTTAACTTGGCAGTATGTTCCAAAGGTCAGTTCTTATTTATTTACTTTATGTATCTAAGTGTGTAAATAGACAAATCGTGAGATAATGTTTTTTTTGTTTTTTAACACATCATGAAAATTTAATTCATAACATATCCATACCTCATTTGGATTGGGTTCTAACTGACATTCTTTCCAAAAATGACCTATGTATGCCGAAGCTTTCCTTTTGCTCATTTCTATATGAAAAATAATATTCAGAACCATTTGTGTTGTATTTTTGTAGATAAATGTATGACAAAGTTCTAAAAAAATCATTTATTTTACAAGGTTCTGACATCACTTACACTCTCTATTCTTGTATCTGACATGTACGGGATGGGCACTGTAGTCGCTCGCCGCACAAACGATGTAGTGGGAATGGGGACCGGCTGGCCGTTTCGACGCCTAGGGAGGAAGGGATAAGTGGGGAGAAGGCGAGGGAAAAATGGGAGAAATGTAGGGAAAGGGATAAATGAATCGAAGGCGAGGGGTAGAAGGGTGGTAGAGAGGGGGTAGAGGGGAAACCTGCACCTTGATAAAGGCGTTTCGACCAATTGTATGCGCAGGCGAGGGGAGGTAGGGAGGTGGAGGGAAGTAGAGGTGATACCTTCGCCTTGAGAAAGGCGTTCGAGCAATTGTAAATGTTTTCAAAATCTTCAAGGGTGAACAAGTCGGCCAGGGCGAGAAGAGAAAGTCCAATTTGCAGTTCGATCGGAGAGCGCAGGGCAGGCGAAGATGTGTGCGAGATGACAGATGCTGGGATTCTACCGGCCCAAAGCTATTATGGCTCTATTTAAAGGGGAGAAAGCGGGTCCTGCCCTTTGTCTCCCCGTAATTCCAGGAACTGAGATCCTGGAATCGGCCGGGCAAAGAGAATGAACGTGACGGCGGTCATCCTTTTGTCATCTCGTAACATCTCCCTGACACGCTACGCTCCCTTGATATTTATTTTTGAAATATTATGAGTTTGCACATTTTGGGAACATGGCAGACAGTGTTTGCACAGATTTTATATCTGTGCAAAACTGTTTGTAAATAAGAAAGATACAGATACATAGGTTGCACAAATTTGAATTTGTGCTAACTAACTAACTAACTAACCATCACGCCGTTTCCCCGCAGGGGTAGGCAGAGAGGACGGACCGCCACACAACTCGATCTTGGCACACACTCTTTGCCTCTTTCACATTCATACATCGTCTCATACATGCTCTTCTATTATTCCGACTCTTCACATGGCCCGACTCAAGTATCTGATTCACTTGGTCGTGCCATGTCTTCCTCGGGCGTCCCCGACTTCTTCTACCATTCACATTTGCATCATATATTCTCCTTACACTCCTTTCCTCGTTCATTCGCTCTACATGCCCAAACCATCGTGTAAATAATAAAGATTTGCACAAATTGGACCCGTGCGAAGAAATAATAAAGATTTGCACAAATTGGACCCGTGCGAAGAAATAATAAAGATTTGCACAAATTGGACCCGTGCGAAGGTTTGTATAGGAACGGCTTCGCACAGATGGAATTTGTGCAAAGGAAAAAGTCAATTTAAATAAGGTAGTGTGTAGGTATGTACACTGAGTGATGGGGGGATAGGGGGGGGGTCAAGCTTTGTTTTTTGTCGTATAGGGACCGCTTGACCCCGCGAATCAATTTATTTATTGTACATTAATTTTAATAGACAATTAAGAACAAAATTACGTCCGATACATGACAGTTATTCGCTGTTACGAGGCGCATTATAGTTGGTCACTTTGGTTGGATAGGGTACTAACTTTGGCTTACCATGTTCTGAGGATTCAAAGTTTGCAAAGACGATTTTTCGTAATCCATTATTTACTTTTAGATTTCGAAAATTCGTCTTTGCAAACTTTGAAACCTTAGAACATGGTAAGGCAAAGTTAGAATCCTATCCATCCAAAGTGACCAACTATAATGCGCCTCGTAACAGTGAATATCTGTCAGATACAAGCATAGAGAGTGTAAGTGATGTCAGAACTTTGTAAAATAAATGATTATTTGTAAAATTATTTGTGTATTACTCTCATTTTTAGATATGTAAAATAATTTTCTTTTTATATGTATTTTTTTCCCCTATTTATATGTAAAATATTTGTAAATGTTTATTTATCTGCTGTTTAAGTCAAATCTGTTAGGGTGCAGGTGAATTCTCTAGTTATTATTTTATATAGTTGTGTTAATTAATGTCTATATCTGTGTTTTCTCCTTTTTTCCGGTTAAAAAAAAAAAACGAAAAACATCGCTAAATCCATTCCTCCTTATTCACTAGTTATTTTCTATCTCGCAGAAAGATAAATAAATATGCAGTCCGTTTAGGGAAAATACGGTATACCTACTTACACAAAATATAACTTAGTGACCCCGACGGGCTGTGCAGTGAGAATGTACCGCCGAATAACAAAAGTATAAGACATATGTATTTTCATTCAAATGAGTCAAGGATAAAATTACTAACCTATATACTGTATATACCAGTGTACAAGTACAAAAAATCGACACTATACAAATTCGTTTGATATTCTTACTAACTTATTAACCACTCCGATACATAAGCGGATATACACGATAATATAACAAAAGCAGTCAAGTACTATAAGCGTGTTTTCACGTCAATGCGTGTGTTTCCACAGAAATCATTATAACTCCGTTATTGTTCTAGTGACATCCCTAAAACAAAAAAGTAGAAGCTCCATAATAAATCAAGCTACCCATCACTATTCAAGTTGTCCGTAGAAATACATAAAAAGGCCTATTCTGTCAGATAGGTGGTAGACCACCAAATCGCCTACCCGCCGTTAGATATTGTTATTTTTTTATTAAATATTCTTGTATGAAATGATAAATAAGTGAGGTGATTAAATTGTTTATTATACATTTATAGGATTAGAATAAGTATTTTTTTTTACATAATCATTACATTTTTACATTTTTTTTATGTTTGCATTCTAAATTTTAATATTTACAAATGTTAATATTTATTTGTGAAATAACAATTTGAAAGCTTATTTCAAAACCTTTCGTAAACAGTTTTTAGTATTCGTCTACGTTCAGAAATGTTTAATTTATAGAGCTTTAATTGTGAAGCGGATATAACGCAAAGTTTTCGTAAATATGACATTTCATTTAAGACGAAAAACTTGCATATTCCCAATAGTGGTTAAAGGTATTTTTGAAGTCGATTTTATGTTTGAAATTGGTAAAAAATGTGCAAAAAATTATAGTTTTATACTAAATACCATTTTGGGGGGGGTCAATTATCGGCGGATCAACTCTCAGGTCACCGTAGTAGGGTTAAGATGAGCGTCCGTCTACCTGCGCAACACTCGCACTGCACGCAACGGATTTTTCTATATCTTTATACGAATTAGTTCAGCACTGCGTCGACACCGGCAAATACCGGTGGTCCGGCTCGCGCAACGGATTTTTCTATGTAAAGATATAGAAAAATCCGTTGCGGCCGGCGCGGGTAGATGGACTCTCATCTTTAGGATACCTTTTATGGCTTTTTGTGTCGCTATGTTCTTGGTCAGAGTCCATTTTCTATGTTGCAGCGAAAGAACTCCACCTACTGGACTCCTCCACCTGCGTCCTGTCGGCCTATTCGCAGAGCCAGTGGTTCAAACGCCGGCGCTTCCTGGTGGAGAAGTGCAAGGATGTCACTACCATCGGCGTGCTGGTCTGCACGCTCTCCGTCTCCAACTACCTCCACATGATTCAGCGGGCTAAGAGCCTGGTGCGGGCCCGCGGCAAGAAGGTCTACACGCTCACCGTGGGGAAACCCAATGTCGCCAAACTGGCCAATTTATCAGAGGTAAAATACTTTTACTATTTTTCATATCGTCTTGTATTTTCCTTGTTCTATTTTTGAAGCAAAACTTCTTTACGCATGCTCGATATGGGGGTAAGCTGATGAATGCGTTACGAAAAAGAATATATATATTTAATGCGAACGCTGATTGATGCGAACGGTGATCGGGTGAGGCGAACGGTCGGGCCTTTAGGCACGCTTGACTTGGGGAGTGATAAGGATAAGGATGGTCACTCCAAGGTCGTAGGTGACCCCAAGGTCGTAGGTCATTCCAAGGTCGTAGGTCACCCCAAAGTCATAGATAACCCCAAAGTCGGAGGTCACCTCAAAGTGGTAGGTCATCCCAAGGTCGTAGGTCACCCCAAAGTCGTAGGTCACCCAAGTTCGTAGGTCACCCCAAGGTCGTAGGTCACCCCAAGGTCGTAGATCACCCCAAAGTCGTAGGTCACCCCATGGTCATATTCCACCCCAATTTCATAGGTCACCCCGTTCGCTACGTTTGGAAACTTAGCAGGGATACCTGGGTTCATGGGGCGAGGTTTGTCTTGTAGTTTTACTTCAGTCGTGTGGTCTAAAGCATACTCGTTTTTTTTTGTATGATTACCTCACAAGATTCATATCTGCTCTCATCTGACTGGAGTCGGTGGGACTATAGTATGTTGTGAGGTTCGAGGGAGTGGGGAAGGAAGGGAAATGGTGAAGAGAAAGGTTGGGAAGTACGTGGTTATTAAGATCTGGTAACCAAGCATCCCAAATTGGAGGGTATTTTAAAGGAAAAGTAGAAGAGGAAGTTCTGGGAAGGAAAAAGTATGAGGGGTGGGTAGGAATCCAATCAGTGTGTCCAAGGGTGACATATCATGGGCTACTATAATTCCAATTTTGAAACAGACAATTAAAATATATTATTACAGGCAGGTACCTACTTCATCGCTTGTCTGAATTTCTCACACATTCAGTTCCAATTTAGAAAATGACACTCAAATACAAAGCAAATCTGAGTTCTAGAGTTCATTTTCGCCAGAGTTGCAGACACATATGTATGAAATTAATATATTTTTTAATCTATTAGAGAGTCCCAGATGTGACCGTATCTTTTTCTAGTTTTTCTGTTTTCAGAGTTTCAGTTGAGTTTCGCTAATATTGTCTTCATTTTATTAAATATTACAATTTGAGGTTTTACTCATTACGTTAAAAATAAAAATAAATATTCATCCTAGACTTGCAGAAAAGTCATGCGTATTAAAAATAAAAACAAATAAAAATTTATCCCAGCCACTATCTAGATAGCATTTAGTTTGGGTTTGAATCTTGCAATCATACATAAAGATAGCAGACAATAAACAATGAAAATAATGTTAAGGTAGTTCTTAGTCGAAGTATGATAGACCGAATCAGATTGGGACACATGACACATTAGCTCAGTTGATAGAGCTGCGCCCCGACAAGGGGAAGGTCCTGGGTTCGAGTCCCAGATGTGACCATATCTTTTTCTGATTTTCGATTAAGTTTCACTAACAATAATTATTAGCCTGAAACACTCGTCAACATTGAAAAAATCTCCCGAGAAAAGATAAATGCCGCCGACGGGACTTGAACCCGCGTCCTTCTGATATCCGGTCAACTGCTCTACCAACTGAGCTACGTCGGCTTATCTCCCACCCGCCAAATAATTCAATATGTACTAGGGTTTCATTCAACAATTACTGCTTATTACATTTTTCACCTGAAAACAACCAACTTTATTTTTTGTGAGAAATGCATTATAAGTGCTAACTCTCCCACTAGATGGCGTCGAGACAAATTATGTCTACATTTTTTGGTGAAATACTTTAACTTGTCAAATATTAATTCTTATTTTTAATTAGTAAACTAATGTTTAAGACAAGATTTTTATGCATAGCACAAAGGGTAACAATTATTATAAGCAATAATTATTAGCCTGAAACACTCATCAACATTGAAAAAATCTCCCGAGAAAAGATAAATGCCGCCGACGGGACTTGAACCCGTCTTGAACTTGAAAGTTTCACTAATATTATCTTCATTTAATTAAATACACAAAATCAATTTATTTCATACTTTTACATGTTTTATTTCAGATCCAGCTTTTTGTCCTTGTGGCATGCCCTGAGAATGAGCTGTATTCGAGCAAAGACTTTCTCAGCCCGATAATATATCCCTACGAGTTGGAACTGGCCTTGAACCAGCACAGAGATCAGTTCGACACCAACTACTCCACGGACTTCAATGAGCTGCTTCCTGAAGGAAGGAATCACCGCCCTGTCGAGCAGAATGGAGACCACCCGCCGGACGTCAGCTTAATTTCCGGAAACATTAGAGATATAAACATCGACATAGATAATACATTCGATAAGAAGAATTTGAAAGACATGCAATTGGATGCTTTGCGGAAGGAAGATTGGGCTGTTTCGGAGCTTGGTATAGGCAAAGCGATAAACGACCGATCGTGGAAAGGTTTAGAACAAGATTTGGGTAATACCAGTGTAGAATTAGCGGCCGTTGGTAGAAAAGGAATCGCAAGCGGTTATGAAGGCGAATTGTTTTAGTTGCACTTTTATTTGGGTTGTATATTTTATAAATATTAGTGCTTAATGCTGCGAAGTATTTGTAAATATTTTTGTTAACCCCTCAGGCTAAGAATATTCTGTTGGAAAATCAAAATATTTCCAATATATTTGCAATAAAATCCAAATTAATGCAATATTTCTGAATGTATCCGAAAACTAAAAACTGTTTTTGAAAGGTCATGAAATATGCGTTCAAATTTTACTATTCGAAATTTTTTTGTTAAGTATAAAAATTATGAATACAAACGTAAAAAAGTTTTAAAACTGGCTCACCTTACGTTTTTTTTTAATTAAAATTACTGATTCAGAAAAAAAAAAACACCTATTTTATTAGATTAAATATATTATTAACGTTATCATCACCTCATATTTTTGTTTCTGTAAAAATAATTAATAAAAAATTCTCATTAATTTTTTTTTTTCAATTTTCGGTTCAAAACTTTGGTTTCTTAAGTTGTAAATTTTTTTTTTTTTGTGGTTAACTTTTAAATTTTAATAAAAAGCATGGTATTAACGCTGTTTAGATCATATTTCTCATTATGATAGTAAGGATGACACAAGAATTTCTACGAGACCTATATGAGTTGTTCCTAAAAGCGAACAAATTAGCCTGAGGGGTTAAAATAAGTTTATGTAAAAAAAGATCTTTCTGAAGAATTTGGCAAGTCGGTGGTAGTAAGACGGGTGACACCCACAGCTATAAAAGATAAAAGATCATCGCACGCACAATAACGTTCTCCAAACAATCCCATCAGATCTGTCACACCTAAGCAGTTTATGCGCTCGAAGCTCAAAAGTTATACACCGTAATCTGCCGTAACCGCTGCCGAGGCAATATGCGAAAAGTTATGCGACCCCCTCTCCGCCGTAAACATAAGAGGAGGTCATTTTAATTATGGAGCTGCCTAAATGAGCGGATGACAGCCGTCAAGTTGACAGATTTAGTACAAAGAAATGGCATTTCGTGGCAGCTCTCTAATTCATCCTCTTCTACCACAGGAAAAAATATTTGATAGCGTCATGTGATGATATAACATATAAGCGCTTGCGGTTCAACAGATAAGTGCTCGCGCTTTTATCTTTGCGTGAGGCTGATGCTTAATTCTGTGGGGTTGTTTCATGACGAGTACAAATAAAGGCTATATTTAGAAAGCGTTAAAAAAGCACCTGGATTTGTTTATGCCCATCGATAATAAAAAAAGGGATATGGATCATGAACCTGGACATGAACACTGCAAGTGTCGCCAACATTTTTAACTTTCATTGACTCCGTGATCGTGGTGACAGTCGGCACGGCGCCATACCATATCTCCCTTTGTTTCTCTTTTATCTATGTTTATAACCTATGAAAAGTGTCCCCAATGTTTGCCAAGGTAACAATAATAATAATAATAACATTGGCAACATTGCAGATCTTTTTAACGGGTATCATTTACTAGAAATGATAACGTGTTGATTTTTACCACCAGTCTGAATGAGGCATTTTACCTATGTATACTTGAATATGGTTGTATTTTCCAAACATGTAGATTTAAATAAGATGTGGATAGTTTTAATATTATAAGTCTCCGCATAACCTGCCAAAATATTATTGCTTCCTTGACCAATAAAATGCCCAAAAATTCAGATACATACATATATGTATCTGAAACAAAATGTTAATAAAATATTTTGTTTTCAGATATTTCTGAAATAATTTATTAATAAATGTTTTTTATGCCCATCACATGTGAATTAGTGATTGTTCTCACACGAATTCACTCTCGTTTTGATTAAATTATTGCACGGTTTGTGCATGCGTTAACAACTATGTAAATATTATGTAGTGACTTACAAAAACGCAGATGAAAATACAGTTGTATAGATCACTTGTATTTTTGTGATAGCTGATTTTCATTCAATTCACTGAAGGATAATTCTGTGTCTTTTGTGACAGACTGTCGCATGTTAAATCGGCCGTATACGCCTCATTTTGACGGTTTTATAAATACAGTATTCCGTATCACACTAACGAGCTAAATACTGCATTTGTTTTAAGACAACTACTCTTAAAAGTAGTTACGCTAACGTCAGAGATGACGGCGCTTTTGCCGCCTAATCCTCGTTAAGGGATGTTAGTCTGCTGCATAGGCGGCCCTTTGCCGTTTTCTAGTCTGAGTTAGAATCACACGCACAATTTAATAATATTTTGTGATAGATACCAATTAGGTTATCAAGTTGATCCGGAGAGAGTGAAATTCACAATGATTCAAAATTACAATCATTTATCAACACAATCATGGCAGTTGCGTTTTTTCATGCAACAATAACATTTGAATAATTTATATTCGTATTCAAAAGGACACTTCAACGACATCTATGGTCTGTTGTGGTCTATTCGCAGTTCAAACGGGCACAACACTTTTTAGTATCCCTAAAAGCATGTAGAGATCGCCAAATTACCACTTTGTGATATAAATATTTTTTATTTATTATCGAGATCAGAGAAAAATCAGTTTTTTGCTTCCCCTGTAAAATTTCGACCCTTTGGAATAACAAGGTTCCATCTATCGCGATAATGTCTTGTGATAATGAACTCTAAAGTAGCTTACTGTAGATGCCATCGTCGTATGACGTTACCGCGACAGATGGAACCTTATTTTCTGAAGAGTCGATTTGGTAAAGTCACATAGCCAGTTTTGCAAGAGCAGCTGCGATATGTAATGCTATGATATTATTAATCTCTAGACTGTTTTGTGCAGCGTTTAATTGTGTACAAATATATTACTAGCAAACCTTAGCAATAAAATTATTTCTAAGCTTAAGATATTATTAGCAAATATTTGTTTCCACACAGCGCAGGACCGCGATTGGTGGAGGAAAATTTGAATAGGGGTGACTCACAGATTCACTAGAAAAATTTGAATATGGTTGATTCACAGATTCACCAGATAAATTCGAATAGGGGTGATTCACAGATTCACCAGGGAAATTCGAATAGGGGTGATTCACAGATTCACCAGAAAAATTCGAATATGGGTGATTCACAGATTCACTAGAAAAATTCGAATATAGGTGATTCAAAGATTCACTAGAAAAATTTGAATATGGGTGATTCACAGATTCACCAGGGAAATTCGAATTGGGGTGATTCACAGATTCACCAGAAAAATTCGAATATGGGTGATTCACAGATTCAATAGAAAAATTCGAATATAGGTGATTCAGAGATTCACTAGAAAAATTCTAATATTGTTGATTCACAGATTCACCAGGGAAATTCGAATAGGGGTTATTCACAGATTTACCAGAAAAATTCGGATATGGGTGATTCACAGATTCATCATGGAAATTTGAATAGGGGTGATTCACAGATTCGCCAGGGAAATTCAAATAGGAGTGATTCAAGTAGGGTTCAAGTCCCAGTGGAACCAATATCCTTTTCTGATTTTTCTGTCTCCAGATTTTGATTGAGTTTCGCTAATATTGTCTTCATTTAATTAAATATTATAATTTGAGATTTTACTCATAAAGTTAAAAAATTAAAAAAAAATATTTATGTGTTCAATAAGAATTAATTAATTTTGCTGAAGACTGAAGACAACATCGACTATTCTTTTCTTTTAGTAGATTTCTGATCTGCCCAGCGATTCTCTATCTTTTGTGAAATCGAGATCTCCTGTCAGATTTGAGTGATTTTCTATGGCTGTTATTTGCTTTTTCTATGGGTATCATGCCAGTTTCGCCGGTTTAAAACGATCTAAACTAAAATTTGTGACAGTTTATAGATGGAATCTGACATCGGCCCATAGAAAAAGCAAATAACAGCCATAGAAAATCACACAAATCTGACAGGAGATCTCGTCCGTCAGGAGATCTTGATCTCACAAAAGATATATAATCGCTCGACTGGTGGGTATAGTCGAGGAAGAACCGCCATTGGTGTATGCTTAAAATTTAACGTTAAATCCCAATTATTGCCCTATAAAGAATAAGATGATTCCTAGAACATGATTAAACCTAGTAACCTCATTTTGAAATTTTTTTATTAATGTTTTTTTTTACAAATCTTTGCCTTAAAACTGATGTTGTTGGCAGTTCCTACAATATGCCTAATAAATGTCTATAAGTACCTAGCCGATAACTTTTTATTTCTAGCTTTAAGTAATTAAGTGTAAGAACTCATGACTTTTTATTGATAATTAATTTATAAAAAATAATTTGTGACTTTTTATTAAAAGTAATTTATAAAAAATAACTGTATTTTATTTCAATTTTGAACTGGTGATTAAAATGCTTTTTTGTGATTACTGCACAATAGTCCCAACCGTCCGGAGCATGTGGGACTATTGTTTCCCTTTTTTGGGAAATGTTGTGAAGCTGACGGAAATGTGGAAGGGAAGATAGGTAAGTGGAAGGTTGGAGAGAGCTTGGATATTCATAAATGGTCACTATAATTATCCTAATGATAGCTATTAAGACATTTTTCTGTCATACGTTCATCACGATGTCCGGGTTCATAGGGTGAGGTTGTCCGGGTCTTGGCGGTGGATGCGTCTGTCCACCAGCTGCATGGCTCGTGAGAGAATGGTTGAGGAGTCCCTCTGACTTCTCCAGCCGTACTCTCTCGGAACATCACCTTGCACCGCAGGGATGGATTCATACATCCGTCACTCCTGGACACACTGACCTCCAGATTCCTACCCACCCGTAATACCCTTTTCATTCCCAGAACTTCCTCTTCTTCCTTTCCTAAAAAGATCCTCCACACAGCACTCCCAAAGGTGGTATAGGCCCTGAGGGGATTTATTTTCCTCAGGGCCTCCTGTGTGAAGATAATGTTAAAATAAAAAATCACAACATTCAGACCTGACTGCCCAAGATATGTGAAAAAAAATCATGTTATTATATTCCGAGAGTTATCACTTCAACAAGGCGCCTGCAGGTGTCCCTCTCTTGCTCTTGTTCAATGGCCTTGGTCCATTATAAACACAGTATATCAATGTAGTTATTGATTATCCATGTAGTTTCAGCTTCTTTTAATAGATGTCAATAGGTTAGTTTGTAATATGAAGTTCTAGTATATACCAACAGATGGCAGCTGAGTTATCATAAGAGTACGTTGTTCAGATATTTTACAAAACCGATCATATTACAATAAGATAAATCTTTTTGTACCTCCAACCAAAACAACAAAGTTTAACATTTAATTTTAAAATAAAATTGTATGAATTTGATAAAAAGCGTTAGTTTTATTACAATTTTCTTAAGAAATCTGTATTTAAAATTCAAAGTTTCTTTTATTTTACGTACTTTTTTGGGGAATCCGCAGGTATGTATTTTTTAAGCCAATTTACATTTTCAATGTCAAAATTTAAATATTTAGAAACAAAATGATTAATTTCTAATGTACACACCGGAAAGATTATTTATGATTATTTTTTTTTTTTTTTTAATTGATAAACTAACGTTTAAACAAGATTTTTATGCAAAGCACAAAGGGTAGATAACAAATATTATAATCAATAATTATCAGCCTGAAACACTCATCTACATTGAAAAAATCTTCCGAGAAAAGATACTGGCCGCCAACCTGCGGCCAGTATCTTTTCTCGGAAGATTTTTTCAATGTAGATGAGTGTTTCAGGCTGATAATTATTGATTATAAAAGATTATTTTATCTAGATTTTAGAACAATTTTTGTTTTTTCAAAGGGATCAAAAATAACCAATATAAAGGCACCAACCTTGACTGGCCAAAGTTAATGGATATTATTTTCTTATTATTCTAAGGGTTAAACTTATCGGAAGATACCCAACATATCTCAAGTTGTCTTACTATTGGAAGTTATGAAACATAACACACGTATGGCCTTTTATGCATTTCTGAAGTGAAAACCTCACCGTTAAGATTTAAAACTCGAAAGAATGAAAAATAACGACAATAAAAAGAGACAAACACATACATTGTAGGATTTAGCCTGCGAGAGAATGTGATAGTTTAATCGGTCTCCTCTTTGTGCAGTGCTTCGTAGCCTCCCCACTCTTGTCTATTTTAGTTTTCTGAAGGTTTCACTCTCTCTCTGGGACGACCAATAAAACAAAATAGTTCCCACGTATAATTTGTTTATTAAAATGTTTGATAGGAAAATATTTACCCTTTACTACACACATTACACATCAGTTTACACTCAAATACACTTTTTTAAAGGTTAAATGTAAATAACAATAATATTACTGTATATTATGTACTGTGTTACGTTAAACATTGTTTAATCATTTGTATAAAATAAAAATAAGTTAATCTCACTTAAACAAAAATAAAGTTATTTTACTCTGGATCCGGTAAATTTTAATAATACATGGTTTGTGCCGAGACACAGTAGTGTGGCGGCCTGTCCTCTCTGCATTCCCCTTGAGGGAAACAGTGTGGTGGTTAGTAAGTTAGTTTTGAAATACCCTACCACTTTTAAAAACCTATTGATTTTGTATGGAAACAGTTTTGAAAAAACATCAATAATTATCAAACCATATAATGATGTATTGGAAAAACAAAAAGTTATTCGTGCAACCGGGATTTGATCTTGGGACTTTCCGCATTGCAAGTGGCTGCTCTAAATACTGAGCTATCCTTTCAACCTACAGATCTGTTGTTTCAATAATAAATATACAGAGTTAATGCCTACCCATACCAATATCATCAAATAATAATAATTAATCCATGTTTAATTATATTGAACAATAAGAGGGCATTTCACCACCACCTCTGAGTAAGTTATCTACTGAGTAGCCCTACCCACCTATTAAATGCTTGTTTAACCCTTACCGGAATTGTGATATCCTGGTGGGCACACGTACAAAATAATTGTTTCCTAGAAGAGCAGTGAGCTTTTTAAAATAACACATATTATATTGACGTAACTGATACTGCCAAATATTTGCCGCTGTCAAAAACATCCTTAAAAATTTTAAAAACATCATATTTACTGACATTTTTGTCATGCAGTTCAAAATTTTTAATTTAAAAATAATACAAAAGTTCCGCTAAGGGTTAAAGGTCTCAGCACTCAATCCCACGATTAACTAATTGGAAGCTATATGACGGTGGTGAAACGGCCACTAGTTTACCGCCATGTTATGTAATTAAAGATACTCGATGAATTGTTACTCAAAGATTGTAAAATGCCCCCTAAATATTACAAACATTAAATCACCATAAATGTTTTCAGTGACTGTATAAATAACTCATTAAAAACTAAATAGTATTTATGTTAATTACCAGCTTTTCACTCAAAGCTTAAGCCATAATTCCACTGGTTCGGTATCAATAAGCAACCCACATAAACCTGTGTAGAAAATTCCCACAATGGCAGCAATGCAAACCGTAGCGAAAATTAGTTTTTTGCACAGGGTCTATGTTGATTGCTTACTGATGCTGACCCAATGGGGCATTAGATTTTAATTAATTACTCTCTCTTTAAGATCTGAATCCTGGACTTCCACAGAAATGCAGCTTGCTTTATTCTCTGCTCACAAAAAACACTTATTTAATACTAAACAAAACTTAGAGCTAATGATCAACAAGGTTGATGCCTCTGTTAGACTTAGTCTTCCAATTTGGTATATTTTAGATTAATATTATTTTTTTATAAACCACTCTTAGAATCCGCCGCAACAATGGTTTGCAGATAAAGTTTGACATTAAACACCAATCAGATATACAATATGTGGTGAAAATGAAAAGTAAAATAAATTTCCGAACTCTACTTACTTCTAAAGATGCCTAAATTATTGAAATAACACTTTGTTAATATTTGAAATAAGATCTGGATTTCTGAGCTTTGGATTTGGGAATTTCCCGCCTTCAGACAGAGAGATATAAACTATTTCTAGTGTTAGAGAGCCATTGAATTGACCTTTATCCCATATTTTTAGGATTTATAATCGTTAAATTTACAAGTGCATGAATTCTGCGATTTATTTACTTTTAAATTGCCGTACGTAGTACCTACCTAAAGAATATTAAATATTATATAATAGTATAACATAGTTGATAATCAAAGATATAAATTTAAAATCGAACATGCAATTTTTTAATATGCAAACACATGATCAATGATTTGAAAGAAAAAATATTTCAATAATTTGGGTTTGCAGAATGTCAATAACAAATAATTCAGAAGAGGTGCGAGACATCTCTTATTGAAAAGTGAAACTTCTAAGTTAGCTTTGTGATTAATCAAAGATTACAATGGGCGGAAACTTATGAAATAATTTTGATAAATGTTTTAAAATATCTCTTCGAAGACGCTCGAAGGTATTTGCAAATTGGCCAAAATATGACCAAAAACGCACCTACGGTTAGTACAAGAAACAACTGTTTATGTCGAGGGGGGTGGATCGTATTGAAGCGGAATCTTTCGGCAAACGTCACATTATACTAACAAGATTAAACATGGCGTTGAAATACGCAGATGTAATACGACAAGAAGGCCTCTTGCATGCCATATGCCATAATGGAGGGTATGACCGAGGGGACAAACTCTAGGGGACGCCCACGCCGAGAGTACCTGGAAGATCTGCTGGTGGACGTGCGCTGATCATCATATGCAGACTTCAAAAGAGCCGCACAAGACAGGGAAGAATGGAAGAGAAGAATAGAGGAAATTGCTGCAAACCAATCCCAGGATTGAAACCAGACAGAGAGAAGTGTATTAACTATTTAAATTGAAACTTTAATGCCACCATTTCCATCTCATTCGATATAAATAGAGTTGTTTCTCGTAGTAATTAAGTTGATACAAAGTTATTTTAATAATTTGTGCATATTAAGAATATGCGGAGTACGGAAATTGGACCAAAGGCAATTCTTACTCACTTGCAAAAAAAGACATTTATAATACACAACTTTATCATGTATGAAATTAAAACATCCTCTATAAATAATGTTCATCTAAATCTAAACACACAAAAAGCAACGGAGAGCCTTACTAATCTTCTTGTGAGATAGAAAACATACAAATGTGGGATACAGACACCAGTTGGGTAAGTAGCTTGATTAACTGTGTATATTACCCAAATTACAATCCTGATGTGGCAAAGACTCCAAACACAATACTTAAATCAACAAACCTACAGTGCTTTAAACACAAAATGCATAACTTTAAACAACTGTATGAAGGCCACTATGCTTCAAAAATAAAAGTTCACACTTAAAACAAAATCATTCGGTGGGGGCACTATTGAAAACGTGCCAATTAAAAAAATATGCATAAATTTTAAAACAATAAAATACTCAAAATGGTTCTCTATAACCCAAATCCAATGGATAAAATTTATCAATTTAATATGCTTTGCCTGCCACCTCAAACAATTATTATCGTTATATTTGAAAGGTTCACATCATTACAACATCCAGACAATATTCTTAAATGCTTATAAAAAAATTAAAATCATTAGGTTGCACCCGAGGTTCGTAGAAAATGCTTTTAACAAGGTTAGCTTATCGAGGGGGTAGAGCGGCGATTGGCTAAAAATTCGTGACATAGCTTACATCCATGTTCCACTGAGAGATTTGAATTCACTACAATACAAATGGCAGTTTTTTTATTTCAAGTTACGTCACGCGTTTGAAATTTCGAAAGCGGCCTGATGATTTTTTTTTAGAAAAAGGCCCTTATGAGCTAACCTTGTTAAACACATTTTCTACGAATCTTGGGTAGCACCCTGGCGAAGTACAAGCATTCATATTTGAAATTATTTGTAACCTTTGTCCATCTTCTTTTATATATGAATATTTCTCAATATTGCAGTTGTCATAATACCACCAGAGGTCTTTTGAATTTCGTTTGTGTTACTCAGTGTTACGAGACAAAGCGCCCAGAAGACGATTGATAGCAATTGTCAATAGTTACGTGATTGATGCAATTGATA
Source organism: Limnephilus lunatus (assembly GCA_917563855.2). Classification (NCBI taxonomy): domain Eukaryota; kingdom Metazoa; phylum Arthropoda; class Insecta; order Trichoptera; family Limnephilidae; genus Limnephilus; species Limnephilus lunatus. Next base: position 20,320,669 of record OU830596.1, on the reverse strand, counting down.
ACTGCTAACATTGTTTATTGAGGTAATTGAAATGATTGACAATCGTTTGTTCAATTATTGTTCTATCTATAGAGTCCTTTGGAATTCAGTTTCATCGCAGAACGAGATTTGTTTTGCTCATAATTGCATTATATTACGATTGTCCACAGTTATGAAAAGTAAAATCAAAAGATTATCATCGTATTCGTACATTTTAGGCACTGTTTCCGCAGACGTCAACAAAGCCCATGGGGAGAAAATATTGACGGATCGATTTAAGATCCATTAATCTCACTTCAATGCGCATTGTCAATGACGTAAGCACATTGACAATTGACATTGATTGTGTTCAGATGCAGTAATTGGTCAGGTAGCGCGTAACCTCGTGATCATTACAACAACAGTAGAAGATGCAATAATTGGTCAGGTAGTGGGAAATCTTCTGTGGTCATTAAAACAACAAAAGTAGAAGATGCAATAATTGGTCAGGTAGTGGGAAATCTTCTGTGGTCATTACAACAACATAAGTAGAAGTTGCAATAATTGGTCAGGTAGTGGGAAATCTTCTGTGGTCATTACAACAACAAAAGTAGAAGATGCAGTAATTGGTCAGGTAGTGGAAAATCTTCTGTGGTCATTACAACAACAAAAGTAGAAGATGCAATAATTGGGTCAGGTAGTGGGAAATCTTCATTACAACAATAAAAGTATAAGATGCAATAATTGGTCAGGTAGTGGAAAATTTTCTGTGGTCATTACAACAACAAAAGTAGAAGATAATTGGTCAGGTAGTAGAAAATCTTCTGTGGTCATTACAACAACAAAAGTAGAAGATGCAATAATTGGTCTGGTAGTGGAAAATCTTCTGTGGTCATTACAACAACAAACGTAGAAGATGAAATAATTGGTCAGGTAGTGGAAAATCTTCTGTGGTCATTACAACAACAAAAGTAGAAGATGCAATAATTGGTCTGGTAGTGGAAAATCTTCTGTGGTCATTACAACAACAAAAGTAGAAGATGCAATAATTGGTCAGGTAGTGGAAATTTTTCTGTGGTCATTACAACAACAAAACTAGAAGATGCAATAATTGGTCAGGTAGTGGAAAATCTTCTGTGGTCATTACAACAACAAAAGTAGAAAATGCAGTAATTTGTCAGGTAGCGGGAAATCTCGTGGTCATTACAACAAAAGTAGAAGACGCAGTAATCTTCCAGATAAAAAGGAGTCAGAAAAAGCTACTGGAAATCAAATTTATAGTAGTCTTACCATTTATTTTACAGCAACGAACAGAGGCACCGGTTCTGTAGTTGAATTATTATAATATGCGTGATAGTTTGATTTAGAAGTTAAGATTTGCAGCTTTAAGAACCGTTATTATTTATCTGTAAGAAAGACTGTTATGAGACATATTTAAAATGTTAAAGATTCTTTTAGAATTTCAAATCTTCTGTGAAATCCACTGCTTTAGAGTCTAACTCCGGGTTGGATTGGGCCGCCCCCAAGTTCCTACCCGGCTCCTGCAGCAGGTTCCTCTCCTGGACAGCTTTCATCATCAGGGAAGACCTCTTCTTTGAGTTCCTCACCTCGTGCCAGTCGCATGGTCTACGGGTACGTTTCGCCACCTGCAGCAAATGCTTACACCACTGTTGCTCTACAAGCATCTGCTCCCTCAGCCAGGGTCCTCCGTCCTCTTGTAGCCTAGTATTACTGCTTATTTGTGATTTCTTATTATTGTTGCTGCGATTACGCATGTTTTGTAATAAGTTAATTTGGGGTCTCGGGTTAGGCAGCAGAGGCCCCTGACGAGGAGGCATCAGGAAGTCTCTCTGATAAGGCGGGCGCTGCATGAAGGGAGGTGGCGGTCTGGGGAGCCCGAGAGGCCTATGGGGCCCGGGAGGTCTAGGGGGCCCGCGCAGGCGTGGATTGAAACCTCCTGGGGGGCCTGGAAAACCCATATGCGGTGGGCGAAACATTGGTCCTGCAGGAAATCTTCCCTGCCTCGGAGCGTGGAAACCAGGAGGACCAAAAGAGTTCCTCATCATCGCCGGCGGTACTAACCGCCCGAAACCATCATGTCTCCCATTTGGCTTGAAGTTTTTTTGTTTGATTTTCTCCACGTTTTGCCTCCTTTTAGGACCGGCGTTCTGCCCCGCCATTATGAAAGCGACGATTTACGAACAAATTCAAGAAATAAAGAAACCTCCGTCAGAATTACTGCGGCCGAAGCAAAACGAAAACATTAAAATTAAAACAACGTAAGGCGAGAGCGCTGTCGCCTGTCACTATGTATTATTTATTTACGAACTGTCAAAACACGACGTGTGCAAACTTTACCAGCCAGTTGTACTGCAGGTAGTACTTACTTAGAAGATTTATGAACCGAGTGAAATGAAAACATTCCCCTAAAATCATTTCCTGTCTCTTGAATTGAATGAAATTAAAAATACTGGTTAAGATTATTTTATTTCAGAGAGACCTGCGTTCTAAGCTGGATTAAAAGGGGTTCATTTAAGATAAAGAAGAATATGCTCATCACAACAACAAATATTATATTGAATTATATTCTTCCTCAATGGCCAGTCTTCTCATTTCCCATCAATCCTTTAAAAACGGCGTAATAGGAATAAGAAGACTTCAATATCTGAAAGAAAAACATACATTCATTAAAAACTGTCCATCAAAAAAAAATCTCGCAAATGATCGTAGGCATAAATAAACCAATCCCATCGTAGGTAATGAATTTGGCTAAGGGGTGTAATAACCGCGTAGAGATTTTTTTCCGTCTTGCTTGTATGACATGAAACATTGTGCGACGGCTGGCTGGACCCAAACCCCAGACCGGTCGTTTATCAAGATTTAGTGAAAACAATAGGCTATAATATGCAATTATTTAATATCATGCTCGTTTACCAGAACCTTAACAGGGGTCGCCGTTGCGATTTCTACTGCGGAAACCAATTTGGGAGGCGGGTACCATTTATTGGATCACCAACATCTCTGCCGTAGTTCATCCCAAGTGGTTCGATACGTTTGGTGACTTAGCAGTGGTGCCCGGGTTCATTGGGTGAGGTTTGTCCAGGTCTTGGTGGCGGATGCATCTACCGGCCTGCTGCGTGGCGGGCCGGATCTAGAGAGACTGGTTGAGGGAGACTTGACTCTCTCGACCAATCGCATTGCACCGCAGTTGGAGGGATGGATTTATACGTCCGTTACTCCTGGATATACTGAACCTCATATTCCTACCCACCCCTCATACCATTTTCCTTCCCAACTTTAACTACTAGAACTTCCTATCCTTCCTTTCCTTAAAAAGACCCTCCATACAGCATCCCCTAAGATGACATAGGCCCTGAGGGAAATTGTTTCCCCGCGGTCTCATGTGTGGAGCTATTTTAAAAAAATGGTTTATTGAGTCGTTTCTGGAATCCAGTTCAAGGGGTTTGCGGAAAAAAGCAGTCATAATAATATATCTATCTAACACACTATATAAAGAGGTAATATTTGTTTGTTTGTTTGTGTGTTTGTTTGCATCGAATAGGCTCCGAAACTACTGAACCGATTTGAAAAATTCTTTCGCTGTTGGGAAGCTACACTATCCCTGGGTGACATAGGCTATATTATATTTAAAAAAAAAATAGGCATCCTTACTAAAACTTCAATAATGTAACCCAGGGTGTAAAAAAATTACCTAAAATATTCTTTAAATCGCGTGCGCTGCGAAAACTATTGATGATAGAATAAAATAATGTACTACGACTTTATAGAACACATCATTATTTACAAAAAAGGTCGCCACAGCATATATCTAACTATTATGGTTATGCCACAATAAGTATTCTTTTATTTTAAAATTTTAATTAATATGTCGCCGCTTGAAAAGGCTCTTTATTTGTATCTTGGTTTTAATCCTTATCAAAATAAATTACTTCATATTCAAGACAGTTTCAATACCTTTATTAAACTTTTTGAATTTTTCAATTCGGATATTTAATTAGAAAGATATCACGAGTTTAAAAATGTTAGTATTAGAAAAAAGTTTCGGCTACGGGCCGCGCGGGAGAGGAGTCAAGAAATGCAGTGCCAGGGGGGTTTGCGGGACGGGGGAGCGGGAGAGCGGTGGCGGGGAAGGTGGAAGTGGAACGCTGGAGGGGAACGCACGGGAAAGGACATTTTTTTTTTTTTTTTTAAAAGAAAGACAAACATTCCCGGGTTACGAATAACCCAACAATGTTTGAAAATCTCCTACTACCACCACAGAAAGCCGAAAATGTTGCTTGTGTTGTGATGGAGGACTTAGCCAGCCGAGGAATCGAACATGCGACGCCGGGTGGGACCCAAGCGCTATGCCCACTCAACCACTGACCGGTCAAAAGGAGTAACATGACATGTAAGGAGTAACATTTTATTTATTTGAATATGGCATGTATTATAAAAGAAAGTCCAAAAAAACGTGCAGCTCGCAAAAACTCAGAAACGAGTCCCGGTTCGATCAAGGGAGTTATATGGTGTGGTAGATCTCTATCCCCCCTAGGGAATAAGGGTATCCGTTTTTACCTAAAGGCCGTGCTTTTAAAGATATAAGGGCTGAAAATTTCACCCTCTTGAAATTTCTAGAACAGTCTTCCGGAAAGTTCTAGAAGGTTCCATAGAGCTGTAGAAAGTTGTGGAAGGAGTGGCGGAGTATGTCGTGGAATGATCAGGAATAGGAAATCGGGAACATCATTGTGCAACATTCCAGAACACTATCTTATTGTCCTGAGCGAAGCCGGGTAACCCAGCTAGGGTATGAAAAAGCACAATAAGACATAAAATATTATATTAATATTTAGTGAACCTACTTACATTGACAAATGTTTGTCTGGAAAGTGAAAAGAATTTTCCGGCTGAAACAGTAATTGGTACTTTTGAAGTCTCCATGAAAATTAGCATCGACCTTCGGAAAGTCACGTCAGTTGACAGCCAGTCGCATTTGTAAATAGCTTCCGGTAATAAAGAGCTCTAGAAAAAAATTATAAGTTTTAAATTTCCCTTTGAAGGATACGGAAAAAAAAATTTACACTGCATGCAGGGTTCGTAAAAAATGCGCAAAGTTACAATAGCTCGTCGAGGGGGTAGAGAGGTGATTGGCTAAAAATTCGTGACGTACCTTGAAGACCGTGTTCCACTGGGAGATTTGAAGTAACTGCAATATGTACAAGAGGCAGTGTTTTACTTCAAGCTACGTCACGCGTTCGAAATTTCGAAAGCGGCCAAAAGTGTGTGTGTTTTTTTAATAGGCCCGTATGAGCTAACCTTGTTAAGAGGGATTAACCAGATAAAACCGGAAATATGTCATTTTTTAAATAAAATTTTAGCCGTGTTGACCCTTTTCCACAAAAAGTATAAATTGATTTCAAAAGATTGTTCTTTTATATGGTAAAGATACGTTTTAAATTATGAGAAAATATGTTTATTTTTAGCATAATAAGGTTATATCGTAGGTCGTTGGCAGATTTGTTAAATTTTCATATAAAATGTTGTATTATACAACACATATTTCAAATCATATAATCATGCAGTAAAATAAATCAATAAATTATCTGGGAATGCTTTGTTTCAGAATTTAAATTTAATTTGAATAAAATCATTAAAAAAGATCCGCGCACGTGTTTTGTGGAGAAAATACTTCAGTTTGTCTATTTATTTACGGTCTTACGAACTAATATATTTAAGATTTTTTACATTCTTATTTTGATTAGACATTATTGAAAAATTATGAATACATAAAAAAAATTAAAGATAAAAAAAATAATTACAAAAAGTACAAAATTTTAATAGTTTTATCATCATGCCTTTCAGCATTTTTCAATGTAGGCTTAAATTATAGCAAGTTTTGAATGAAATAAAATTGATATTGAGGTATTATTTAAAAAAAGCTGGAACGGATAATAATTAATCTTCTCATTGGAACCGCCCTGCACGATCGTAAGAACATCTTTCGACGAAATTTGAATTCTGGGCCCCTGGCTGGTTAATGGCACTGAAACGCATTTTCTACGAACCTTGCGTTGCGTGTATCAAATTTTAAATGGTCAAACACAGATGATGACGTATGGATTAGCCACTTGTGAATAAATGAAAAATAGACTCTCAATTATTGCCCTCGACAGGCAAAGTTTCCATTTTTCATCGGAAAGGGTTTAATTTATGCAAAATTCTAACCTCTTCTATAATATTGTCGCCAAAATAACAGAATATCGTCATTTCAATGAACATTCCCACAGCGAAAATGATGCTAAAGTAGAATTCCACCGACGCAGTAGATACCTACAAAACAAATAAATTAATTAATATATCATATACATATTACATTTAAAAAATGACCACACTTGGACTAATAGCCTGTATTGATGATAACATTTATAAATTTGGGTGAAGCAGCATAAGTAATACAAAACATACAATTTAATACAATCACTACATACAAAAACATTAAAATATTAAACATAGAAAGAAAAAAAAATCAGAAGTAGACAAGCACCTTTTTTATCAATGTGAAGAATGAGTTTGTTCATATTGTGTGATATACGTAGGTACATCTTAATATATAATAAACAAAAATTTTAACAAAACAAAACACGACTTAAAAAAATGCACTAAAAAGTAAAAAAATAATTTCGTACGATTGTTATTTTTGGAGTCGGTGTCAGCCAAGGTAACTACATACATAGGTAGTTATATGTGAGATGTGGAGATCTTGGCTGACACCGACTCCAAAAATAATAATCGTACGAAATTATTTTTTTACTTTTTAGTGCATTTATTGAAGTCGTTCTTTGTTTTGTTAAAATTTTTGTTTATTTTTTGATTTTTAGTGAGGAGCGTGCGTAAAGAAGTTTTACTTCAACAAAAGAATCACCGAAATCTGTTGGCGTAATATTGAGTTATTCGTCCATTTGTCGCGCACATACTTATTGCAAATTTAAGACATATATGGTTTTCTCATAGATCCCATTGTCAGAACTGGACAAAATTGAAATGGGACTACACCGGAAGCACCAGCTTTCTAATAAAAAAAGAATTATCAATATCGGTACACCCAATCGAAAGTTCTGAGGTAACAAACATAAAAAAAATATTTTAAAAAACCCGTCGAATTGATAACCTCCTCCTTTTCGAAGTCGTTTAAAAATGAATATTTCTTTGATTGTGCCTTATGCGCTCCTAAACCATATCGTTAGCGTTTCTATATATAATAGTGAACTCTGGCGTTGTGAAATTATTTCCTATACTGTTCATCCGATTGCGATGAAACTTTGGTGAGTTGTGCACGCGCCCGCAAAGATTTCTATACACCGGTGAGCTCTGGCGTTATGAAATTTGTATAAAAATTCCGCAATAGGAGGCGCACGAGTTGTTTGAAAAATGAGTGTATCTCATGTAGTTTAGCGACCGGGATGGTAGATGGAAGGGGGAGGGGCGGAACGCAACGAAGGAGGGGGATTCACGGGAGGGAAGGGGAGGCGGAAGGGGAACGGGGACGAATAGGAAAGGACAGACAGGGAGAAACATTTTTTAAATTTATTTAAGTGGCATTGTAACGCATTCTAGGAACGCGATAGTTATTATAATATAAGTAATTTTTTTGACATTTTAAGCAACCCCCGACACAAAAAAGAGCTGATGACCTTGAAATGCCTGAATTGTACCTAAAAACCATCTCGATCACATCAGCTTTAAAACAAAACAAAAAAACCGCATCGTAATCGGTCCATTCGCTTAGGAGCTACTATACCACAGACATACAGACCCACAGACACCGCTCCTTGCGTCGGGGGTTAAAAAATAAACATGAACAAACAGTTTGTTGTAAAGCGAGTTTATAAATAGCAACCTTTATTACGCCCGATTGGATGTTTTACAGAAAAAAGAAGTTAATATAACGATAAAAAGTGCACTTGAAAAAATATGTAAATCAGTTACAAATAGTTATCAGTTATTATGGACTGAATTTTATTTTTTGATATTTTTTAAAAATTATTTTCCCACTCTTATAAAATAACGTCACTAAATCAATGATAAATGAGAGAGTACGTTCCACGGTCCAAGATAAACTAAATGGGCTGAGATCATTCGATTACTAAAATAAAGCGCCAGCGTTATTTGGCTTGGCCCATTTCGGCATACCGCTCGTCGTACATTCCCAATGGGAATCATGCTGAAATATGCCAAGCCAAATAACGCTGGCGCTTTTATAGCTAACTCTGTCGGCCCCATTATTTCTTGTGTTAAATTTTACTGTATAAATATTATAATTCTTCATCTGTTTTGTACAAATTGGAATCCCCACATCTATGGAAAACTGTGAGACGCGTTTCTTTCTCGTTTCTATGGCTTTCTCAAAAATCAAGCTATGATGACTACGTACATAAATATACCAATCCCACTACGTACTACAGTGAAAACCATACAAAGTAGAAGAGGCTGTTTACATACCGCTCAACGAAACATCGCTCGCGGCAAAATACTAAAAATATACAAGTCGTTGCTGTCTGTAGTTTCTGATTTCACCGCGGGAATTTTCTCGGTGGTGGCACTGTAAACATAAATTTTCTTATCGTGTTATTGCTGTTTATTTCGCGTCTTCGTCCCTTCTCGCTTGGAATTCCTCTGACGTGGCGCATTCTAACCCGTTCGACTTTCAACAAAGTGATTATTTGTTTTAGTGTTCATTTGGTAAATTCACTTTCGAATTATAGTCCCGCGAGGAATTTAAACTTTCGTGTGTTTAATTCTGGTGTATCGTTTATCTGGCATCAATTTCGTCAGCGATGAATTCCAAGAAACGCACCTTGAAAGAGAGGTACCCTAAAATAGTCGGCTTCTACAGCATTTCAGAGAACCGCGAATTTGTTGAAGACATCTCTCAGCTGAGATATTTGCGTGATTTGGCTAAATCAGAGCTGCCTTTTGACTTGAATGGCGGACCTCCTGGTCCGCGAAAATTCGGACACGTAGTTTTCGAAAGCTTGCAGAGGTTTCTCGCTGAAAACGAAGGATTTTTGGATGGCGAGCGAGGTATTCCGTTCATATGCACCAAGAAGACCCTGCAGGACTTGTGTACGTCGGGTGATTTGAACATTTCGGCGTGCTTCCATCAAGGAAGCATCTATCTGAGAACAGCCAACTGCGAACCGACTTACGCGAAAATGAGGCCATTTGACAAGACCCCAAGAGGGGGCGAAAATCACTTTCCCATGAGGAAGGATGTCGGACCTTGGGCCTGGGGACTCAATTTCAAGCAGCTCATGGTTCCAGGTACCTACCTGTTCTTTTTTGGCTAAATTAATTTAAATAAGAAAACTTTGTATTAGGCTTTGGACGAGGTGGTACACAGATTCTCTTTCCGATTGGGGTGGTCTACATAATAGGCCTTGGTAGAATTTTCCATTCGCAGTTCAATGGATTCAGTATGAATTTCACAGTGGTTACTAACTTTTTTAACGTTAACTCCACACAGGAGGAAAACAATTTCCCTCAGGGCCTATGTCATCTTTGATGATGCTGTGTGCAGGGTCTTTTTGAAGAGAGGAAGGAGTGCACATTGAACATGGGTTTTGAAGAAGGGAAGAAACACAGAGGCAGGCAAATCATTCCACAGCCAAGTCGTTAAACTCAAGAACGAGTCGTAGAAACAAACCATTCTCAGGTGACAAATGTTGGGAGCGCGTTTGCTGTGTGCTGAAGGGATCAATGACACTAGTTCCTCAGATTATCTTCCAATAATCTGAGGAACAAGATGGTAACAAGAACAGCATTCATACCTGATGCCTGTGCTCTAAAGATTGCAATCTGTTTGTTAAGATAGGGGAATCTATTTCCACACACAGTCATGGGATAAAGAAGTATTTGGAGATCTGAACTTAGTTGACTGCTCAATGTGGAGGCAAATACTGATATCTTGGAACTGAATGAAGTCAGGAGTTCATTTTGTGTTTCTAACCCTATTTTAGGCGCATCAATTCCACGGCCGTGGGACGATCACCAGAGCCCCTGGCCGAACCAGAGAACCGACTTCTGGACACAAGGTCACTCACAGAAGCGAAGCGCAGGACAGAATATGGATCGTCCTTGGGGCCTGAAGTTCAAGCAATTCATGTTGTCAGGTATGTTTTTTTTAAGCCGGTCTATGCGGCTTTTGCATCCATAATCTATGTGCGACCATCCTCAGATATCTGATCAATTGAAGACGCATATATAGGATCCACTAAGCTTTACTAAAGCACATACACTGTGCCAAAATGTGGTGGGAAAGATTGAGTTAGAAAGGCCAGCATCGAAAAAGTTAAATACAAAAGTATATTTATATTCATAACTATAAGTGACCAGCTCACGTGTGTGGGCTCCATCGAAGCCAGAGTTAAATTAGCATCTCAAAAGCGGGGCGTACTATACAGGACCTGCAGATACTTTAATAGTTCGCAACTGCTAACCCTGTATAAATTGCAAGTGCGCTCCACGGTTGAATTTGGCAGCCATCTCGGAACTCCAAAATACCTGAAAAACCCTCGACTTTGTGCAGAAACGGGTGGTCTGTTTGATAGATTATCCTATCTTAACAAACATATTGCAAACTGTAGAGCACAGGCGTCAAATGGGAATGCTATCCTTATTCTACTGGTATTTCAATGGAAGATGCTCCGAGGAACTGGTGTCATTGGTTCCCTCGGCACCGGTGCATAGTCGGGAAACACGCCAAGCGCGCGCCTAACATATATATATACACGGTTGACATTAGTCACATGAGAACAGGTCGCTTCTTTGAATCGTTCTTGAGTTCAACAGCTTGGCTGTGGAATGATTTGCAGGCCTCTGTGATTCTTCTTTCCTACAACATGGGTCTCTTCAAGACCAATGTTAACTCCTTCCTCTCCTCAAAAAAACCCTCCACACAGCATCTCCATAGGCCCTGAGGAAAATTATTTTCCTCAGGACCTCCTGTGTAGAGTTAATGTAAAAAAAAAATTGCTAATTGGGAAAGTGAATTGTGCTTTATGTGGACTGTCTGAACGAAGCTAATTGCATTTATCCAATAATTAAAACGTTGGTTTTCAGATACTCCCGGTGGTCAGCCTAATTTCAGGGAGGATTTCACCGGCATCGAGCAGTTCATGTGCGTGTTCAAGTCCACCCTGAAGGACCATTCCATCATCTTTGCCCAGAAGGTGGATGCGTTTGCCGAGACGAAGGGAATGCCATTCAAGGGCTTGCTGTCCAAAGCCGAGATAGTGAAGAAGCTCAATGAATTGGAGATTGTGGACCTTCACTCCACTCTTGTTGACACGGCTCATAAGCACAAATTTGGGTGAGTTCATAAGCACAAACTCGTATTGTTCTCTTCTTCATATGGTGGAGGAAAGTTGATGGAGGTCAAAGTGGAATGCTGAGGTTATTCAGTCAGTTGATGGCATCACTTGCTTCAGAAGAGTTTTCACAAAGCAAAATACCCTATTTTAGTTCTCCAATAAAATTATTGTTTAAATAATAAGAAAAAAAAAAGTTTGCTATATCTCTTAAAGTGCCTAATTTCGCCTAAAAGAATATTATAAAAATGTTATCGTTTTCACACATGGGTTCGTTCGTTTTAGTACTTGGGGTCGGTGTTTTTAACAATTAGGTTCGGCAATTACTTTGGCCCTATGGCACATTTTTTTTGTATTTCTTGGGTATTAACTGTGTAATAATTTCTAGATATTTTGTACCGATAAATGATACAGATCTGTAGCATTTATCGGTAGAAGATAAATAAAAGTTAAGTTAACAAATGTACATGTGAAGTAAAACTCTTCAAAACAAAATATAAAAATGTTTTTTTTTGAATTTCTAATGCAATACCTAACTTTTGATATGTATTCAGAAATAAAGTTCCTTTTTTATACAAGGTGGCGCAACTGATGTTCTTTGGCTGTAATTTTTCTATTAATGAAAAATGTTGGTTCTGCTTTTGGATTGTGTTTATTTGATGTTTTATTTTTTTTTCCATCAAGTCCTGAAAATGGTAGTGGCCAATTGGCCGCTGCCGGAATTGATGACCACGGTCCCGATTTATGGCATTTTCCATCACTCTTTCCAAAACTTCCTGCAATAGGTTCTCGCTTTCTTGATGGATATTCTCTTTGAGGGCTTCAAGAGTCTGAGGCTTGTTGACATATACTCGTGACTTCAAGAAACTCCACAAAAATAAATCGGGAACGTTTCAATAGAGCGATCTTGCCGGCCAGTACAAATCACCAAAACGAGAGATTATGCGACCCGGAAACGCGTTTTTCAAAAAATGTACGCGTTCTTGAAGAGTATAGCGATTAATGTCTTGTCGACATGTATTTTGTATTTGTTTACTTCACAAATGTCAAAGCAGAACTATTTGCCGCCATATGCAAAAATTATGACATCATCCGAGAGGGTGATGACGATGACTTTTGCGCCACCTTGTATAACTGGGGTCCTACTGAGATACACTGAAATAAGATAATAATGGATATTTTAATTTATATCTACCTAGTTATTTCACCATTATGTGTATGATGTAGGCAAAGATATTGAAATGTAAGAGATGTGCTATCCACAGTTTTTACTGGGTGGGACTGTGCTTCCAAGTGTCGCCAATATTGTTTACCAATTAATGAATAAACTAAATGAAAGAGTAAACTGAACGAACATTGAAAACTAAACTAAAAAACTAAATGAATGAATTCTTTCCATATTCAAACTATATTGTTAACCAATACTAATACATACCTTAAAAAAATCAACGAAATGAACAAATTCTTTTCGTATGCAAACTACTCAAATTAGGTAGTAGTCCGCCGACAGTCGCGCGGACATCATAGCATATCTCTTTTGTATTTCAATATCATTGGATGTAGGTATGAACATTTTTTCAATTTTTTATTACCAGTAAACTGGGTAAATATATTGATTTTGAAAATCTGAATTAACCAATTCGTTAATTCAGATTTTCATGTCAAAAGTTAAAAATAAACCTTTTTGGTTAGATATTTCTCTTTGTGAAAACGCTCATCAATTATTCTATTTAAACATTACAGCAAGAAAGTGTCACTAATGATTTGGTTGCAAGCCCATCTTGTCGGAGCCAGCAAGGTGGTCACAGGCCAATGTGACACGAACGGAATCCTGAGGATAGTGGAAGAAGTTACTCCCAAGGAGCTTATCAAACTTAGCCGGGTGAGAATTATTAAAAATACTGTAAACCTGCCGAGCGATTCAATATCTTTTGTGGGATCGTTATGAGATAACGGACGTGATCTTCTGTCAGATTTGTGTGATTTTTATGGCTGTTATTTGCTTTTTCTGTGTACAACGTACATTAAATGAATAAATAAATATGCATACTTGCAGGAATTCATGTTCAAAACGATCTAAACTAAAATATGTGACAGTAAATATGTAAAAAGCACACAAATCTGACAGGAGATAATGTTCGTTATCTAATAACGATCTGACAAAAGATATAGAATCGCTCGGCTGATGTACACCTCTGTATCATATATGATATTTTAATTGTGTAATGCGCGACTGTTACTAATTTTTATTTTTTGTTTTTTTATTTATTTTGGAAAATCAACAGATTTTTTTACATCTATGTATTTATAATAAACTTATAAACAAAACAAATGGAATCTAATGACAGATTTTCACAATAACATAAAATTATTACAAAAAATTAAGGGTGCAGTACCCGTGGGATCAAATATTTACTAAAAATACAAATATCGTGAATATAAAATTTGATATAAAAACACAAATAAATGACAATATTAAAGGTAACTAATAAACCACGTAATAAATTTTAAAAATGGCTCATCTTACGTTTTTTCTAACAAAAATTACTGATAACAAAAAAAACACATACATTTTATTAAACAGAAGTATAACAAACGTTATAGTCACCTCACTTTTTTGTCGTTCCATGTAAAAATAATAAATAAAAAATTTCCAAAGTTTCAAAAACTTATTTCAAATTGTGATCCGAAATTTTGGTTTCATAAAGGTCTACGTTTTACATCTTTTGTGGTTAACTTTTGTAATATGTGAGTATGAAGTGTGGTCTTTTCTCTTTCTAACACCGTTTATTTCATATTTCTCACTACGATAGTAAGGGAGACACAACCATTTCAATGAGACCTGTATGAGGTGTTCCGAAAACCAAACAAAGTAGACCTGACGGTTTAAGAAGTTCACACTTGCAAAGTTTTCAAGCTTAAAAAGTTAGGTTTTTTTCAGTCCCTTGGAGTCTGGATGGCTCAATTTATCCTACGTACAAGGTCTTCCCGCTTATGGCATATTTAAAATACCTCGGATTGCTTTGCTGCCAATTTTGGCAAACTTTCCCTGATTTGTAATTAAGTAGTAGTTTACGATTTTATAATATTGTTTTTATAAATCTTACGAATATATGATAAACAACAAAAGAAAGGTGAATTTATTAACCATATAGAATTATAATCAGTTTGTATGTCTCCATATTAAAATTCGGAGGTATGATTTTTGAATGTGGGTGGAAAATATTCAAAATGATCACCAAAAAATCTCGAGCAATCAGAGAAAAGAGTTTTAAATTGCGCTGTCGCTCCAGTGGTTATTGATTAATATTACCAAAAAACCGTGAGATGTCAATGAATACTACTTTTTATATAAAAATAAAAAACATGTTCTCGGGAGCCCTAAATTATGGCGGCTCGGAGGGAAGACTTTCCAATATAGCCGCCTTAAATTATGGCAGCTCAAATGGAATGGGTTAAGAGAGTTTTACTGTGTGTACTAACAAACGAACTGATAAAAAAAAATCAGAAATAAAAAGGATAGTTAATAAAATAAAAGCAATAAGTTTTTCACCATAAGTACCTATCTAGAAATGACATAAAATTATCGTATGTTAGTGGTTTAAACCACAGTTGATAATGCCTTCAGAAGGTGAAACAGCTGTCTCGCGTAATAATAATTACATAGCAGAACTTGTTTATAATAAACTGTTTTTATAAATTATATAATAACTAGCAGACCCGGCCACACGTTGCTGTGGCTAACAAAACACAACGCCAATACCCAACCTTTATAAAATCCACACCACCCGCTTGCCAGCTGCCCGCTGCCTGAATTAAATATTTGAATTTCTCGGTTTTTCTCTGCTATAATAAGCATGTATTACACATATAAACCTTCCTCTTGAATCACTCTATCTATTGATGAAAACCGCATGAAAATCCGTTGCTTAGTTTAAAAGATCTAAGCGCACAAACATTTTGCGCGACTTCATTTTATACTATGTAATGAATATTTGAATTTCTTAACTTTTCTCTACTATAATAAGCATGTATTATACATATAAACCTTCCTCTTAAATCACTCTATCTATTGGTGAAAACCGCATGAAAATCCGTTGCTTAGTTTAAAAGATCTAAGCGCACAAACATTTTGAGCGACTTCATTTTATACTATGTAATGATATTATTGAATAAATAAAAAAAATCAAAATTGAGATGCAGTTCTACAAATAAACTTGATAACAATAACTAAACTGAATACATGTTTATAAAATGAATGGCATGCAACTGGACAGGACTCATAGCAACAACATGATAACTTGCAATATGATATTTAAAATTATTCAATGTTTGCTAAAGTATGTATATGAATATGAACCACAAGGTCAATATCAGTATGTATCTACAAATGATAGCTTTTGCATTTCTTCGTATGTATTACATTCTAATGAATTATTATAAATAACAACATGCGATGATAGCAGATATTTTATCTACAAGCGGCTCAAATGGTGAATGGAGATGTGAATATATATATTTTTTCTTTTATTGCTGCATCCGGCTTCTGTGGTCGAGGGATAAGGCTCTCGACTAGGAATCCGGAGGGATTCCAATTCCAGTGTGCGCAAGTAAATTTTATTTTATAAATTTATGTTATTTATTAATTTAAAATAATATATAGTATATTTGCGACATGGTCCAGAGCGGTAGATACTTGCAGAATTACCCTGGTGGAGGTTAACCAGTCAGAATTGAAATATTGCTTTAAAACCTGTTTGGTGACTAGATTTGATTAGCCAGGTACTTCTCCACCTTTTTCATCCTAATCTCCACTACCTTCAGCCACACAACATACCCCCATTGGGGATGTCTTAGTTTCACTGGCTACAGACAGTTGGGAGCAGCTGGGACTCTTGTGCGGTTTTCACAATTAAAAAAAATCCTAGTATGTTTTTAATGCTTTCGAATACAAATACAATGTTTGTTATGATGCATCTTTTTCAAAGACCTAGTTTATTTTGAACACCGGTTTATTTATTCAGCAACATCAAATTAATTTATCATTTAAAATTTCAGCATACACTGAATGCTTACATTAAACGGCCTCCGTGGTCGAGGGGCAAGGCTCTCGACTCGTAATCAGAAGGTTGCAGGATCGAATCCCAAATGGGCAAATCAATTTTATTTCAATAATTTGTGTTCTTTCACAGTTAATTAAATAAAATTAATATATAGTATATGAGTGGAAGATACTCTCAGTATCGCCCTGGTGTAAGACCACCATTCATAATTGAAACTTTGCTTGAAATGGCTATAGCCATGTTTGGTGACCAGATCTGAATTGCCAGGTACTTCACCACCTTACTCTTCCCAATCTCCTTCCCCTCCCTGCTACCTTCAATCTCATAACATAACCCAATTGGGGAGGCCATAGTCTCACTGGCTCCAGACGGGAGCAATTGGAACTCTTGTGCGGTATTAACATAAAAATAAAGTTTCTGTAATGAAAAGGTCAAGGATTTGAGGAGCGTAAACTGTGAATTGCGAGATTCTTGCGTCATGATTTGATGGGAGACCAGCGTAATTATGTGCGGTATGCGAAGATGTTATTGAATTTGCGTACATTTTTTTGTTCATACTTTTATCTATAATCTATACCATTATATACGAATTCTCCTTCTGTGAATCTTCATGACAATATATTTTTTTAAATCCCAATCGTCAATACTGCCCACATAAGAAACCACCATTCAGAACTGAAAAATTGCATGAAATAACTTTTGTTATAAAGTATTATCGTGATTATTTTTGGGTTATTATGTCATTTTTCAGACAGCATCACAAAATGGACCATTTTCAAAAGATCTCAGAACATTTTTTAGCATGCAAACTTGGCTGTCGGACAAATAAACATTGGCAAATGTAATATTCATAGAAACCTAGATCAAGGGCATAAATGCGTAGCGATATATCTAGATTTAGCTAAAGCTTTTAATTTAATCTGCCGCATAATTTCAATTTGGGAGGCGGGTATGGGTGCTGCCGCCCTGGGAACCATTTGTTGGACAACCATCACTTCCCTCGTATCCCTTTTTAATAACAGCCGCTCCAACACCAACTACTTACAAAATGAATTCATACATCAAGCCTGCCACTATCATAACACACACCTCACATATACAGACATCTTCAATATAACTTTCAACAAATTCAAAGCAACACTATCAGATAAATGTAATGCATCACAACACACCATTTAACATCCATATTTATATTTATTTATTATATTATTAATCAGATTTATTTTCCTAATTTGCAATATATTTACATACTCCCTAATTACATACATATCATCCATATACTCCTATAAGATCATAAGCTTACCCTTTATTGTGTTTTTCTATATTTTATCATGCATATTTAAGTATTTAGCTTCTCTTAACTATTTCTTTCTTAGTTTTTCTTGTCAGCAAAAAGAAAAAATTATCAGCGAAAACATGTTTTTAGGCTTACTGTTTTATTTTAGCACTCTTTCTTTTTTTATTTATTTATTTATTTATTTATTTAAAATTTACGGCACAAAGTGCCATTTACAAATATGTTTTTATTAAATATTTTTTAACAGTCGTAGTACATATTTTTTTTTTTTAAATTACACATAACAATAGAAAAAGAAGGATATTAATAGAACAACTTGATGAAAGCCAAAAGAAACACAATAAAATAAACAAAAAATGTCATGTAGTGACCTCATTAAAATATGTTTGGCTGAAATGTTTGATCAGTACAGCCTTGTATTTCAGTTGGGAAATATTAAAAATATCAGCAACATTGGCATAAAAATTACCAATTGTATGTAATCTATTTATTACAGAATTGTATGTAATTTATGTATCTTTGTAAAGCTGTTTGTTTTCCAAATATGGATATTATTTTTTTTTTTTTTTTTTATAATATGACAGCAAGAAATGCAATTTGCAAGTAGGTACCTGACTAACCAGTGACATTAACTAGTTTTTATGTATTATAATTGTTGCGGTGGTTTCTAGAAGTGGACTTTTATACCTGAATTATTTGCAAGCGTACTTGTGTGTCAAATATTTGTTTTTTGGGAATAAATCTGGCGTGTGCAACACTCTTACACATCTGCCCTGATGATGGACACTGTAACGCTGTCCGAAACGTTGGCTAAAGAAGGAGGTAGCGCAACACGGCAACACCCCACACCCCAAACATACGGCAACACCCCAAAAACAAATAATTAAAATACTTTTGCCGTGAAAATCTAAAAAACGTAACTCACTCTTATACCAGATCATGTGGACCATAATGACGATCCTTTTACGGTGTCACTATCTGTGCGTCAAAGTCGAAACGGATCTCAAGATATACGAAATTTAGAATGATTTTTTTAATTCAAGTTCCTGATAATAAAGTGTTTAGGGCCGCACCCAAAAGCTTGGCAGGCAGCATGCGGCCCGCGGGCCGCAGGTTGAGTATGGTTGCTTTAAACCATGGAATAATGTGTATAAAATCGCAGAAGAAACATGGTTAAACACAAACATACTTACACT
Source organism: Limnephilus lunatus (assembly GCA_917563855.2). Taxonomy (NCBI): domain Eukaryota; kingdom Metazoa; phylum Arthropoda; class Insecta; order Trichoptera; family Limnephilidae; genus Limnephilus; species Limnephilus lunatus. The sequence goes on along the minus strand of OU830596.1, from coordinate 20,301,789 downwards.
AATATCTAAAACAAAACTCACAATTAAACTAGCACAGGACAGCCAAAAAGCAAGACAAACACTATAATTAACTGTATAAATTAACACTATAATTAAAATTAATTAACACCAACATCTGCGATTGCTTTACTCTAGAAAAATCAGACTAAATAAAATATCTAGGAATCATAATTGTCCATAACCTCAGATACAGACACATCATATCAAACAAATCAGAAATAAACACCTCAAAACAATACACATTTTCCTAAATATAAGAAACATAAATATATGTACTAATACCAATGAAAACAATATATTTTGCACTTTGTCAATCCATTATAGAATATGGAATCATTGTTTGGGGAGGAGCAACAGACTCAGCTATCGGTCATATGGAAATCACACAGAAAACCATCTCAAAGGTAATTCTTAAAACACAATATTCAATACACACTTCATTATATGCAACCGTACCTCATAATATTAGCCTTTTTTTTTCCATTGCCGTATTTTGTTTCATTTCATCTCAATTTATTTTATTTCATATTATCTTTTTATTCAATTTTTGTAAAATATTTTGTAAAATCAATAATAAACCTTTAAAAATTGACTATTGCCGAGCACTTTTATGGAACCAGTCATTATTTTAGATTAAGAGGATTAATCTTGCGACACGGTATCACTTCTACATAACAAAAACACACTCTTCACCACAATCTACACACCTCCCTGACGATGGACACTTTGACGCCGTCTGAAATGTTGACTAAAGAAGGAAGAAGTACGACACGGCATACTAATCGAAAAATTAATGACGGTAATAGCTTTTGTTATGTTGATTTGTATGTTTCCAGTTCTGAATAGCCAAGTACTTCATTCTCCTCTCTCACTTACCTTACCCAAACCACGCAACTATCATATAATATATGTGATCTGTCAGCCGCTATCCCCGTATGTGGTTGTCGCATATGAACTGTTGAGTTCTGAAACCCTCCCTTATTGATTTTCTTACTTTCGAGTAAATATAGAAAAATGTGACTAACTAACTAACTAACTAACCATCACGCCGTTTCCCCGCAGGGGTAGGCAGAGAGGACGGACCGCCAAACAACTCGGTCTTGGCACACAGTCTTTGCTTCACTCATATTCATACATCGTCTCATACATACTCTTCTATTATTCCGACTTTTGACATGACCCGACTCAAGTATCTGATTCACTTGATCGTGCCATGTCTTCCTCGGGCGTCCCCTACTTCTTCTTCCATTCACATTTGCGTCATATATTCTTCTCACATTATTTTCTTCTTTCATTCGCTCTACACTCTACTTCTAAAAATGTGTAGTGTAGTAAATTAAGAAAAGCATGGTAGGCTGATGAGTTTTCATGATTCCAGTTATTTTATTATTTTGCACGTTATATTGTACGAACTAGATACAATTGTTATTTTGTATTTAAATGTTTAATATATATTTAAAAAAAAATTATTATAGGCCCCCCATATTTAAACACGATTTATAAAGAAACTTTAGGCAATAATAACAACGGCATCGCATTCCTTGTGAGAAACCACATCTGCTGAGCCATTCTATATCTTTTGTGGGATCGTTATGATCTCCTGTCAGATTTGTGTGGTTTACTTGCTTTACCTATGTACAACGTACATTAAATGAATAAATAATCATGCATACTTGCAGGAATTCGTGTTTAAAACCATCTAAACTAAAGTATATGACAGTAATTATGAAAAAATCACACAAATCTGACAGGAGATCACGTCCATTATCTTATAACGATCCCACAAAAGATATAGAATCTCGCGGCAGATGGCATTCACCAAATTTTTGACCTAAATTCATTAGGGAGGATATTGGAACTGAACGATTCATATTTAATCCATAAAGTGTCACTAGAGCACATACAAGATGGATAGATTGCGTTGAAAGAGCCAGCGTTGTAAAGGTTTATTTTTTTTCTAGTTTGCCTGGAATCCTAAGGAAGTGTTCAGTCGATGCGAGAAAGTTCTGTCTGTCATCAAAGCAGCTGCCATTTTCCACATCAACAACCTGGGGCACACATCCACCCTCAAGGAACTGCCCACTACACACATGTTCTTCATGCGGATGGATGAGGAAATCCAACAAATCTCAAAAACTGAAGCAGATGACTTTCCGAGGATTTACTTTCAAAAGTATTAAATTATGATTTATTGATGACAATTGGTTGATTGGCGATGATTTATGATGATCGGTTGATGATGATTGATTCTTACAACGGTTTACGCTTATTAATTTTAGTATCGTGAGTTGTGCCATTCTAATTTTAATAAATACATGGTGTCCGGAAATTCATAGTACAAGCAGAAAACGGTAGTCGATTTTTTTGTATAACTATTTTTTGGTCTGGGCTCTCGTTTTCGAGGAGATCAGGGTGGAAGTTGGAATTTTTTTAGGTCAATTTTGAAAAATAATAACACCTTCCGCTTTAATTACAAGACCAAGAAAGCGAAAATCATTGCCAGAAAAAGGAATAAACATATCAAAATGCTCAGATTGAAAAAAAAAAATTGGTTTCTCTAATTGATAGATTCACCATTTTTCTGTTTGTACTAGTTTCCTGACACAATTTATAACCAAAGTATTTTTGTTATATTCATTGATGATGATTGATGGTTGATTATGATGATTGAATGATTGTTTGATTGGTGATGTTTATTATTGATTATGATGTTTGATTAGAAATTAATTGAATGATTGACTGATTGGTGATGATTGATTGAATGGTGATGATTGATTGATTGGTGATGATTGATTGATTGGTGATGATTGATTGATTGGCGATGATTGATTGATTGGCGATGATTGATTGGTTGATGATGATTGATTAGTAATTAATTGAATGATTATGATGATTTATTGATTGACAGATTGATGATTATGATGATTGATTGGTGATATTTAATAATGATGATTTATTGAGTTTACAACGGTTTACGCTTATTAATTTTAATATCACAAGTTGTGCTATTCTAATTTTAATAAATAATTACCAAAGTATTTTTGATGTACATATTAATAGGCGTTTAGTGAGGAGATTATACTGATAGATAATAATTTTACAACAGTTTACGCTTATTGCCACGAGTTGCGTTATTCTTCTTAAATAATAACCTTAAGTATTTTTGATATCAGCTATACATGTAATAATAATGTTTTTTTAATGAATAAAATATATACTTTGGAAAAACCTAGATTTATTGAAAGATAACTTTGAAGAGAAGTTTTGTAAAATTTGATGGTTATTTTGAATTGATTTTATTGGCGGTGTTTAGTCGAGCGAGAAAAATAAGTATCTTTCTGTGGAACTATTGAACTGCCAGGGTTCTTTCCCTCAAAAGACTTAGGCCTTACTAAACCGCATCCAGTGCAGAGGGTGTGCATATATGTTGCACTACTGGAACCTAAACAAGTGTGTGAATGTGAATAAATACAATCTACAAAATACATTGTAGAAGAATATCCCTTCATCAGTTTCCTGTGGGTAATTACGTCTGCTAAATCAAGTGACTCCATAATAATACTGTATCACTCCGTAATATGCTATTGACTGGCTGAATAATCTCTGTTTCCCCCTACCTCTGCTAAACGAAGAAGAAGAAAGAACTAATGAAACACGGTAATTAGATTTGAACAGAAGAAATTTATTTTAATAAAACAAAAGCATGTAGGTATACAGAGCTTCCCTTTGTAGATCCTAGATGGCGGTATTTGTAAGATTATTAATTATTTTATTATCAAAGTTCAATAAGAACTAGATACAGGCTATAAAATGTGCCTTTCAGATACATTTAAAATAATATTTATATATTTAATCCCAGTGTTGCCAGATGCATGACTTTTTGGATCAATTATACCTCCATAGTTTTTTTTTTAAATCCAAACAAGACATGGTTTTTTAGCGGTCGCAAAAAGCATATATAGTGAGATGTGATCACGGACGTACAAAATAGATGGACATGCCCTAAGTGATAAAAGGCGTATTATTTCCCCCTCCCATTGGAACCATTTTTCGGAACCGGCTGGGCTTGCGAGAGCCTCGTGTCAATCTAAAATATGTGACGTCATCATTCTTGTCCGGACCGTATTAGTTCATTTATGTCCGGACCAGTGTCGAGCTCTCATCGTACATTTATGAAATAACACGGCAAAATGGTGGCTTATGCTATAAAAACGTGTAAAAATAGAAAAGAAAAAGAGAATAAACCCGATTGTGGTATAACATTCCATAGGTAAGCATTATTTTACTCTATTTTAAGTTTATTCAGATAATAGGAATATAATATGACAACACATACGACGCATAGTAGCAACGCGATACATGGCTACGCGAAACACAAAGCCGCTATTTACTGGGGTAAGTAAATTATGAAATATTTGTAAAAGTGTCTTAACTAAATACGGAAACAACATACCCGCCTATGAAAATAGGTGAACTTTACTTTGACATCTTTGGACTTCGCAAAATTGTTCATAATGTGGCTAGCAATTCGCGCTCCCATGTAAAAAGGTCTATTCATTCAAAAGCAGATTTTACTTTTAAGAACGAAATGGTCATATTATAATGCGAGATGCCTATATACTGTTGGATTGATTAATGGACGAATCACATATCATTTCAATCATTTTGCCGCTCCGCGCCCCGCTATTGTTGGTTATAACCCTTCTCCTGTCTGTTCTGGTCTATCAATATTCATATGTCTATGGATCTGATATTTATGGGTTGAATGTGTGAAATTCCGAAATCAGGATTTTTTTTTACATTAGCTGCACACAGGGGGCCCTGAGGAAAATATTTTCCCTAGGGGCCTATGTCATCTTTGAAGATGCTGTGGGAAGGGTCTTTTTAAGGAGAGGAAGGAGTAAACATGGGTCTTGAAGAGACCCTCAGAGAAAAAGGACAGCATTCCCAGCTGACACCTGTGCTCTAAAGATTGCAATCCGTTTGTTAAGATAAGAGAATCTATCAAACGGACCATACATTTCTGCACAGAGTTGAGGTGTTTTGGGGCTCCAGGCCAGAGGTGGCTGCCAAATTCAACCGTGGGGTGCACTGGTGATTTGTATGATTTTAACCAATTTCCTTGGCACATCTAAAGGGATCCGAAGTCTGAAAACAGGCAGCTGACCATGGGAAAGCATTTAAATGTGCCCGCAGACCAAACCAATCTACTGACCTATAGTGCCACACTTTCCTCTTCAGTCTCTCTTTTGGCGGTCTGAGGTTGATGGGGATTGAGGTCGTCACCAGGCAGTGGTCGGATAATTCTAAAAGCACTGTGACTTCAATCTTATAAATGTGTGGCAAAGTGGTTAAAAAGATTGAAGCGGTGAGTCTGGACTTCAGGACCCTTGTAGGCTCCAAAACCATTTGCTCCAATCCGTAGAATGTAGTTATTGAATTTCAGTACGGGTTCACAACATTCACAACATCTTTTTATCTAATTATTATCTTTGTCAATATGTAATATGAATACATTAATAAAATATGTTAACATGTAACTTTAACCCCGATGCTGCTGGCAAAATTTTGTAAAAATCTCGTAGCGAAATTTGACATTAAAAATTAGATTTGAGATGGTAGACGCGCTTCTACAAAACATTTTGTTTTACTTGGAATTTTCATGAACAGTACTTTCACCCTTCAAGGGTGTTCTAGGCCATCATTTAAATTACAGAGAAAGGAAAGGTGAATTTATATATTAATTTTTTTTAAATGTACAAATTTCAGAATTATATGGAAGATTGGAGTCGAGTTCAGACTTAGAAGAGATGAAATGTTGAACGGAGGGGAGGCAATTTTAGATAACGCTTGATAGAAAAGAGGATATGTCTTAAAAACTTCTAAAACCTTGCTCCACAGACTGCATACTGCAGTGCACCTCAAGACAGTTATCATTTCGTTGGACTGCAAATGCAGTCAGCCGCACTGTAGGGTTCAATTAGGTATGTACCTACATTAACTAGGTACTGTAAAATGTAGAAAAAATATGTTATTGGAGTTGGGGGAGAAGTTCACCTCTCATCTTTTTTTTAAAGTTTTATATTTATGTTTTAATATTATAAAGGAAAATTATAAAATGGTTGTTTTTAATAAATCATTGCACATCATTTATTTAGGTACCGTTATTTGCTTTAAGAAGCTCTCTCAGCGAATAGTTGCTGATTGCACAGTCAACCGCGCAACATCATAATTGTTAGAATTTACAATGAATTCTTATTATTAGATTTAATTCTAATATTTATTTTAATTATTTATTATCTATGTTTAATTTGGAAACCGCATCGAGAACCATTTATTCGATAACCAACATCTCTGCCATAGGTCACCCCAAGTGATTCGCTACATTTAGTGACTTACCCGGGTTCATGGGGTGAGTTTTGTCTGGGTATTGGTGGCGGATGCGTTTGCCCTCCTACTGCTTGGCGGGCCAGATCGAGAGAAACTGGTTGAGGGAGGTCTTTTGACCTCTACAGCCGGATTCTTGACCCATCGTCCTGCACCGCAGTGGGAGGAATGCATTCATACATTCATCACTCCTGGACTCGCTGACCTTCAGATTCCTACCCACCCCTCATACCTTTTTCCTTACCAGAACTTCCTCTCACTCCTTTACTTTAAAATACCCTACACACAGCATCCCCAAATAAGACATAGGCACATTTTCCATAGGGTCTCCTGTGGGCATCTATTGTAAAAAATACCAAATTAATTAAATAAAATTTACTTCCCCATGCCAGGATTTGAACCCACATCCTCCGTAGTCGAGAGTCAGCGTCACGAGTCACGAGCCAGCCTTAAACCACAGAGGCAGTATAAATGCACCCACCTACATATATTGGAAGGATGCCTATACATGTGCATAGCCAGTTTTGATTTAAGGTGGGGCAAAAAATAAAAATTTAGAGTAGTTACTGAAAAAAAGGAGGCTTCTACAACATTGTTCTGCTTTAGGCTCTATGAATTCAAAGAATATGAATGGAAGAAGGGAAAACCATCTTACGAAGTGCTATAAATTTGAAAACGCGACTCGGTCGACAATCCTAGAGGTCATACATCGGCCAGCCAAAGTGGAACAGCCCCCACCGTGTCTACGCCCATGTTCCTATATATGAATACCTACCTAGTTCTTTGAATAAATTAATAACAATTAAATATATATATATATATATATTCATTTGCAAATCTCTTGAGAAAAATATCTAATGGCATATTTATAGGTCGATAACAAGTGCACCATAAATAAACCAATTGTCACATACAGGCGCGTAGCTACCGCCGTATCTGCCGTGTCAATGATACGGGGCCCCTAACGTGTATAAGCAAAAATTAGTAAAATGCTATCCACAATGTCACTTAATCTCGTGCTTCCCGGGACACAAACATATGAAAAAAAAACTGTCATACGTGCCTATAGAGTTTTCACTTCAGAACTGACAAAAGTAAAAATAAGCACCCCCTTTTTTTCCCGGGTTAAGCCCAAAAGTTGGCAACATCCTATATCGGTTATTGCGGGATTCCCCCGTTTAAGTAATTCCCTTAAACGGGGCAATCCCGCAATAACCGATGTACAATGACAAATCACGGACAGCAATATTTATGCGTTTTATTTTTTTCCCGTTCAAAAGTTATTTATTACACTGTAATACAAAACAATCTTGCTCTTCTGATCATTTATTGGTTAATTTGTTTGATTTGTGAAAAGAATTAGTAAAAGGAAAAGAGATTATCTCAGTGGAGCTAAGAAAAGGGAGGAGGTTATATAAAAAAATCCCAAAATTTCTTCATTTTTTCAGCAATCAGCTTCTGTGAGAGATTTAGATAATGGTAAATACTACCTATTTATTTACCAGTGGCGAAGGGTGAATTTTGTTTTTGAAAGAACAATGGCAACCTTCAATACATGAAAATACCTGACCATGTATTTATCGAGCAATATAAGGGCCCCAACTAATTTTGATACAGGGCCCCTCCAAGGCACGCTACGCCACTGGTCCCATAGCGAGAAATGACGAGAAATTGGGGATTTCGTCAAAAGTCTTGCCTACACACTATCGGACTTGCTGCAGATTGGGGGTAAATTGGAAATAATCCTGTTCTAACTGCCCAACAGAAAAATAATAATTCGGCTGGCGGTTTTGTCAACTAACGATTCGATTTGCAGATATTCGGGCAAGAAGTGAGCGGACCGTTTTATAACGTGGTCTGACGAAGGCTTTACCTCTCCAGCGACGGAGTCGCGGTCATGGTCATGCACTTACAAAATAAATGAAGAAGTAGGTACCTTAGAAACATTAATTTTTAAATTTATTTTTCTCTTTTTGGCAACACTAAAATTCCGCTGTCACTTTTTTGTAAACTAAACGATTCGAATGTGTTTGAAAATCGTGTTGAAGTAATCTTATTTCACTATAAATAACTTACATTTTAACAATTACGGTTATTTAAAAGATTTATTTGTTTCACTATAAACGTTATCTAAACTTTACGATGGCCCAAATTACGACGCCGGCTAATCCCTCCACTCTCCTGCCTTTAGGTTAGTTGTCAAACATTTCGCTTATTTACGTTATAAATATGGTTTTACAGCAATATTCGCAAGAACTCGAAGATTATTAAAGTGTTTTCAAAGTACTACATTTTTGTCTGTTTTTTATACAGCACGCGTATTTTATAAAAATGATTTTTTTGGTAAGCTGACTGCTATTGCAATTTTGGCGGTACGATTTTCTATTATTTGGCACAGCTATTTTGCCATCTGTAATTGAGATACTTCATCAAATCTATGCTTTTTTGTATTTGGATCCTATGTCCGGTTTATGGTTTTCAATATTTTAAAATGTTCTGCATTATCTAGTTATGAGATAATTGAGACTGGTATTGTCTTGAATCGGTAAAATAGATTAGAAAAGATGTAAGTGAAGCTAGAATTGTGTTTATGGACAATGGTTTATGGTGGTTCATCATTTATGTCTACCTCGCTTCAAGTATAAACGCCAAACTTTTAGATCAGCCTGAAATGGTACATTCCAATCTCGCGCAGTTAATGACTTTACAATCGGCATTAATTAATTAATTAATTTGGTATGCCACTTTTCTGTCCTTAAACTCGCCTATTGCGACGATTTCTGATCAATGTCAGGCCGGTCTTAAAGTTTGGTGTGTTCTATATAACCATATTTGTTTGTTCCAGAATGCGATTTTTCCTATTTAGTCAGTAAAATAATTATTCGTAATATTCATGTTATTTTAGTTACACGCAGTTTCTCTTTTTCAAATATGCAAACAAAATATTATCCCATGGTTTCTTCAAGTAAGGTCCCAACCTTGAGAAATAATATGTATTCTGGCTGGTATCATATAAATGCATTGCTTTGCAAAGATTTGGAAGAAAGTGTTTAATATTTAAATTGTTTTATTTTTAAGTAGGTATTAGTACGTTTCAAATAGGACCCTCAAATAGCACCTATAAACTATTTATGGCAGCCCCAAGGGAAAGTGTTTGCTGTCGGCCTTTTATGGCCCAACCTAAGAGGATCTTTTATAATAGTAAAATTTGCAATATTTGTCTGTCCTTAAGTGTTTTAGATTTAGTTTTATTGGTGGCCCTTTTCGGCGACTTTTGAGCAATTGTTTTATCGCTAGATTTTAAAATCCAGTTGTGGGAACCGCTGAAATATTCTGTTCCCACAGTTAATGTACCATATTAATTATTTGTATTTGTATGTTTTTTTCTTTAAATATGGTGACGTGTTAAAGAGTGAGTGAGTATTGTTGTGACGGTTGAACTGGAAGGTACATGAGATGTCCTTCAGTTGAGTTTGGAAAAACTGACAGAGATATCGAAGTAGAGACTTCGATATTTGTCAGTGTGGTGTGATCGGGAAGATCAACCGAGCAGAGGGGAAATAGGCCCTTTGCGTTAGTATTGTTATTACGGTGGAACTGGAAGGTACACGAGGTGTATCTTCAATTGAGCAAAGGGAAAATAGGCCCTTTGCGTCAGTATCGTTGTTAAGATTGAACTGGGAGGTACATGTTGTACCTACAGTTCAGTATTGTAAAAAACTGATAAAGATATCGAAGTAGAGACTTCGATATTTGTCAGTGTGGTGTGATCGTGAAGATCAACCGATCAAAGGGTAAATAGACCCTTTTGTAATAATTGTATTTTTATTGCATTTAATAAATTGTGTTCAAGAAGAAGAAGTGTTTTCCTGCAAACTCCATTCTGTTGTGCTCTCGTACCAAGATAGATAAGAAACATATGGTCCTTCGAGCCGGATCGAGAATACAAGCATCATGGAAACAGGACTACAATCGAAGACGACATCCATCTGCCGAAGCATGGCGGGGTTCAGCACGAGCCGGAAGGAGGCACGACTGAAAGCAGCAGCTTCCTTGGTGGACATCGCAAGAAGAAAGGCACGCCTAGTAGCACAGTGGGCTGAGCTGACAGCCGACGAAGCAGATGAGGAGCAGCATGCAGAACTCGTTAATAAACTTAAAATGTTTAAGCTGGAGAATTCTCTGCGTACACTGGAGCAGCAAAAAAAACTGCTCCATGGTGGGCGGTACCCACTAATTCCGCCCACAATATCTCCACATCAGGAGCCCTTGGCAGGGCAGACTATCTTGGCGCAATTAGGGCCTCGGGAAAAGCAGGCTCTTCCGCTGGAATTGGAACAGCGGTTGGGGCAGCACACTAGTGGGAAGTATGAGCTACAACCACACAAAGAATCTGCACATCAACAGACCTTGCTAGGGCAGACTCTCCCGTCGCAATTGGAACCTCGGGAAGAGCAGGCTCTTCCGCTGGAATTGGAACAGCGGTTGGAGCAGCATACTAGTGGGCAGTACGAGCTACGCCCACAGAAAGGATCTGAACATCAACATCCCTTGGCAGGGCAGACTCTCCCGTGGCAATCGGAACCTCGGGAAGAGCAGGCTCTTCCGCCGGAATTGGAACGGCGGGTGGAGCAGCAACATGATGAGCGGCACGAGCTACTCCCATACAAAGGATCTGCGCATCAACAGCCCTTGGCAGGGCAGACTCTCCCGGCGCAATTGGAACCTCGGGAAGAGCAGGCTCTTCCACCGGAATTGGAACGGCGGGTGGAGCAGCAACATGATGGGCGGTACGAGGTACCCCCGCACAAAGGATCAACGCATCAGAAGCCCTCGATAGGGCAACCTCTCCCACTGCAGTCGATGCAGCATCAGCCGCCAAGAAGTAGCTGCTGGGAGCAGTCATTCAGCAAAGCAGAGGAAAGCAACGGGCAGCAGCGGCCTGAACCGCAGGGCCGGTTACAGAGGCTGACACCTGTAATAATTGAAGACCGCTTTGCGCAATCAATGGGTAAGGCAATGTTTTCATATGATACCAGGCCCATGGTTAGACTTTTTTCCGCATTTAACGGCAAACCGATTGACAAATTTATAAGAATTATTATTTTATTTGTTTTCCTGTGTAAACAATACCATTGGTTACAAGACACGGGACAAATAATCGCCGTAACAGCGATTAAAAGGTCGTTTGTTTATACGAAGCATAAACAAAAACCTGACAGGGTTTTTCTCGAGATGCGGGGCCGTAGACCCGTTAATTTCAGTGTATCAGCAATGACGCCCCTTACATAAAAAGGGGTACGCCGTCATTTGATACCGCTTTGTAAATATGCTGAAATCAGTAATACCTATTAAAGATACTAGAATCGCATTATTTACCTATTTAGTGAAGTAAATTCACGGGAAGGGGTATGTTCGTTCCAGAATGCGATTTTTCTATTTAGTCTTAAGTGAAATAATTATTCTTAATATTAATGTCATTTTAGATTCACGCAGTTTCTCTTTTTCAAATATGCAAACAAAATATTATCCCACGGTTTCTTCAAGTAAGGTCCCAACCTTGAGAAATAATATGTATTCTGGCTGGTATCATATAAATGCATTGCTTTGCAAAGATTTGGAAGAAAGTGTTTATTATTTAAATGGTTTTATTTTTAAGTACGTATTTGCACATTTCAAATAGGACCCTCAAATAGCACCTATAACTATTTATGGCAGCCCCAAGGGAAAGTGTTTGCTGTCGGCCTTTTATGGCCCAACCTAAGAGGATCTTTTATAATAGTAAAATTTGCAATATTTGTCTGTCCTTAAATGTTTTAGATTTAGTTTTATTGGTGGCCCTTTTCGGCAACTTTTGAGCAATTATTTTATTGCTAGATTTTAAAATCCAGTTGTGGGAACCGCTGAAATATTCTGTTCCCACAGTTAATGTACCATATTAATTATTTGTATTTGTATGTTTTTCTTTAAATATGGTGACGTGTTCAAGAGAGAGTTAGTGTTGTTATTACGGTGGAACTGGAAGGTACACGAGGTGTATCTTCAATTGAGCAGAGGGAAAATAGGCCCTTTGCGTCAGTATCGTTGTTAAGATTGAACTGGGAGGTACATGTTGTACCTACAGTTCAGTATTGTAAAAAACTGATAAAGATATCGAAGTAGAGACTTCGATATTTGTCAGTGTGGTGTGATCGTGGAGATCAACCGATCAAAGGGTAAATAGACCCTTTTGTAATAATTGTATTTTTATTGCATTTAATAAATCGTGTTAAAGAAGAAGAAGAAGTGTTTTCCTGCAAACTCCATTCTGTTGTGATCTCGTACCAAGATAGAAAAGAAACAATATTCTTGTATATGTATTGATATTGCGGTGATGCTTTTTATTTTTACACTAGTGCAGATCTGTGAAAAATCACGGCATATTGCAATTGTTGGATTTGTGAAGCTGAAAGTATAAATTTATAAAATATTGCCTTAGGTTCATTTCTTTTAAAAAATATATTGTAAATTTTCTTTATAATATGATATATATTTTTGTTGGCAAATCGTTAGGTGAGAGTTAAAAGGTTCCGTCCGTCGCGGTAACGTCGTGTGATAATGAACTTTATAGAAGCTTACTATAGATCCCATTATCGCATGATGTTACCGCAACAGATGGAAACTTTTCACTCTCACTTTCTCGAAATATATTAGAGGCACGATCCGAAATTTGTCAAAACTTTAAATAAAAGAAATACACGTTTCAAAAATAGAATTATAAATAAATTAATTAACCTGGCAAGCGTAAGATTGGGTGTGGTACACCCAGACCAAGATAAATCGATCAATATTTTAATAGCGAATTATTATTATGCTCTGCGCGCCCGAGTAGCTGCGCGGTGGGAGGTAAGGAAGCAACAAGAAACGAAGATTTAGTCATCCACCGGTCAGTGAGGCTGTTGAGAGGAGAGGGAGTATATTAAATAATTTTATAGAGAAATATTGCATATTTCTTTGTCGAAAAGTCGTTTTAGTTGTAGGTTGGTGGAATGTATGTTGTAATGTGGATCTTGTGAATCGGCCCGAGTTTGTCTTTGTAAACTTATCCTGGTTTTTGAATGTGTAGATTAAATTATCTTTTGTATATAATTGTTTCAGTGACATTAAATTCAGTGCTTTAAAAACTTAGTCTGTAGGAGAAATCCATATTGGATTTGTATTGGTTGACTTGATTCATTTTGAATCCTGACTGCTGTGACTGTGACCTTTCTGCTTACTATAGATCCCATTATCGCATGACGTTATCACTACAGATGTAACCTTGTTATTCCAAAGGGTCGAAATGCTGATTCTGAATATACAAGTTTTATTTATTTATTTATTTATTAATTTTCAACGCCCTGGTGGGCTTTTACATTACATGTTTTTTTACATGTGACTGATTAATTGTGATGTGTAAATACATGACAAAATGCAAGATACATAAAAATAAAACGGTAACAAGTTTTTACATTGTGGATTAATATAGAAATATACGAATAAATGCATTAGCCCCTATGTGATGCTCCTTAAATATCAAAATATTCTACATAAAAGTATCGTTCAGGTATTTCTTAAATAATGGTAAACTTGTGTTAAATACATTGATATTAGAGGTGAATTTGTTTCCTAATGTGTGAAGTCGAGAAATAGGTGCATGTATGTGGTAGTTCGTTCCAGAATTATTGTTGCAGAATAATATGTTTTGCCTTGTTGCTTGATTGGGTACCCAGAAATCGATGAGATGCAGGAGTTCGCAACAATCTAATTCAGAATGAATAATTTTAAACAAAAAAGTTAGGTCATTTATTTTTCTTCTGTTTTCTAGGGAATGCAATTTAAGTGCATTTAGTAAGGATGCGTAGTTAATGTGTTGAATAGGTATGTGTAACTTGAAGTTAATAAATCTTAAAAATTTGTGCTGCACTCTTTCGATATTTTTTATATGAATTTGATAATATGGGGACCAAACTATGGAATTGTATTCCAACAAGCTGCGTACGAGTGACAAATATACAATTTTTATAACTTCCAACGAGTTAAAGTCTTTGATTGTTCTGATGTTTTTTTTCCTAGTGTTCTGATTTTTTTTTCCTAGTGTTTTCATGCCTTTGTTAGTTATTTGTTGTATGTGATTTATAAAATTTAATTGCGTGTCAAACACAACTCCAAGATCTCTAATTTTATTATAATATATAATTATCTCCTCAAATCAGTTCTTTGTTGCTGAGGGTCGTGACCCTTCTCTACTACAAGAGAAGGACACCGATGTACCAGACGCCAGTGATACTCGGTCATTCCAGTGCGTTGGTGACTGGTAACATTCCTCTGCTTCTTCTGCCACCAGTGACTATAAGTTTCTCCAAGTTGGAGTCCTCAGTTTGGCGAGCAACCTGTCCAAAGTATCTTAAGATATGTTGTAGGTAGATAGTTAAAAGTCTACTGCGGATGCCTAGAGTTCCAGACACATTTATGCGTCCGGCTGTCCATGGAATCCTGAGCATTCTTCTCCAGCACCACATTTCGAGGGCTTTTTCTTTCCTTGGCTCTAAGTGTCCATGTTTCCATACCGTACAGAAATATGGGGAAGAACAATGCCCGGACGAGTCTCATCTCGGTGGTCTTCGTTGGGTCTCTGTCACTCCGTAAATTTTGCACCATACTAATTTAAATTGTTTATGTTGGCAGAGCTGGTGGACAAGTGCATCGGCTCCCGAATCCACATCATCATGAAGAACGACAAGGAGATAGTGGGCACATTGCTGGGCTTCGATGACTTTGTCAACATGCTCCTCGAGGATGTCACCGAGTACGAGTCCACCCCCGAGGGGCGACGTGTCACCAAGCTCGACCAGATCCTGCTCAACGGGAACAACATTACCATGGTAGGGTATTCTTTTTATTTTTGTTCATCTTGTCACACAGCCAACTTTTTTTTCATCTTATCGCATAGCCAATATTTTGTTCATTTTGTCGCATAGCCAACTTTTTGTTCATCTTGTCGCATAGCCAAATTTTTTTTCATCTTATGGCATAGCCAATCATTTTGTTCATTTTGTTGCATAGCCAACTTTTTATTCTTCTTGTAAC
This sequence comes from Limnephilus lunatus, assembly GCA_917563855.2. Classification (NCBI taxonomy): domain Eukaryota; kingdom Metazoa; phylum Arthropoda; class Insecta; order Trichoptera; family Limnephilidae; genus Limnephilus; species Limnephilus lunatus. Next base: position 20,286,294 of record OU830596.1, on the reverse strand, counting down.
ATAGCCAATGTTTTGTTCATCTTGTCGCTTAGCCAACTATTTGTTCATTTTGTTTGTTTTTCTTCTCTCTTTGGCATGATAAATATTTTTATCAACATTATCGGTGATTCGTATACCTTTGCTAGCACACTTGGCCCCAGGTGACCTGATAGTTGATCTCCCAACAGTTGGCCCCCAGAAATGATATTTATTAAAAATTATAATTTTTATGCATTATTTACCAATTTCAAATCTAAAATCGACTTCAAAAATACTTTTAATAATAATTTGGTATGGATTTCTTAGGGTCAATTTTTTTGTGCTTATACGCTTGTATATATGTATTTTTACGTTAGCTCCACACACGGGGCCCTGAAAAAAAAATTCCCTCAGAACCTATCTCATCTTTGGGGATGCTGTGTGGAGGATCTTTTAAGGAAAAGGAAAGAGAGTAAGTTCTATGAAGGAAGAAGTTATGAGGAGTGAGTAGGAATCTCAATGTGTCCATCCCTCCCGTTGTGATTCAAGGCTGTGGGTAGAGAGAGTTCGGCTGGAGAGTTCTAGGTTAGGTCTCTCTCAACCAGTCTCCCGATTCGGCCCACTACGCAGTGGATAGACAAACGCATTCGCCGCCAAGACCAAGGCCAAGCCACATGATATATGTAAAATATACTATTTTTTTTAAATAAAACAATAACTTTGTAAACACCACTTTTATTTTATATTTTTTATACTTTTTGCCGACCGGGTTTCACTACAACAGTAGCTTCTTCAGGGCAGTACAATCTCTACTAAAATTAATTTGCATGTGTGATATAGATAATACATGATTTAACCAAATGGGCTGGACTCCTCAAGTAACGGAGGAAAGAGGAATAGGTGTAGATGGAGAATTGGGAAGGGAACGGGCGTGTTCTTTGTCAATAGGGAACAATCTTAGTATGGGACTTTTATTTAAATTTAGTTGGTTATTAACTAACTACCTTACTATTAGTGTGTATGGCTTTCCTTAGTTCAAGTGCCTCTAAATTGTCTAGCCTAATACCGATGTTGTTTTTATGAATTAGTGTGGCGCCTGTATTTCTATCAAATTTATGGTCTTTTTCGATCAAGTGGTTTGCAAATTCCGAAAATCCAGAGCTGTGTAAACATCTAAGATGTTCTTTGACACGGGTGTTTATATTGTGTGCTGTTTTGCCAATGTAAAAAAAGGGGCAATCGCTGCATTGGAGTGAATAAATACCCGAGTGAGATAGACTATTATCTTTGTCTTTACCCGAAAGATAATAGTCTATCTCACTCGAGACCATAAATTTGATAAACATACAGGCGCCACACTAATTCATAAAAACAACATCGGTATTAGGCTAGACAATTTAGAGGCACTTGAACTAAGGAAAGCCATAAACACTAATAGTAAGGTAGTTAATAACCAACTAAATTTAAATAAAAGTCCCAAACTAAGATTGTTCCCTATTGACAAAGAACACGCCCGTTCCCTTCCCAATTCTCCATCTACACCTATACCTCCTTCCTCCGTTACTTGAGGAGTCCAGCCCATTTGGTTAAATCATGTATTATCTATATCACACATGTAAATTAATTTTAGTAAAGATTGTACTGCCCTGAAGAAGCTACGGTTGTAGTGAAACCCGGTCGGCAAAAAGTATAAAAAATAAAAGTGTTGTTTACAAAGTTATTGTTTTACTTTAAATTATAATGTCACATTACAAAGTAACTGCTTCATATGAACAAAAAAAGTTAAATATACTGCTGTCATAAGTAAAATCACAGTATCATCCTTGAGATTCTCAAGGAGGATACTGTGTTTTTGCTAATGACGGCAGTGTACTTTACATGTGAATGAAATTTAATATTGAATTAATTTCTTTTTTCCAGTTGGTGCCTGGAGGAGACATGCCGGAAACATAATGGTAACATTATATTAGACGTCATTAATTATATATTTAAGGACCTGTATTTTATAATGAGTACTTTGTAAATCTAACTATATTTTCATAAAAAAAGTGTTATGTGAATCACACTAGTTTTATTTGTAACGTAACCTAACCCAAGGACACCAAAGTTGTGTCTGTTTGGGTGCCCCAATGGTAGTGATGCACAATCAGGCAGATTAAGAAGTGGAAAGGCTACATGGAGGAGGATGTAGAATTGAACAAAGATCTATTAACCCTTTCGGACAGTGTGTTTATATTTGTAAATACTCAGATATCAGATTTTTTTCCTAACTATCTAGAGTGAATAAAAATTTGTCAGTTTTCGTTTTTTTTTTTACATTTCTAATTGCTGATTTTTTAAATTTGATTTTAGCTACTAGTTCAGACGGTATCCATTTTTATAATTTGAAATGTGATTTTTGTGTTTAATCTCAACCAAATTTTTTTTTCTTGATTTTTTGTGATGTTAATTTTGAGGATATATTTTTAACATACAGTGCACGTTTTGTAATTTTTATTTCGAATGAAAGTAGGGATAACTTCTAAAATATAGAAAAAAAAGATGCAAAATTTTTCGTTTAACTACCAATGAAGTATCAAATATGTTCTATCACAGCCAGTTTTAAATATGGTCTGAAAGACTTAAAAGCAAACACATATTTTGACAAATGTTCCGATGAAAGTAACAAATACCACACTACATATGAAAATGTTAAAAGCAAACATATTCTGATGAAAGCACCAAATGTTCTGAAGAAAGCAAAAAAAAATTCTAAAGAAAGCAATAGATATTCCGATGAAAACAATAGATTTTCTAATGAAAGCAACAAACTCCACACTATATCTGAAAAGGATAAAAGCAAACACATATTCTGATGAAAGCACCAGACGTTCTAAAGAAAGTAAGAAATGTTCTGATGATAACAACAAATTTCCTGATGAAAGCAACAGAATTTTGATGAAAACAACAGATGTTCTGATGAAAGCAACAACACCACACTACATAGAACTTACCCGGGTTATCTGAATGGTGGCAGAACAGATAATGGTGGCCGACAGAACAAACTGGGCAAAGAACACCCATGTGAACACCGCCTCTATCTCCTTCACGTATCTATAACATGTGTCCAACACACAAACATTTAGTCTTCTTCATATTATACAACAGTAAGTACATTGATTGCTATACTTATTTTCCTGGAGGCTGGACCTTAATAAGTTAGATACGCCTCATATGTCTGGTAATGTTATATTATCATGAAAACAAGCTTATGGGTCGGAGTGGTTAAATTTACCAAGAGATCTATAGAATCGGCTTTGGCTCAATTACTCAAACTTGATGATGGTGATGATTCTAGCTAAAATGTATGTCTGTAGTATAGTGGAAAAGGGATACGGTCGCATCTAGGAATTGAACCCAGGACACTATCCGCTTCGGTCATATTTAACTGTATCATACTTCGACTGAGAACTACCAAAATTATTTTCATTTTCATAATGCAAATTTTTATTGGCTAATGTTTGATTGCAAGATTCTTCCCAAACTAAATGCAATCTAGATAGTGTCTTGGATAAAAATATAGATTTTTATTTAATGTGCGACATCTATTGACTTTACTGCTAGTCTGGGATGAATATTTTTATTTATTATTGGAATTACTCAATGAGTAAATCTCAAACATAATAATTATATTTAATCATTGAAGACAATTGCTTTGCTTATCAATTGTTTTTAGACCCTTCTTATTGAACTCGCCGCATCATACTAACCTTAACCTTTTGAACGCCAGCGTATCCTTAAGGATACATTTAAAAATCATTTCTCTGAATATAACTAGCTAACCTGGGGAAACTGCATATGGTAGATTATGAACTATTTTTTAAATATATAAACACATTGCCTTGTAATACAGTACAGGTAATGACAAAAATAGTTGTAGAAATAACCCATTCTCATGTGACAAGTGTCAACCATGTACAAATATTAGACGTGTGTTTGGCGTATTTCCGACTATGCACCAGTGCCAAAGACAACAATGATGCTAGTTCCTCAAAGCATCTTTAATTGAAATACTGGTAGAATAAGGGCAGCATTCCACCTCACACCAGGTCTCTAAAGATTGTGATACGTTTGTTAAGTTAGTAGAATCTGTCAGATGGACTGCCAGTTTCTGCACAGAATCAAGGATATTTTCCTAGTATTTTAGGGTTTCAGACTTTAGAGGTGGCTGCCAAATTCATCAGTGGGGCGCACTTGCAATTTGTACACGTTCAGCAGTTGTGTACTATAAATACGTTTAGAATATCTAAAGAAACAAATATGTGTACCTACATTCAAAAAGAAAAAAATATATATAATTTACTTACTCCACAATACTAAAATGATAATCCATACACTTGACGAAATCCTTTTTCAGCTCGCTGTAACTTATCTTCCTCAGAAGGTCTTCACCGTAATCTTCCTCAATGACCATTTGGTCTTCTTCAACATCCAGAGTACGAAACAAAGCCATCAGATGCTTGTAATAATTCTTAAAAGTATTCTTGTAACCTTCAATAATTTCTGGTCTTCCTTTATTTTCTGTGTCAGTTTTCCCTCCTTTTCTAATGGCCGACATTTTGTGATTAGTGGATTCAAGAAGGCCGCCAGTTTCACTGTTTTTGACAGATCGCCGGCCGATTCCTTGGAGGTTTTCTCTCAACACGACGAGCTGTGCTCTGGCGTGAGCCATGAGGCCACATATCATGGTATTCATGACCGTCTCGGCTGTCGCCGATATTGTCATCACCACAGCCTCGGCCAGCAGCATGACGAAATACCTACAATAAAATTTTTCAACATTTATTTGTATCCGTTGAGCGCTGGCGTATTCATGTGCTACCTTATCTGACATTAATACATTTTTTAAGGGATTTTTCCCTCTCCACACTGTGTAGGTTATGGCACATAAAGTGTTCCAAAGGTTAACAACGTTCCAAAGGTTAACCCCTAGGATACGACCAACTACAATAGCAGTGCAGTGAAATCATGACTACACCTACAAATATACTGCAATATATGGGTATAGAGCTAGGTTTTAGAAGTTTTTAACGCATTTTTTTTACTGTCCATGAAAATTCGAAAGCAAAAAAGTTGATATTGTAGAAGCCTGTCAATTATTTCAAATATAATTTTCAATATTATATTTGGTTTTCAGATATTTACAAAATACTATCTATCTTCTAGGGGTTTTAAACGAAAATAACAAATTTACAACACTATTTAATAAAAATTATTAATATGTTTTAAAACCAAAGGCTTCTTCATCAGGATCAGGCGCGACCCGTCTTCACGTGCACTCGTGCGCCGAACCGCCAACAAAATTAAACAACATTTTGCAGCTCATCATATTCCTACTTAATATTTTTAATTATAAAATTGTGCGCATTATTTAAAAAAAAAATTTACTATCTATCTAAATATACTTACATGAATTTGGTAGAGAATAATTATCGCTGCGAAAAGCGTTGCTTCCCGCGCGCAATTTATATCGGCTAGGAACCGAGCTACATACCATTCCGCGCGTTTCAGTGAAGCGCCCCGTTTGGGAATTATCATTTATATGAAGTCCCCAGCAACATGTCCAGACCGTCATAACACACAATCGCATTGAAAAAATTGCCACTGCCTGATGAAATGACTAGTGATGCAACGGAAGTGTCTTGACGGAAGCAGAAACGGAAACAGATGTCAAAAGTAAATCTTAGCGGAAGCGGAAGTTTTAATACTATTAAGAAAAAGCACAATATTATTTTTAAGATCTATCTAATTAAATTTGTATTTTGTACTTTTAGTACTCGAAATTAAACAGAGGTAAATTATATTTAATACAAAGTAATTTGGCTGCTTTTACACCTTTGAGTCTGTTTCGGTGTTCTTAATATATTAAATCTTATATATTCTTCGTTTAGTTCTGTTTTAAAGTTTGCGGAACCAGAAACGGAAACGGAATTGAAAAAACTTGCGGAACTTCTGCCAGTGGGGGGGGGGCGGGGGGGGCGACCTGCCCCGGGCGGCACTTTTGGGGGGGCGGCAAAATTTCACAATCAATAATAATCTTGTAAAAATTTGGATTGGGGAAGTCGCGGGTTCGATTCTCGCGTCAGGACTTAAAAGTTTTTTCTAGTTTATAGTTTCTTAACATCTTTCTAAAGTTTTATATACTGTTAAATTCAAAATATTAATGACAGACGTTTTGTTTTTATTTTTAAATAAAAATGTAAATAGCAACAGTATCATTTTAGCTCTAATTGATAGTCGATTTGTGTTTTATATTCGCGAAGCTTTGTGCGCCCTGCTGAAAGCGCACAAAAAATTACACTTATACGGTTTATCGCTATTTAATATAAATAAATTTCCTTGCCTTTTTAAAATTAGTGATGTAATAATAAAAAATATGGACTATATTAAAAATAACCATATGAACCTTGAAAATAAAAGCAGAATTTTTAGCCAATGGCCCACCAAAACTACATAATTTTTTTCTTCAAAATCAAACAAAAAAAATTTTCTTCCGCATGTCATAACTGGTCACTCAGCCGAGTAACCGACAAACCCCTAACCCCGCCTCCAACTGTCCAACGCCTACCATTTTTTAAACGACTTCGAAAAGGAGGAGGTTATCAATTTTTCTTACAATCAAACTGATTGATCAGTTTCGTAAGATTTGTAAAATAAAATATTGTAAAATTAAAACTGAATAAACATATTAAAAATAAAAAAATTCGACGGTATTTTTTTTTTTTTTTCATTTATTTTCGTTCACGAAACTTTATTTCGTGTAAAAGTAGGTACATTTGAATAAGGAAAAACACTATTGAAAATTTGATATACAGATATAGCAACCGCAAAAGGAGGGTCCGACCAAATCGGTTGGAATCCTAGAGTCCTTGGAAATTGTCTGAAACTTGAAATTCCAAAAAATTCCGCTACTAACATTTTAAAAATATCAAATTTACAAATTTTAACCTCTATCACTGTGTGTAAATATTTTAACCCTTTATATCAGTTTGTTCTGTTTGGTTGTAAATTCCAAATAATAAATATTCTCATGCTCTTTTTTTTTTTAGAAAATTTATTAAAATTAAAATGGAGTTCTACGAATTAAACACAAACACAATTAATAATTCTCATGTATCTTAATTTTTAGTATACTTGTATCCCGGTAAAAAATCTAAAGGTTTTGAAACATGTTGATAATTTTTATTTACAAACAAAGTTCGTTATTAAAAAAATCATACCTTCAACATGGAGACATAAAAACTTATTATAGTGCTATATAGCCAATGAATTAATCTGTATTTTACCGTTTATCTCATATTTGTAGAATTTATAAAAAAAACGTATAGTTTAACTGCGCGAATCCTGCGTGTTTGTTACTTTGAAACTGCCATGAGGAGTACTTATTCGAGTCAACATAGAATATTTTCGATTTCTGTATGTTGTCTGTGGTATACTTGATAATGAAAGATGCATATCTATGGAAAAAGGACTTAATTTTAACAATAAACAGCTGATCTAAAATTCAGCATGAAAAAATATTTAAAAAAATTATTTTTAACATTGTTCTAAAGTAGTCTACGAAGTTTGGATTTGCGAGATCTATGCTCATAATATATAAAGCATTTCAATAGCTACGTTTTAAAATAAATGACTGGCCATGAAAATGTTGAAATAATTACAATAAATATTTTACGAATGTTAGGAAAATGTGGTCCAATTTTAGACTGCTATCAATCGCAGAAAAATAAAAAGTCGTCCATTTTTTTTTTACCATAATCACTCCAGTGGTTAATTAAAATGGCCACGCAAAGTGATTTTGAAAACACTGAAGATTTTGTTTGATTATCCTTAAGGTAGGAGGAATTGGAGCTTGATTGGTAAACATTTAAATCTCTCGCACACATCTAATAACTTATTTGTGCTCTTCGACGTCTCGGATTTGAAAAGAGATTATACATCCGCAGCTATTAAAGTTCCTGTTCATTATGACTAGGGCAGTAAATGATAGATCCTACCAAACGGAGAGAGTTTCAGGGTCAGGCAACCAGGTCTTGAAGGGAAAGAGGTGCAGAAACTTGGGCGACCTGAGGAGGAGGGACGTCAGCCAGAGCGAACCTTCGATGAGCGGCATCATGGCGAACAGGCCAATTCCCACTGGGAGGGTGTACAGCAGGGAGCGGGGCACTTTGTGCGTCTGATTCCAACTATCACCTGGAACCACAGAGGTGCCATTAGCTATATACAGGGTGGCCCTTAACTGTATACCTAGTTTCAATTAACAAAAAATAAATAATTGTAGAACTTAGGGCCGTTTTATTTATATTTTCGGAAACTACAATAAATGGTAATTTTAATGATATCTAAGTTTTAAAAATTATATTGCCCAAGTGAGTTCCACCAGCTCGTTGACATTGTCTAAGGCGGATTCGAAAATTCTCAAAAACACGTAGACAAGTTTCTTGTGGGATGGCATTAATTTCCCGTACAATGTTTTATTTTAACTGATTTATTGTTGTTGGATTGTCTTGATTTTAAGTATCCCCACAAAAAATAATCACACGGGCTGAGATCCGGGCTATGCGGGGGCCACTCAATGTCTCCTCCTCGTGAGTTTCCAGGGGAACATGTCCTTCAAACGGTCCATGGACAGTTGGCAGTGTGACGGGTGGCGCCGTCCTGCTGAAACCATGTCGTGGAATTCTGACCTTGAAATTCTTGAAGAGCTGGGACCAAAAACTCCTGAAGCATCTGACAATAATTTTCAGATTTCACTATCATAGCAACTCCTCTTTGCGTCTTCTCTTGCGAGTCGATTGTTGTGGATTTTCCCTTCATGATTCCTAACACGCTGAATAACTTCTGGTATCCTTGCTGACTTCGGGCGACCTTCACTCATTATTCTTACTGTTGAGCCGGTTGTCTCAAACATTTTGATCCATTTTTGAATAGACTTTGCCCTTGGAGCTTGACTAATATCTCTTAAACCGAAGTGAGCACGGTACATTCGTCTCGAAATCGTCATGGAATAATTATTTACGTAATATGCACGAACACAAAACGAGTGCTGCTCTCCCGTGAACGGCTCCATGGCGACTAAAAATTCCACGAAATAGCGCATCTAATGCTACCTCCTGCACCGCGCCCACCACGTCAGCTTATTAGTATAGTTCAAACATCTAGTAATCTCTACCTAAGGCTTTTCATTATTGTCTAAGACTTTCTCCCTGCGTGTCCTTTCCCATTCGTCCCGTTATCCTTCCGCCTCCCCTTCCCCTCCCATGTCCCCTTCCCCTTTCGTGGGAGATGTATGAACTGGATAAATGACATCCCGGTAGGAATAACTAGCTCCACACTTCACACAGGAGGCCCTGGGGAAAATAATTCCCCTCAGGGCGTATGTCATCTCTGGGGATGCTGTGTGGAGGGTCATTTTAGGAAAGTAAGGAGAGGAAGTTGTGGGAAGGAAAAGGGTATGAGGGGTGGGTAGTAATCTGGCGGTCAGTGTGTCCAGGAGTGACGGACGTATGAATCCGTCCCTCCCACTGTGGTGCAAGGCGGTGTTCCGAGATAGTACGGGTATAGAGAAGTCAAAGGGACTCCCTCAACCATTCTCTCCCGATCCGGCCTGCCATGTAGCTGATGGGCAGACGCATCCGCCGCTAAGACCCGGACAAATCCCACTCCATGAACCCGGGCACGTGCAAACACCACTTTGAGTGACATATGGCAGAGATGTTGGTTATCCAATAAATGGTTCCTGGGGCGGCGCTACCAATACACGCCTCCGGTTCAAATTGAAAATAAGAGGATATAGGTATTACTGTCGAGCTTGTCCAGCAACAGAGTGATTCTGGAGTTCTTGCTCCAGAAGATGTATAACTTGCCGAGGCAGACCAGCTGGATCATCAACATGGGGATCATGGGCGAGGTTTCGTTCACGTTCTTCCAGTTCTGTAACCAAATAATGAAAGCTTATACAAACAAAAGTATTCCCCAATTCTTCTGGGTTTTTATACTAATGCAAATATTATTAATATGTTAGTCATGATGGTACAGAGCATGAACCCTTCACACAGAAGAAGAAGTAGTGCACAATTTAAAGACAACTATTCATACGAGGTGGTCGATCAATTCACCTACCCGGGCTCTAGTCTGACAGAGAACAATGAGGATCCAGCAGAAATCAGAAGGAGAATCACAGCAGCTAACAAAACATACTTCTCTTTGCTGCCAATGTTTAAGTCACATAGTGTCCACAGAAAAACCAAAATAACCTTAAAGGTATAAGACCATTGTTAGAACTGTATTGGCATATCAATTTGGGAGGCGGGAATGGGTACCGCCGCCTCGGGAACCTTTATTGGAAAACCAACACCTCTGCCATAGGTCACCCCAAGTGGTTCGCTACGTTTGGTGATTTAGCAGCGGTGCCCGGGTTCAAGGGGTGAGGTTTGTCTAGGTCTTGTAGGCGGATGACCAGGACATACAGAACCCTAGATTCCTACCCACCTCTTATACCCTTTTCCTTCCCAGAACTATCCTCTCCTTCCTTTCCTTAAAAACCCTCCACACAGCATCCCCAAAGATGACATAGGTCCTGAGGGAATTATTTTCCTCGGGGCCTCCTGTGTGGAGCTCATGTAAAAAAAAATGGATGTGAGGCGCTGACACTGCTGAAGATGGCTGAAATGCTTGATACTTTTGAAAGAAAAGTGCTGAGAAGAATATGTGGACCCGTGAAAGAGGGCGAACAGTGGCGCATCCGGCACAATACAGAATTGTGTGATATATATATAAGGCCCCTAGCATCTCAGCACATATGAGACTCCTCAGGCTGAGATGGGCTGGGCATTTGCAGAGAATGCCGGATACACGCGTCCCAAAAAGAATTTTGTCTGGACACCCAGGTGGAAAGAGAAAAGTGGGAAGACCCAGACCGAGGTGGGAAGACGATGTAAGAGGGGATGCAGCAGAGCTTCTCCAGGTATCAAACTGGAAGGCAGCCGCTGAGGACAGGAGGAGTTGGAGGCGACTGTTGCAGGAGGCCAAAGCTCAATATGGGCTGTAGCGCCATCGAAGAAGAATAGATGACTACCACTAGCTTGTAAGGACGATGTGGAAGGCCAATAGTGATCCGCAAATTCTCACGAGCCACTTCTTGCGCCGGGACAAAAATCAGCCAGATCATAAGTGACCCCGTGATGATTTGATTTTTTTGATACTATATATTTTTTATAGTTAATATAGGTACATATATTTTTTTTTAAATATGGCTTCGGAGATTGTCAAGCGGCTTGATGACTAGCACGTAATTTTATTGTCTATTGGTGTCTAAGCCGCTTAACGCGCACATAAAGCCGCTTTGGCAAGCCTTTGTCCTTCGTGTGATTTCGTAGGGGGTCGAAAGGGAATTTTGTGTGAAATGGAATCTAACAAAAGCAAAGCATTGTTTATTATGTTATTATAAATGTTATATAATATTTTTATATGATTCGTAATAGGTATCTAAAATCAATCATTGTAAGTAAATGTTTTTGTCTACGCTTGTTTGTCTATTCCAAAAAATATATAAATTCGCACCAAGTCTGCTGCCAGCACGTAGATTATTGCGCAATGCTTGTGACAAGCCACAAGCATCCTTTGGAGACGGTCAAAATGGTAGCCATAGACAAAAAGCTCTTCAGCCGCTTGATGCGCGTCAAGCTGCTTTGGCAAGCAAGAGGCATTTAAACATACTACTCCTTTGTCTATGCCTTCGTGTGATTTCACCGGTGCAGGTGGTCGAAAGTGAATTTTGTCTAAATGTGGCCTAACTACAGTTTTAAAATGGCCTTTAATGCCGAAACAGCTGTCATAATATGTAAAAAAAAAAAAAACTAAAATACTTGCAGAACATGTTATTAACATTGATTTGATTTACATAATTTAAAAAAAAATAGATAGATTTCTACAAATTAAACACAAAAACAATTAACATTTATTTTATAATATTTTTTTTATCTAATTTACATATTTGTTTTACGTGTTGCGTAATAACTAATTATTCACCACTCGTTGTAATGTTTTTGTATATAGGTACTTATTTCTCTATTCTCAAAAAATACAAATTCGCATCAAGCCAGCGGTCAGCACATAGATCCTTGCGCAATACTTGTTAAAGCTGAAAGTAAGCTTTGGAGACAGTCAAAAAGCTTAAAGTGTTTGAAACTTTCAAAATACTATTTTCCACCCTCGCAAATGTTTTTGGATTATTAAAACCACGTGAAACTTATCTGATTTTTTTTTAATCTTTACAAAAACTCTTACAAAACTGTCACCATTTGAGAATGACATTTTGCAAACATCGATTGTTCAATCAAAATTGAAATTTCGAATAAACTCTTTGAATTAATGAATGTAATCGAAGTACTCACCTATGGTACTAACCGAAGTCGAATACTTTAAATCTAATAAAACATTATATTTATTTTAAATAGGTACCTACGCTAGGTACCTACCAAATTTGATTGATTGTTCTTATAAAATACAAAAATGAATGTTTGTAATTTTGTAAAATTTCAGCACAGTTAGTGGGGTCTAATAGTGTGAGTATATTGTCTGTTTCAACGGTAGATTGATTGATTATGTCGGAAAGAGAATTTTCACTGGTAGATGCCTTATGCTAGGTTTGTACCGATATTACAAAAGTATTTAATTAAATGAAGACAATATCGGCCAACATCATTTTCCTCAGGGCTTCCTGTGTGGAGTTAATGTAAAAAAAAAAAAAAAAAACGAAAATCTGGAGACAGGAAAATCAGAAAAATATATTGGTTCCACTAGGACTCGAACCCAGGGCCCTTTGCTTACATGGCAAGTGCTCTACCAACTGAGCCAGACACTATCTAGATAGCATGTAGTTTGGGTTGAATCTTGCAATCATATATAAAAATAGTAGCTAAACACCAAAATATTTCATCCTTCCTTAAATCCTTAGGCTTAGCCTTATTTAACTGTACATAAAATGAAGATATAATGGTAATCGGTGATATTAACATAGATTTACTATATATGCCTAAGGCAACACAAATGACTCAACACGGGCTTGTTTGTCATACTAACACCAAAATATTAGTGTACAAAACGCTTATTAGACCAGTACTCACATACGCAGATGAGACTTGGGTACTAACTAAGAGGAAAGAGCGAGCACTGGACGTTTTTGAAAGCAAAATTTTGAGGCGTATCTTCGGACCGGTTTTAAAAAATGGATTTTAGCGCAGACGCTACAAAAATGAGCTATATACATATATATTTGTTTAAGGATCTAAACGTCACAAAATTTATAAAACTGGGAAGACTTCGGTGGCTGGGTCATGTAGAGAGAATGACCGAGCATCAAGCACCAAAGTCCCTACTGAACTCAAGACCGATAGGGCGAAGGAGCCTGGGAAGACCAAGATTAAGATGGAACGACAACGTCCTGAAATATATACCTACCTTGGATCTTCCAAACTGGAGAGAGCTGGCACAAAACCAAGATGAGTGGAGGAAGGCTCTTGAGGAGGCCAAGACCCACCAGGGGTTGTAGAGCCAAGAGTGATGATGATGATGAAGATTTTAGAATGTCTATGCACTTTATCTATATAAAGTGAACAGAGTGATTAAACAATTAAGTTTACTTAGCGACAGTCTGTAAGTACTCTGGTCGGCCTTGCTGAGACACAGACTCCCAGATTCCTACCCACCCCTCACACGTTTTTACGTCCCAGAGCTTCCTCTCCTTTCTTTCCTTAAAAATACCCTCTAGAACTTCGCTACTCTTTTCCAACCCTAATAATAATACTGGGTATTTGTATTTACCATTCCAAAGTGCACAAACTGTGCGGCCAAGCAGCTGACGTAGGCAGTCATGAAACATACACTGTACAGTAAATGCAGACGGTAATTCCTGGATCCAACTCTTCGCTCATCCATCGGGTAGAACCCTGCCGCATACATGATGCGCAGACCAAAACTCAGACTTTCTCTTAACTTAGTAGGTTGGGAACCGTTTTTGGGGCTAGTCTGCGACATTTTTGAGTGAACTATGTTTGTAGAAACGCGCTGTACTTTGTATACGATTTGAATTTAATGGGAAATTCCAAAAGATTGTTTCGTTTATGTCTTTGACGCGGTTCATTAAATATTCACCCTATTCTAACCCTGAAAAAGCCTGGTGTAAATTGTTATATTTTTTTTGTAAATACAGCACAAGAGACCCCATGGGGTATTTCCACGTTTTTTAGTGCTTAAAAAAATTACGATGATTATAGCATTTTTATTTTATTTTTATGTTGATGAATAAATTTTCTACAGCGAGTTAAAGTTTCACATTTTTGAATTACCGCTAAAACGATATTTTGGGGCGTGGTTATCGTGTGACGTCATGAGCGAGGACGCTTACTGACAGTGTTTATTTATGCTGGCCCAGCTAAGCGACACTTGTGACGTCACAAACCCATTTGCGAACCACGGGCCGTTTTGATTTTGTCAGTTTTAAATCGTTTTTAAAATCAATAATATTGAATGAAAACATAAAAATCAAACATTTTTAGTAGAATTATTAAAATCAGAAAAATGATCTTTAAATATTCCGTACATTTTCTACAGAATCCCTCGTTTGTGGAAATACCCCTGGAACTAGTGAAAGTATTGCATTTCCAATAGTTGTGTTATGTTATCGGGCTGACGGTTGTCGGGGAAGGGAAGGAGATTAAGGTAGGGTTGAGGTTGAATATGTTGAGGTTTTTTGGCTATTGAAACACGGCTAAAGTCATTTCAAGCAATGCTTCGATTGTGAAAGATGGTCTTTTACCAGGATGGTACTGGAATTTTCGCAAATATTGTATATTAATCAAATGCAAAGAAGATATCCTACTAATTAAACAAAATTGATTTCTGTTTTTTTTTTAATGTGCATACCGAACAAGAATCCTAACTGCTCCAGAGCTAGTGAGACTATGGTATCCCTAATTGGGGTATATTGTGAGAATGAAGGTAGTGCGGGGTGGAATGAAATGAGGAAGAGAAAAGTTGGGTAGTACCTGACTCTTCAGAACTGGTCACCATAAACGACTAAAACCATTTCAAGCAACGTTTCAGAATCTTACACCAGGGCGATACTGAGAGTATTTGGAACGTGCCGCAAATATACCTACTATACATATATTACTTTAATTAATTAATTGTGAAATAACACAAATTATTGGGGATTTGAACACAAACTTTGTATTGATAGTCGAGAGCTTTTCCCCTCGATTTAGACCCGTGGTTGTCAAACTGCGGCCCGCGGCAGATATTTGTGCTGCTTGCTTTTTTTTCAGGTAGGTACTATTAGGTCTATAAACCTGTTTTTCCTTTTTTTTCAAATTTATGTTTACCGTTACGATTTTAAAACGTTGATTTTAATTGATTTTAAGTCAATTTTGAACAAGCGCATAGCAGTGGCGGACTAAGGGGGGGGGGGGGGGGGGGCGGTCCGCCCCGGGCCCCCGACCCTGGGGGGCCCCCAAACGCCTCCATGTTCCCTTGATAAAATTCTAAACAAGGCTTTAAGGCACCATTGTAAAAAAAAGTTTTTTTTTGTTTCATTTTGTGATTGCACTTGTTAAAAATGCTCTCACCAATTTTTTTATAAATAAATTCGAAAAATTGACGGAGATACAACATTTTATGTGAAACCGTTTGAAACAGTCTGTATGTTGAATTATCCTTCAGCAAAACTTTGAAATCCTTTTTTTTAATGAATTCTATTTTCGATATTTGTGATTGCACTTGTTAAAAATGCTCTCACCAATTTTTTTATAAATAAATTCGAAAAATTGATGGAGATACAACATTTTGTGTGAAACCGTTTGAAACAGTTTGTATGTTGAATTATCCTTCAGCAAAACTTTGAAATCCTTTTTTTTAATGAATTCTATTTTCGATATTTTGTGATTGCACTTGTTAAAAATGCTCTCACCATTTTTTTATAAATAAATTCGAAAAATTGATGGCGATACAACATTTTGTGTGAAACCGTTTGAAACAGTTTGTATGTTGAATTATCCTTCAGCAAAACTTTGAAATCCTTTTTTTTAATGAATTCTATTTTCGATATTTTATTGTAAATTTTCATCGTTCATGAAAAAATGGAAGGGGGCCATTTATAGAACAATCCCTACGTAGGGTTATAGTCAGGGCCGGATTAAACATGTCGGGGCCCCTAGGCAATGCACGACTCGGGGTCCCTTTACCCTAGGGGCCCCTACCCGATGCGGGTTTTCTAGGCAGAGGCCTACACTACCTTATGGAAAATAGGGCCCTGCCTGGGCTGGCTTAAACATTGCGGGGCCCCTAGGCAATGCACGACTCGGGGTCCCTTTACCCTAGGGGCCCCTACCCGATGCGGGTTTTCTAGGCAGAGGCATACACTGCCTTATGGACAATAGGGCCCTGCCTGGGCCGGCTTAAACATTGCGGGGCCCCTAGGCAATGAACGTCTTCGGGCCCCTTTACCCTAGGGGGCCCTACCCATTGCGGGGCCCCCTAGGCAGTTGCCTATACGTCTTATGGATAATACGGCCCGGCTACAGTGACTGGATTTTCGAACAGTTTAAGACTTGGTGCATGGTGCATGCAAAACAGGTGTATAGTTTTCTAATGTGTTGTCAACCAGAATGAAAAACGTAGTTTTGAGGAAAACGCGTTCAAAGTTTTGCTGAAGGATAATTCAACACACAAACCGTTTAAAACGGTTTCATATGAGATGCTGTATCTCCGTCAATTTCACGAATTTCCTTATAATATTTGGTGTAGTAGTATTAACAATGCATATTTTAGAAAATGAAATAAAAAAGTGGCATTTTTTTGTGAGCTGGTGCCATTAAAATATGCTAAGTACCTATCTAAGAGGTGTTTTGGAGTTGGGAGGTCCCGTACAAACATCATCAGACAAAATAGAAATAAATAAATACAGCCTGAACCGGTTATTTACAATTTTTAAAAATAAATGTCCCCGGGGGCCTGGAAAATTTTCATAGGAGGCCCCTTATAAAAAAATCCCATAGTGACTGGATTTTCTAACAGTTTAAGCCGCTGCTACCCGAATTTCTTACATATCTCCCTTAAACATTGGAAGTGTTTTGGACTTAAAAAATTTATGTTTATTTTAAGATAACACCGAAACGCAAATTATATGAAATTCTTTCGATAGAAAAAAATCGAAAAGTTTGGTCCGAAAATTATTCTAAACACGTTAGTTTCAGTTGTTTTACAAATTAAGGTTGTGAAAAAAATGTTTCTTTAAATGATACGTAAGACGCCTTCCACGAGATTTTTGCTTTATTTTAAGCGAATCCTGTTTTATTAAACATTTTCACAATTTACGCATCGATTTTACCGCTTAAATATTTGCGCCCTCCTCTTACATTCGTAATACATATCTCTCCACCATCTTGTTTTGAGCGTGGATGCGGCGCCTTAAGACTTGGTGCATGCAAATCGGATGGATAGTTTTTCTAATATGTTGTGTTATTTCGAGGAAAAATGCGTTAAAAGCTTTTCTGAAGGTTAATTCAACATACGAACTGTTTAAAACTTTTTTGAATTTTTTTTAGAATTTCCTTAAAACATGTAGTAGAATTATTAACAAATGCATTTTTTAGAAAATTAAAAACAAAAAATGACAATATTTTTTACAGCGGATAAAAATCATGTAAAATTATATCAACTTTTTATACTAGGGGGGGCCTCATTCAGCTTTGCCGCCCCGGGCCTCTGACGGGCTTAGTCCGCCACTGGCGCATAGTACACGTCATAGATTCTCAACGTCGGCGATAACACCCTCTTGTGGGCGTTTGAGACTTTCAGGAGGGGGGGGGGGGGGGGGGGGGGCAGTAGAAGACTTAAAGTAGGGGGCGTTGAGATGGCACAGTGAGGGCGTGGGCAAGTAAAAAAAATATGGGCTGAAAAAGCCAAAAAAACACGCTAATCACGTACCTACTAATAAAGCAAAGTAAACTATAATATAGGTTAATTTTTGTTATTGTATGTATTGTAATAATTTTTATCACGTGTGCAAAATTCCCATATTTCAGTAGTTTGGTAAATGGATGAAAATTAAAACTTTTCAAAGTACAGCATGGTAAAATAATTATTACTTATTAGAATTAAATTCAATATTTAACTAAATAAAAAATTACACAATGAAGGAATTATGGATGCGCAACTGACTGTCTGAGTTTTGTTGTTGTCAGTATCAGAGAAGGCGTTGTGCACGGATTTATATTTTTTGTTGTTTTGTTACTTTTCACTTACTTCCGTGAATGGCGTTACATTTTCTTTATACGTGTGAGGGAGATTTATTATAATTATTGTATTTTTCTTTTGGGGGGGTGCAGACATAAGTTCACTGTTTGTCTCATTTTCGACTAAGTATTGACATTTAGTGTTATAAGAAAGAGGGGCAGCATTATATGATTAAGAACCAAAGCAAAACAATCAGTGCATTGACATTTGACGTTTTTGAATTTTTGGAATTCACTCACTATTTAATATTATATTTATCACAATATTGCTGCAGCTCTTTCAAAAGATGAAAATTCGTTCCATACAAAATCTTCGTGAATTTTTCTAATGTTTTAATGGCTATTCTGCTATTCGGGCGGAAACAAATTCAACAAATCAAAGATCATAAAAATCGGTCCATCCGTTCTTGAGTTATAAATGGTTTAACTAATCCGACTTTGTTTATATATTAAGATATGGATGGAATAATTCGGCTCTCAAATTTCTCAAAATTATATATAGAATTGCAGAATTTACATTAAAATTTTGAAAAACATAAACCACTTTCATATGCGGCGACCTCCTCAATGAAAGGTCCTATTTTTTTAATTACAATTTTATATATTATATGATTATTTTATTTTAATTTTATGTCATAATTGGGTACCTTCCTAATAAAGGTATTATCTAAAAATAAATTATTTCTTTTTGTGCAATTGTGCATGTTTCTAGTTGTAAATGTAGGTAATATGGCAGATTGGGGTTGCAATACCCCCCAGTCCTGCTGGAAAAAGCTCAAATCAAATAAATAAATAAAAAGTTTAAGATTTTTAATTACTTTTACGAATAAGTCTACTATATAAAGTTCTCATTTTGTGGCTTGAATTGTTCACCAAAGTACAGTCGATATATTTATTTGTTTTTTTTCACGTCCAACGGTTTTTACAGTTACAACTAACTGACTAACCATCACGCCATTTCCCCGCAGGACGGACTGCCAAACAACTCGATCTTGGCACACACTCCTGCCTCGTTCACATTCATACATCGTTTAATACATGCTCTTCTATTATTCCGACTCAAGTATCTGAATCACTTTGTCGTGCCATGTCTTCCTCGGGCATCCTTCTACCATTCACATTTGCGTCATATATTCTCTCTACACTCATTTCCTCGTTTGTTCGTTCTGCATGCCCAAATCCATGCCCAGATCTCCACATTTTTCACATGATTATACATGGTTTTACCACACATACGCCTCAGGGATCTCATTTCTACAGAATTCAGTCTACTTTCATCCTTCCTCTGCCAGTTCCATGCCTCACTGGATTACAGAGCCAAAAATCGTCTAAATGTGTGAAGCGACAAAAAACAATACAATGAGAGATAAATATTTCCAATTTGGGAAGCGGTTACGAGTACCGCCGCCTCGGGAACCAATTATTGAACAGCCAACAGCCAACACCCCTGCCATGGGTCACACCAAGTGATTGGCTACGTTTGAGTTGTCAGAGGGATGCCTGGATTGATGGGGTGAGGTGTATCTAGGTCGTGGTGGCGAACGCTTTTGTCCACCTACTGCTTGATCGGGACATACTGATTGTCGGTGACTCATCGATGGATGTATTCATACGTTCGTCACTTCTGAACACATTGAACCCCAGATTCCAACCCACTCCTCATACCTTTTTCCTTACTTTCCCTAAAACGAACCTCCATACAGCATCCCCAAAGATGACGTAGGACCTAAGAATTTTTTCCTCGGGAAATCCTTTGTGGAGATAATATTAAAAAAAACTTTAAAGTGAAAAACAGAAAAAATTTAAAAAATGTAATTCGTTAGAATAAACTTGAAATATTAGGTTATTGATGGGTTAAACAGATTTAAGAAATATTTTTATTTAGTAAATTAATTGAACATTTATTCGATATCAATAAAAATACATACCTACTATTAATCTGCTTGTTATAAGTCATGATTTTTTAATAGTGCTACAATCATCATTAATATATAATTATAGGGTAGTTAAAAATTAAGTCAAACTTGTCAAATATCAGTAATTAGAGAAATCAGATTTCTTGTTGGAAAAAAAATGTAATGACTTTGAATTGTCCTCAATTAAATTACTAATGACACTCTTATTAATTAAAACTGTTTTTTTTTTAAAATTTTTAAGATATAGGAATAAAAAGTGTGTTGTAGATCTACCCGTGTCGCTACAGTCAGGGGTAGGCGGAGAAAATAAAACGTCATATATATCTGTAATAATACGCGCTTTAAATGGCTTTTTTTGGTGTCCTTTTCTATCGGAAGTTGGCTATCATCAGGAAATCTTTATCCTGCAGACTGCAACTCAGCGGAACTGCATTCGCACCAGTCTCATAGGCTTCGAGGACATTTTATTTATTTATGTTAATTATGTCAATATTAGGATTTTATTACCTGAATTTTTAGTTATGTAATCTTGTATTTGTAGCTCATTAAAACGTGAGTTGATAATATAAGTTGTTGAAGTTGATAATACAAGTTGATTAAGTTGATAATACAAGTTGATGAAGTTGACAGTACAAGTTGATGAAGTTGATAATACAAGTTGATGAAATGATATTACAAGTTGATAAAGTGATAATACAAGTTGATGAAGTTTATAATACAAGTTAATGAAGTGATAATACAAGTTGATGAAGTTGATAATACAAGTTGATTAAGTGACAATACAATGAAGTGATAATACAAGTTGATGAAGTTGATAATACAAGTTGATGAAGTGATAATACAAGTTGATGAAGTGACAATACAAGTTGATAAAGTGATAATACAAGTTGATGAAGTGATAATACAAGTTGATGAAGTGATAATACAAGTTGACAATACAAGTTGATGAAGTTTGATAATACAAGTTGATGAAGTGACAATACAAGTTGATGAAGTGATAATACAAGTTGATGAAGTTGATAATACAAGTTGATGAAGTGACAATACAAGTTGATGAAGTGACAATACAAGTTGATGAAGTGATAATACAAGTTGATGAAGTGATAATACAAGTTAACAATATAAGTCGATGAAGTTGATAATACAAGTTGACGAAGTTGATAATACAAGTTGATGAAGTTGATAATGCAGGCATTTTAATATTGAATTTGTAAATAATTTGAAATACCTAATTTTGATGAAAATTGCATGAAAACCATAATTTTTTTACAAAATATTTTCAAATAGACCGGTGAAGAATCACTAAGAGTAGTGAATAACGCTTTCTGGAAAAAGGTGAAAGCTCAAACCCTTGAAAAATCACGAAATCTGACTTTACTTGACAAGATTTAACCCTAAGAAATTTAAACACAAAAAATACACATTACAAAATACAGAATTAAAATAATTTTCTTTTAATAAAAATAGTATAGGTACCGTAGGTAGGTAAGGTACTTTACCGTTTGCCTGAATTCTTGACACAATCAGTTCCAATTTGGAAATGATGCTTTTCATAATAAATCCGAGTTCATTAAACTAGAGTTACAATCACTCACGGACAAACCCACAACCGAAATTAGTATTTTTAATACTTAATAATTTGAAATGTGTGTTTTTTATTCCGCAAAACAAAATTTCTCAGTTTTCTCAATCAAGTTACGAAACGTGATTTTAAACGGGTAAAAACTCTAGTAATATATTTTTTACATTAGCTCCACACAAGAGGCCCTGAGGAAAATAATTCCCCTCAGGGCCTATGTCATATTTGAGGATGCTGTGTGGAGTGTGAAGGGTCTTTTTAGGGAAGGAAGGAGAGGAAATTCTGGAAGGAAAAGGGTATTAGGGGTGGGTAGGAATCTGGGAGTCCTGGAGTGACGGACGTATGAATCTATCGCTCCCATTGAGGTGCAAAGCGATGTTCCGAGGGAGTACGGCTGGAGAAGTCAAATGGACTCCCTCAACCATTCTCTCCCGATCCGGCCTGTCATGCAGCTGGTGGGCAGACGCATTCGCCGCCAACACCCGGAGAAACCTCACTCTATGAACCCGGGCACCCCTGCTAAGTCACCAAACGTAGCGAACCACTTATGATGACCTGCAGAGGTGTTGGTTATCCAATGAATGATTCCCGGGGCGGCGGAACCCATACCCGCCTCCCAAATTGATATATAATGTAGCTATATCGTATCTCCGCAAGGGTGTGCAGAAAGGATGGGGCAAAGCTAATTTTGCTTCAACAAACTCCTTGTTTCATTCACATTCAAACATCGTATGACACTTCCTCTTTCGATATTA
This sequence comes from Limnephilus lunatus, assembly GCA_917563855.2. Classification (NCBI taxonomy): domain Eukaryota; kingdom Metazoa; phylum Arthropoda; class Insecta; order Trichoptera; family Limnephilidae; genus Limnephilus; species Limnephilus lunatus. The sequence continues at coordinate 20,263,754 of OU830596.1, read as the reverse complement.
TTCAACTATTGATATGCCTCGGCTCAAATATGTATTTGATTCACTTGATCGTGCCATACCTTCCTGTGGGCATCCACGATCACTACTTCCATCTCATCATGTAGGTACTTCCATGTCATGTCATTCAATGCAATCTAAAATATGGATGGCATTGGACCCTTCAATTTGAATATAATACTTATTATAAATTATATGTAGCAAAAAATTATTTCATAATCCAGTAAGTTTAAAAAGTAACCTTGCATTTTCAAAAACCTCTCTTTTACATCAATATTACAGATATTTTTCTTTACAAAGTGCTTTCATTTTACCTGCCTGTACGAAAATGCCAAAATATGGCGTAACACCAACTGAAAGGAAACGCGCTTTGTAGACATGTCTCTTTCTCACAGAACCGGTTTTCCTTGCAATAGTTAGAGGGTTAGAGGGAGATAAAGATAGGCTGCTATGCGGAATTCCATGAAAGGTGAATGGAAAGAGAAGGCAGTTGTCTGGTCGTGTTCCGTCTCGCTCTGAACAGGTTATGTTATGATAATCCGCCATAACAGGTATCGGCAAGCAGCGATTTATGATCAACAATGAACAATTAATTTTTATTACTTTTTTCAACATTTTCTTCGTGGCAACCAGATTCGGATTTTATTCTTGACGGTTTACCCCTATCCGAAGACTTCAGTAACTTTAACTTTGTTTTGACTATTTTTTTTGTATTTTTTATTTTTTATTTATTTTTTTATTGAAAGAATAGTAAATATATATCAATAAACAAGTCCTGCTAAGCCAGTTGAATTGGCTTGTCAACAGGTGCTTATAGTTTAGTTACATATACATTTTAAAAGTTCTAATTTAATTTAGATCTTTTAAACTACGCAACAATTTTCATGCGGTTTTCACCAATAGATAGAGTAATTCAAGAGGAAGGTTTATATGACAAATATACAATTCAGGCAGCGGGCAACTAGCAAGCGGGTGGTGTGGATTTTATAAAGGTTGGGCAATAGCGTTGTGTTCGTTAGCCACAGCAACGTGTGGCCGGGTCTGCTAGTAAATAATAAAAAGTGTTAATCTCAAGTGACCTTCCAGGTAAGTATGGTCCTGTATATTTTCTGCCTGTACAGTACATTTTTACACGTGTTCATGGGTCAAATCATTGTCCATATCAGTGATCGATGAACCGGTGGATGCAATTTTTTGCTATAAGTTGTTACACCCCGCCATACACACCAGCCCTGCTTAATTATGAGGTACATCAAATATATGTACTATGTAATTAATTACTGTATAAAATTTATTTGTAATTTATGTATCTATTTGTTACTAATAAAAAAAATGATAATAATAATAATGGTTTGTCTAGTTAGTGGTTAGAAGTAAGATTGTAGAAATTTTTTATAAATTTGTACAGCGCCCTTAAGGTGATTTTTCACAAAAACGGCTCTGTACAAATCATTCAAATATTATTATTATTTCCTAGCTAACTATAACCAACTAACAATCACGCAGGGGTAGGCAGAGATGATTTATTACAAAACTTAGCCTCGATATTTACTCCTTGCTTCATTCATAACCATACATCGTCTCATGCATGCCCTTCAGTTTTTCTGAATCTTGACGTGACTTGACTCAAGTATTCGGTTCATTTGATCGTGTTGTGCTTTTTTCGGGTGTCCATGATTTCTTCTACCATTCACATTTTTTTTAAAAAAATTTAAAAGTTTTCTTTATTCTTTGAATTTTTTTTTTTTTACATAGATTGGGGATTTTTCGACCACCATGCTAGGCACATTCGCGTCATATATTTTCCCTACATGCTATCTTAACTATCGTTCATTTGCTATACATGCCCAAATCTTCTACACGTGCCTTTCATTATCTTACTCATTACGCTTACATCAGCCTTGCATTCTTTGCGAATCTCTACATTTCTCACACGATCGTAACTTTTTTTTACTTCACACGTGTCCCAGGGATCTCATTTCAACAGCATTCAGACCACTTTTATCCTTCTTCTGCCAGTTCCATGCCTCACTGCCGAGTACCTACTTATGAGTAATCTGAGTATTGTACCAGATATAGGATACACTTTTAAATATAACTGCATACTCTACCTTCTCACACAAATTTCGATTTTTCAGAAATGCCTAACTAAACGACTGTGCCCAGGGGGTTACATGAAAAAATGCGTAGACCACAACGCTACGAAGCAATATAAATGTTCTAATGCTGTTTTTACTGCCTTTACCGCCATATCTCGTATCTTGTTTTTTGTATTTAATTTGATTAATGTCTTTTGTGTTTCTTGTTAGATTCCATTTCAATCAAGACTTCTTTTTTGGTGCAATTAAAAAAAGTTTATAGATCCCTGTTCTTCGACAAAAGAGATAAACAGACAAAAGGTTCGTGTGGCGAGAACGAGACGGAAATAAAACAGGTAACCTCTGTGGTCATATAAGGTAACCAATGGTTACCTGAGTCGTGCAACGAAACAATATTTATATTTTATTATTATTTCATTTTGGGAGGCGTGTATGGATACCGCGTGAACCATTTATTGGATAAACAACACCTATGTCATAGGTTAACCCAACAGGTTCGCTACGTTTAATGTCTTTGCATGGGTGCCTAGGTTCATGGGGTAAGTTTTGTCCAGGTCTTGGCGGTGAGTGCAAATGCCCGCCAGCTGCGTAGCAGGCCGAATCAGAAGAGACTGGATGAGGGAGTCCTTTTGACCTCTCCAGCCCAGAAAATCGCCTTCCACCGCAGTGGGATGGATGGATTCATACGTCCGTCACTCTTGAAGACATTGACCCCCGGATTCTTACCCATCCATCATACCTTTTCCCTTCCCGGAACTTTAACCCCTTCTTTTCCTACAAGAACCCGCCACACAGCGTTCCCAAAAATGACCTGGCTCTGAGTGGAATTATTTTCCTCAGGGCCTCCTTTGTGGAGCTAATGTATAAAAAAACAAAATTTCTTTAAATCGTTTTCGTTGAATTGTGAAAAAACAAATATGGTTGCTAACTTTTTTTTGTGATGTCTTCACAAATTTCTGTCACTGATGTTGTGGCGCCTTCAATATTTTTTTTTATGTTGTGACACGAAGAAAGGCGAAAGGTTGGTATAATTCAGATCTGGTCAACAACCTTAGTTAAAGCAGTCATAAGGGTGATTCTGAAAGTATTTTAAACAAAATATCGTCTAACTGGAGATAACGTGTATTTTTAAATAAATTTTACCGTAAATTTTAACAAAAGTTTTGCAATATTTAAAGCGATTCAATCGTCAAATTTTGCCAATGTTGCTTAGCCTTCGTGATCGCGAGTCAAGTGTTTTTACAGATTGCAATATTGTGTACCCACCAAATTTGTATTTCTTAAGCTTTTTTATCCTTCAGTAATTTGTTATATTGCAAACTTTAGACCCTGTTTTATATTCTGTATCAAATCCATAATTTCAAATCAATAAATAATCATTTTACATATATCCTCGCTTGTCTACGCGTTCAGCATTCAATATTCGTACGGTGAAATTTTAAAGTGAAAACTTCTTTAGCATTGTTGTGATTTGAAATTCGATGAAACGAAAAATCGCGACACTAAAAAGGGACAAACACATACATCTATAGGATTTAGCCTGCGAGAGAATGAGATAATATAATCCCTTCTTATTTTCTAGTATTTTCCCCTCTCATATATAATATAGTCTCTTCTTTGTGCGGTGCTTTGTAGCCTATCGGTCTCGTTTTTGTGCGCTGCTTCGTAGCCTCCCCACTCTTGTCTACTTTAGTTTTCTGAAGGTTTCTCTTCTACCGCTTGTGAATTGCGCACACTGTTTTTTTAATTGAAAACTTCTTATCACCGCTGTGATTTGAAACTCGATGAAACGAAAAATAGCGACACTAAAAAGAGACAAACACATGGGTATATCTATAGTAGGTATTTAGCCTGCGAGAGAATGATTTGATATAATCGGTCTTCTCTTTATGCGGTGCTTCGTAGCCTCTCCACTCTTGTCTTTCAGTTTGTTTAGTTTTCTGAAGGTTTCAGTTATACCGTGTGAATTCGTTTTTTCCACTATGTTTTGTTTTAAATTTAGGATGTTATTCGTCATTAGATATGAAGTTTTAAGTTATGTATTCATGTCAATAGGTAGGTACCTAGGTACTTTTGATCGTTTTCGCACGACAAAAAAACACATTTTTAAGAAAGGGAAATAATTAGTTATCGTACAATTAATCAGGTATCAATAATTGTTACTAAATCATTTTAGAAATTTTCCAACACAGGGTTATTTAATGTAAAAATGGAAAGGTGTTTTTATAAATTCAGAATAAAAATCATTTATACTGCCGGCCTTGTTGTTATATAACTAAAAATACTCTATTGAAAGTAAAAACTTGATCCGTTGCAGTTTCCAGAACGCAACCTCCAGCCGCCATCTTGGCTTCCTACACAGCTGAGACAACACCTTACACCTCAAAAACCATTAGCAGCAATCAAAACTAACACATTCACCAAAAAATCAAATCATTAGCTTAAAACATCTTGAGACGCTTTACAAATACTTCAATCTTTTTATTAGAACATAAAAACTGTACGAAAATGTTTCAGCGGAAAATACAAAGTTTACGAATAGTTTGAGCGGGAACGGAAAACAAGCAAAATGGCGCTAGAACAAAAGGTATTTTCTTGATTGTGAGGTTATTATTTACATTTGTGAAGTTGTACGGTACTTTTTGATGATGTACGTGTTTTTTGTTGGGTTTTTAGTTGTTATTTCATAGTTTAAAGTTACCGCGAAGAACTTTAGCCATTTTAAAGCTGCCAGTCCCAGTCGAGTTCGAGTCGTTTGACATTTCGCGGCGGAGTGCCATTTGGCTGTCGAGTATTGTAATTTGCTCAAATTAACCAGTTTTAAACCATTGTTTCTTTTAAACTCTTTAAAATTACATCAGTTGTGTTGTGCGTGAAATATTGCAGACATTTAATATCATTTCGTTAGACTTTGTAGCTTTTAGGAGTACATCTGTTGATGGTTATAGCAAAAAGTGCATTTGACGGCCACTCGGTGATGTCATAGGCCATTCGACATGGGTGGATTCAAATCAGAATCTATATTAAATAATAAGACTAACTCACATTGACCAAATAATTCATCTTCATAATAAGAATATTAATAACTTTACGTTATTATTTTTAATGTAACAGATTTTTGTATTTTTTTTTAAATCAGATTTTTTCTAAATGCAAATTGAACGAATACTAACCGAGTTATCCACTACCGAAACACTATAACCGATTCATTAAACTATATTATGAAGTGCAATAGGTGAAGGTATTCGATAGCTCAGTGGGTAGAACCCTCGACTATCAGTCGGTCGAACAGAGTTCAATTCTCGCAGCAGACTGAATGACTTCCTTTTCCGAACAAGTTTAACTTGGTCTGTCTTAGGTCTGTCCTATAAATCTTAGGATTTTGGGAATAACTTGTTTATATTTAGAAAAAAGTTAGGGATTTTTTTCAAAAATTCTCTCCACTTATTTGCAGCTTAGAATAAAATGTAATAACACATTTAACGAACCAATTTAAACCCTTTTACGAATGATGATTAACGAAAAACGACAAAAAATCCACACAGTAAAGAGATCCTTTTTATAACAGTGTTTTGCATTTTACAAAACAGTGAAATAGTGAGTCTGACGCCTCTATGAGTGGGGTGCTCTACTGAGGGAAACATTCTACCAGAACGATTTAGGAATCCTTTACTAGGAAAATAATAAAAAAAGGTATGTAATTTTTATTTATTTGTTAACAATTAAAACTGTATTATTACTCGTAGTACGTAATTATGACAACTCATGTAAAAATAAATAAAATAATCATAAAAAACACTGTGCATTACAAAAACACACAGACCATACATATATATGGTCGGTCAGTGGTTGAGTAGGCATCGCGTTTGGGTCGCACCCGGGCGTAGCTTGTTCGATTCCTCGGCTGGCTAAGTCCTCCATCACGACTGAAGCAAAATTTTACGCTTACCGTGGTGGCAGTAAGAGATTTAAAAATATTGTCGGGTTATTTGCAACCAGGGAATTTTTGTCTTTCTTTAAAAAAATAATATTCTCCAAAATTCGTTGAATTTTGTAAATTATTAACATCGTTTCAATTTTTGGCCACTAGAGGCGTTCGTCCTTATTATATGGCGGCGGGAGGCGGGAATCGGTACCGCCGCCCCGGGAACCATTTATTGGATTACCAACACCTTTGCCAAGTGATTCGCTGCGTTTGGTAACTTAGCAGGGGTGCCCGGGTTCAGGGGTGAGGTTTGTCTGGATCTGGCGGCGGATGACCTGGACACACTGAACCCTAGATTCCTACCCATCCCTCTTACCCTTTTCATTCTCAGAACTTCCTCTCCTTCCCTGTCTTAAAAAAGACCCTCCCCACAGCATACCCAAAGATGACAGGCTCTGAGGGAAATTATTTTTCTCAGGACCCCTGTGTGGAGATACTTAATGAAAAAAAAAAAATATATATATATATATATATATATATTTAATTGCTAAGAAAATATTGAAACAAACGAGTGTTTCTCCTTATTTATTGATAAATAAATGAATATTTCAAAGTGCCACAGTTCACGATGGAAATGACATTGCGTCCCCGAAGCTTGCAAGTATTATGTGTTTAAAATATCGTTAGTTTCATGTAAGAATCCTTCAGGATTCAAACACGCCGAAAAACAATTTTAAAAAAAAAATTGGAAAATTTCGGCTTCGGTGTAAACTCCCGATTGAGGAGAATCGATAATAATACAGGTCTGATAATGAAAGTGTAATGAACAAAATATGAATAGAATGCCATCGGTATCATGAAATAGATTACGCGCAAGTAGGCGCTAGAAAAAATCAAAGACATCCCTGTAAGATTTCAATAACTGAGTGTCCATGAATGTGGATGATACACGATACAATAATTGCGTGCCCGGCCAGAGTGGTGTGACGTTCCTCCCCCTCTGCCTACTCATTTAGGGATGACGGTTAGTAAGTTAGTTTTTACCCATCATCAATTAACAATATAAACACTTTATTAATAATTTAGTTTTAATGTTGAAATGCGATTCTTGAGGCGTGAGTGTGGTATATATTATATATGATCTTGTGAGAAATGTGGAGATCCGAAAAGAATGCAAGGCTGATGTAAGCGTAATGAGTATGATTAAGAAAGGGACCCTCATATGGTTTGGGCATGTAGAGCGAATGAACGAAGAAAGTAGTGTAAGAAGAATATATGACGTAAATGTGAACGGTAGAAGAAGTCGGGGACGCCCGAGGAAGACATGGCACGATCAAGTGAATCAGATACCTTAGTCGGGCCATGTCAAGAGCCAGAATAATAGAAGAGCATGTATGAGACGATGTATGAATATGATTGAGGCAAAGATTGTGTGCCAAGGCCGAGTTGTTTGGCGGTCCGTTTTCTCTGCCTACCCCTGCGAGGAATCGGCGTGATGGTTAGTTTTTAGTTAAGTAAGCCCCGAAAAAGTAAGCTAAATCAATTGTTAACGAAACATTTTGGTGGTTTTAAAAGTGGTTACAAAATTTTAACAAATAATAAAATTACAAAGTCAATGTTCAATTTCTGTAAAGATTCATTCAAGTTCTGTCATCATTTCAGTTTTGTTATTATCTAAGTACTGCAAAACAACCGGCTCATGATGAAATAATAACAGAACTTGAATGGAAATTTATTTTTAATTTTCAAATTTTGATGAATACTTCAAATTCTATGAAACAAGTGACGTAATAACGGGTTGTTTCAATAAATTCCTGTATAATATAAGTCCTGTTAAAGTTCTATTCAAATGTATCTATTATCATTTCATCACGGACCGGTTGTTTTACCATACTTGGATAATAACAGAACTTGAGATTTTAACCTTAAAATTTAATGAATTTTCCAAATTCTAGGAAATAACCCTGCGTTTGTGTTAATTGTCTTGAATTAAAGTGTTCTTTGCCTGCATTCTAGAGTACACCACTGATTTCCTCACATATACAACAAATAAAATATATATGTGAACGCGCGACGTTTTTGTCTGAACGGTGGATTTGTATTCGAGTCTTTATTACCTGTTGGAACGGGTACATTTTCAAGAGAGGATTGCCCGAAAAGGAAACTGGTATTTTGGAATATCCACACATTATGAAATGACACACCATTTTGATGGTGGGAAAAAATGAAGATATATTTAAATCAGGCGGTATATATTATGATGCTCACAGCTGTCCTGCAGTAGTAGCCATAAAGGGCAGAGCGCTTCACATCGTTGAATCTCGTGTTATTATTTTAAGCCAAAACTCCCAACTGCTCCCAACCATCTGGAGCCAGTGGGACTATGGCAACTCCAATCAGGGTATAATGTGAGGCTGAAGGTAGTGGTGAGGGAAAGAGATGGAGAATAAGGAGGTTGGGAAGTCACCAAACACGGCCCAAGCCCTTTCAAGCAACGGTTCGATTCCGAATGGCGATCTTTCAACAGGGTGATACTGAGAGTATCTACCACTCTGGAAAAGTATGGATTCTATGAAACATAAGAACTCTATAGCTGTTTATTTTCTGATTGGATACAAAAATCCTTGGAATATGCAAAAAAAAAAAAATCTCCGATCAATGGTGTTACCTAAACTGACAAATTGCAATATTAAGATTGTTGTTATCGAGAGGGAATGCTGTGTATGATTTACTGGCATTTACATAGAGGATGCTCCCAAATATCGAAGTTTTTGATCTGTAACAAAATTTACATGCAAACTCAGGTATAAAATTTGTACACGGTTTTCTTTTCCGGTAACTGGGTTAGCTCGATAACAATGATCAGCTATTGTGTTTATTCTGTCCTTGCTTTAAAAAAAACTTCGCACAGCATCCTCAAAAATGAAATAGATATTAATACAGTCTGATGAAGTTTTAAATGAAAAAATGCTATTAATTAGATCATTTTGGCAGTCTAACCACCATTTCTCTTCAAGTCTGGCTGTTTAACCACCATATCTCTTCAAGTCTGGTAGTCTTACCACCAGTTCTCTTCAAGACTGTCAGTCTCACCGCCATTTCTCTTCAAGTCTGGCAGTCTAACCATCATTTATCTTCAAGTCTGGCAGTCTAACCGCCATTTCTCTTCAAATCTGTTGAGAATATCCAAGATTAAAAGCACCCGGCGCTCGTGCTAACAGCAGTACTCCAATTTCGAGTCAAGAAGTCTCTAAGCAGATTTTTTAATTCCTATCTGAATCTATCCAATAGTACACCAAGTTATTCATTTACAATTAAAGCAATATAATTCAGTACAAAATAGCATAAACCACGTAAATTATTTGTCCACCTACTCAACTTCTTCTTCCTATTATTCATTACCATGCAAAATTTGGAATCCACGAATACATGCCTTGATAATGACTTTTTCAAGGTTGGTGGAAACACCCAACAGAAACAATTAATGGTAAATTCAGCCTCACATAGCCGCTGGCAGCAACTTAACAGACGTAGAGAGGCGTATGCATGTAGCCCGGATAAAAAGTTAGAAGTCAGAAGTCACAGGTTGGTTACGTATGGACAACCCACACTGTGGCTACGGCGGTAATTCTGGTAGAACTGGCCATCAGGGTATGACTAACTCTGGAGCAACGAACCTGATCGACACCCACTGGATATCTTAAAAAAACCTCTTCCTACTTGCGAATTCGTTTTTAAAGGTCGTGAATGGGTGATTTTAGATTTTGATTGATTTTTGTCTCGTCATAAAAAGTAGCTGTTGTTTGTTCCTTGTTTGCAATGAAGTTTTTATAATGACCGCATAAAATCTTAACTCTCTGAAGACGAAGTAAAATGAAGATACATTGCAGACTCAATGGTAGAGCATTTGACCGCATATAAGAGGGACGCGGGTTCGAGTCCCGTTGGCGGCATTTATCTTTTCTCGGGAGATTTTTTCAATGTACATAGATGAGTGTTTCAAGCTAATAATTATTGCTTATAATAATTGTTACCCTGTGTGCTATGCATAAAAATCTTGTCTTAAACATTAGTTTATCAATTAAAAATAATAATGAATATTTGACGAGTTAAAGTATTTCACCAAAAAAATGTAGACATAATTTGTCTTGACGCCACCTAGAGAGAGATTTAGCACTTACAATGCCTTTTTCATATAAATAAAGTTGGTTTTTTGCAGGTGGAAAAATGTAATAAGCCTTTATTGTTGAATGAAACACTAGTATAGATATATATTGAATTATTTGGCGGGTTGGAGATAAGCTGACGTAGCTCAATGGTAGATCATTTGACCGGATATCAGAAAGACACGGGTTCGAGTCCCGTCGGCGGCATGTATCTTTTCCCGGGAGATTTTTTCAATGTAGAGAAGTGTTTCAGGCTAATAATTTTTAAAATGAAGATTATGGTATTGCCGGTATGGAGAATGTTGTAAGACGTGGAGATGTCAAGTGGACCAGTGCGTTCGGTGACTTAGTAGGGGTGCCATGGTTCATGGGTTAAGATTTGTCTGGCTCTTTAGGGCTGGATCGGGAGGGACTGGTTGAGGGAGTTAACCTAGCCTATACCTTTCCAGCCGGACTCTCTCGCCCCTTCGCCGTGACCGCAGTGGTAGGGATGGATTCATGCGTCCATCTCTCCTAGACACATTGACCCCCAGATTCCTACCCGCCCCTCATTCTTCTTCCTTCCCAGAACTTCCTTTCCTTCTTTTCTCTAAAAAGACCCTCCACACAGCATCCCCAAATATAACATACATAGGTACTGAAGGACATTTTTTCCTCAGGGACTCCCATGTAGAACTAATGTAAAAAAGTCTAATTAGATTATGGCATTGCCGATTTGGGTAGGGTTGTAAATAGCGTGGAGATTGAGATATGGGAGACAGGTATGGGTACCGCCGCTCCGCTAACCATTTATTGAATAACCAACACCTCTGCCACATGTCACCTCAAGCTGCAAGTTATGTTTGGTGACCTAATAGGGGTGCCCGGGTTCACGTGCAGAGGATTGCCCAGGTATTGGTGGCGGATCGGGAGAAATCTGTTGAGGGAGACTCTTTGACCTCTCCAGGCGAATTCTCTGAATTCGTCAACTTACACCGCAGTGGGAGGGATGATTTCATAAATCCATCATTCCTTTATACACCGATCCACAGATTTATATCCACCTCTCATACCTTTTTCCTTCTCAGAATTTCATCTCCTTTCTTCCCTTAAACAGACCCTCCACTTAGCATTCCCTAAGATGACATAGATACAACGGATAATGTTAAAAATGCAGCGAGATAATTTACGTAAATTTAATTTTTATTTTTTAATTAAATGAAAACAAATTACTTTGTAAAACACCACTTATTTAATCCAAATTATCAACATGTTTCAAAATAACCAAAGATTTATTTATCAGGATAATATAAACCTTGTTAATTAATAATTTTAATTTATTCCTGATAAAGAAACCTTTAGTTTTGAAAAATATATTACATTTGATAATTGTGATGAAATATGGATGGTTGGTTGGATGTTTGTTACTTTTTCACGCAATAAATATCGAATGGAATTTAAAAATTCTTTCACTAATCGAAAGCTACATTATTTTCGAGTAAAAACGGCTTTATATATTGGTAAGCTCTGGCGTTATGAATGAGCTGTGGCGTTATGAAATTATGTATCATACGTTTTCTGTCCCTAACAAAATCGAGTTATTGCAAACGTCAAACAAATTGGTACCTTGGAAACATTGTTTATTGCGTCATTGTTTACATTAAAAACCACATCGCACACTCAGTCAAAGAGGTCTTCAAATTCAACTAGATAGTCTCATAACAATTCTTACCATATACAGATCTCCAACAACACACAATATAACCCCATTTTTACATTCACTACAAGAAACATTATCAAACATAGAACACTGCCAAAACACCTACATAATAGGTGACCTGAACATAAACATAATCAACAAAATGCATCCTCAAGCCAATGAATACCTAAATGTATTAACTTTATTAGGATACTTCCCTGCTGTCACCGCTCCAACACAAGAACCAGACTCAAAAAACGGCAGTTGTATAGATCATGTATTTGTTAAGAGTAAACTAAACAATAAATCAATTATATTTCAATCAACTAATACAGATCACTATGCAATTATCACTTCCATCACCAAAAAAAAAACATAAACCGCCCCAAAACACTCAACCCCAAGAAAACATTTTTTATGAAATTCTTCTAAATCATGTCTCGGAGGAAAACTGGGAACTTACCTATTCATCTGATCCCACCTCTGCATGCGATGTTTTTATAAATACTTTACAAAACCACTTGGCCAATGCAACATCTTATACAAAATGTAAAAAAAAACGATCGGAAACAAAACTGAAACCATGGATGAGTGCTGGTATTCTCCATTGTATTAGAAAACGTGATAAAATACATAACTTCTGCAGGAAAAACCCCAATGATTATAATTCTCTCATATTCTACAAACGTTATAGAAACCATTGCAAAAAAATAATTGAAAAGGTTAAAACAAACTACTACAAAAAAAAAATCAGTGAAGCTACCGATGATAAAAAAAAAATTTGGAACATCATAAAAGATAAAACTAATATTAATAAAACCGACACACCTATTGTTAAGGTTGATATCGAAGACCGAACAATACATGTAAATTCTGAACCTAAAAAAATATCTAACCATTTCAATAAATTTTTTTCCAATATCGGACCCAACTTAGCAAAAAATATTTTGGACAGAAACTGCGTCTCAAAGAAAGACCTGGCCAACAATATACATATCGATACTCTGAGTTATAACCCATTTCACTTTACTCCCACCACTGAACCTGAAATAATAGAACTAATAGCATCTCTTAAAAATAGTAACTCCACCGGTATAGATCACATCTCGGCAAAAATTATTAAAAATATCCAAAAATATATCGTCTCCCCTCTTAAACACATTATCAATTTAAGTTTAAAAACTGGCATTTTTCCAGACTCCTTGAAACAGGCCACAATAATTCCAATCTTCAAAGCAGGTGACAAATTATCTGTAAATAACTACCGACCGATATCCCTACTAAGCACGATATCTAAAATTGTAGAAAAAGCGGTAAAACGTAGACTCTGTAAATTCCTCGAAGATAACAAAATACTGTCGGATAACCAATATGGCTTTCGCAAAGGTAGGAGCACTTCAGATGCAATAGCCGTCCTCACAAAGATTGTTTCCCTTAATCTTGACATTGGTCGCAAACCACTTGCTGTTTTTCTTGATCTGGCAAAAGCATTCGATACGGTCTCCCATCCCTTACTGCTAAAAAAACTACAGCAGATTGGAATAACAGGAATAGCCTATACATGGTTTGAAATCTATCTTATAAACCGAACACAACAAACTCTCATCCAATCTGATAAAATACATATAAGCAATAAATTACCTGCGTCATATGGTGTACCCCAAGGCAGTATACTAGGACCAATTTTATTTCTCATATATATAAACTCACTATGTGCCATGAATATTGGAGGTAAGATATTATCATTTGCCGACGACACGGTCCTAATATTCGAAGACGAAACATGGCAATCCGTCATTAAAAAAACTAATAATGCCCTAATAATAGTAAAGCATTGGCTAGACACTAACCTCCTCACTCTTAACATCGACAAAACCCAATATATGACATTTTCCATACGTCAACATATTTTACCTAACAACTGTCCTAAACCAATTATTCATTCATGCTCACTTAATTTACACAATCCCGTAACCACACCTAATATTAATTGCACTTGTTCTGTCCTTAAATCACCAAAGGTAGTTAAATATCTGGGGCTAATCATAGACAATCAACTACGTTGGGAAGCCCATATCAGTGACACAGTTAAAAAACTCCGTAAACTCTGCCATATATTCTGCTCCCTTAGGTCTATCTTAGATTTACAGACCATAAGAAGCGTATACTTTGCCCTCTTCCAATCCATAGCAACATATGGTATTGTGGGATGGGGTGGCTGTGCTGAATTCATCATCAATCCAATTATTAAAGTTCAAAAACTAATTTTGAGAATCATATTTAAATGCAAACCTACCCATCCCTCAAAGGAACTCTTTGCTAAACTCAAGGTCTTAGATATTCGACAGTTATTTACTCAGATTAGCGTATGTTACACATGGCAAAAAAACCAACTGGTTGCTCCACAACATCAAGCACACACTCGTTTCTCATCAAACCTGGGCTGCGTGGTCCCTAAAACTAAAACCTCATTCGCTCAAAGACAATTCTGGTTCATCGCTCCTAAAATATATAATGCTTTGAGTGCCGACATAAAGTCACATAATTCTAAATCTCTTTTCAAATCCCATTTAAAACTTTGGATATCTGAAAAAGGAAGAGATTTCTTCAAAAAACACATAAGAGCTTAACATTATATTTAAAAAAAAAACTACTGTGGCGCATATATTCTCCTATTTCTTTCGCAGAAAGAACTTCAAAACTGAACATAAACATAATCATCGACCAAGATATCATACGTCAATGGGAAGAATACTTGACAAATTTTATTTCTATCTTTTATTTCAATCTTTTTTTAAATATCTTTATACACTTTTTTCTCAGCTTTCTTCTAATTCTTATATTTTTAACTGTATTAGTATTTATCTTTAATTTTATTTATCCCTAAATATGTTCTTTTTTTCTTTCCTTTTTATATATTTTATTACATGTTTATTTAAAATAATGTATCATATATGACTACCACAGCACGGGCAATAGCCTAGTATGGTAGTTTAAAAATTGGCTGTATTATGTAACTTGTAAAAATTTATGAAATAATAAAAAAATAAAAAATAAAAAAAAAAATAATGTAAGGGAGACAACGATTTCTATGAGACCTGTATTAGTTGTTCCGAAAACCGAACACATAGGCGGGTTTATGGAATATTTTCAGATTTTTGATATTACTTATGGTAAGTATTTGTAAATTTTCTTTCCCAAATAAACTTAAAAATACGAGGATACAAGAGTGGTTGAAAAAAAATTTTCATTCTCTATGTCAATAGGCCACTTGCGTTGATTTCACAATGACTTGGAAAAAATCATGTGGATAGATTTTTTAGATTAAAAAATGTTACTGAAATTTTTTAGATTTTAAAAAAAATAAAAAATAGTTTTTGGGGCTCGTGACAATCACTGCATGAAAATGTTCCGTCTTCGATAATATTCAATTAATTTTGTAAAATTCCACACTGATTTTTCAACACTTTGATTTCTGGCGAATTTTTGAATTTGACACTTAAAATTCACTAGATTTATTGTTTGTACTCTGCGAACTTATTATTTGGTTTGACGTTTTGACAGATGTTACGAAGTGAACATCGTACAGATAATCCTTCCACTGCTGTCTCTGTAATGGTAATGGTGCTGATTTTAACAAAATCAAATTTTATAATATTTTACGACTTTATATCCGGGTTGAATCTTCCCCACAGGAAAACTAAACCCTTCCACACGCTTTTCCACAAATGATCATCTAGTGAATCTAGTCGATTCACGCAATGTAAGTGCACTATATAGGTATAATAAATACAAAACAATACAAGAACAACATGTCAATCTACCAGAGACCAAATGGGAAAATAATTCACCGACTCCAGATATTTTCATATCAGAGGGTTCGGCTCGGTAGAACTCTTAACTGGACCGATAAATCCTACTGATCCTAAATGTATTTAAAATGACTGATTTTCATTATAATTATAATTTACAAGTAAAGTTTTATTACATTGAATTAGTCATATATAGACGTTAAACATTGTAAAGATTATTGATCAATAAGATGGATCAAGGAAAAAAATATTAATGAGATGTAATATTTTTGGTATGCCTTGTTATTCTCCTGTGCCATTCGTGTGGAAAACGTCGTTTTTTAAAATGATTTTCGGCTATGTAATTTATTATTGTTTTTTCGCACCCATAAAATTATGTCCCACCTTTCCGGTTTATAAAAAATGGTCTGATTTTTCGGATTGAATTTTTCAAAAAAATGCAAGGTTTTCAAAAGTATCTACGATTAAAATAAAATACGGAACGTCTTAAAATATTTGTTTAAAGCGGAATATTTTTTTAAATGTGATGCAAGTGTCCTATTTTTTCCCTTACAAACCACAATAAACATCCTCAATTAAATAATTTACATATAATAGTAATATAATGATTTACTGCATCTGCCTACATTTCATCAACACCACTGCAGCAAACAGCGTACCAAAGTGACCCTGGCTTCAATCTTCCAATGTTAACATGTTGGTCACTCATTACAATGAGATAAATGTTTTTCCGTCGCTTTGTTAACTCTCAAAGTTCTGTTATACCTAGTCAGTTCCTGTGCGATTTACATACGAGAAAATCATCTTCACCCATCTCCTTCATGTCTTAGTCATTGTTTGCTTTAATACATGGACTTGTATTGTCATGAGACCATCAAGGACACGTAATAGTATATACACACAATGGATAGTTGCTTTGCAGATTTATTGTTTTAAGTTTGTGAAGATTTGCCTCAATGACTAGATCACGTCATTTGTATAATTATTTATGGTATCTTCCGTTGTGAACATTTTCTATTAAGAGCCATGCGAAATAATTCAAAATCATGCATTTTTGTTTTGAAAATGTTATCGCTTAGAAGTATTATAGATACCTCAATTAAATACTGCGTGGAGAACATCTTGGCGTTTAAAAATGTCAATCATTTTTCAAGTCTTTTAATAAGCATAAAAAAATAAAGTATTAGGTCTATACAAAAACGCTTTCAAGTGCAAACTCTACTACTTATAAAACCCTTTCCGGATATGGTTGTAATGTGGCAAATTCAGTTTCTTTTATAATAATCTGCGTAAAAAGGGAGTTAATGTTTTTTTATAGGCTTTTACGAAATCAACCTGTAAAAAAAATCTCAAATACCTTTTGCAACCTTTCCAAAAGCCTTTTCTCAAGTATTTTTAAACTTCTCCCAAAAAGAGGCGTGGATTCCGATTTCAATTTTTTCTTGGACTATTGGATCACCTTAAGGAAGCAATAAGCCCACCTCAGTTGGACAAGGTTCTAACTTTTTTTTTACAAAAATGAAAAACCATTTCTATAAACAAAATAATTTTCACAACCGTCTGTGTTGTATTTCCATAGATATGAAGAAATTCTAAGATCAACAAGGTTCTAACATTACTTAGACTCTCTATTTTATTTGTGGCAAGTAGTTGATCGTGGTTATGAGGCGCATTATAATTCGTCATTTGATTGGATAGGATTCTAACTTCTCCTTATCATGTTTTGAGGTTTCAAAGTTTGAAAAGATGAATTTTCGTAATCTATTTAACAACTTTTGATTTTGACTTAACACAAAAAAAAATCATGCTAATACTTTTGGTCGTTAGAATCTCAAAACATATCTGGCTTTCGCCATGTTTGGTGATCATATCTGAATAGTTAGGTACTTCCCAAACTTACGTCTCCTTTCCTTACCCACTACCTTCATCCTCACAACATACCTACCCCAATTGGGGTTGCCATATTCCCACTGGCTCCAGAGAGATAGGAGCAATTGGGAATCTTGTCGCTTGGCACAATCAAAAATAAAATAAGTAAATATTATTAATTGTTTTTGTGTTTAATTCGTAGAACTCCATTTAATTTTTTTTAAATTTAATTTAAAAACGTTATTATCAAGTTTGGCAAGTATTTTAGTTTTTATTTTTGTTACAGCTGTTTCGGCTAACAAGGCCATTTTAAAACTGTGGTTAAACCACTTTGAGACGATTTATTTAGAATCCTATAAATAAGTTGTCTCAAAGTGGTTAACCGTAGTTTGAAAGTGGCATTGTAAGCCGAAACATCTGTAAAATAAAATATTTACAGTACTTGACAATAACATTATTAAATTTCTTCTTCTTTATGTGCCTTATCAGGTCCCCCCGACGTTGGCGATCACTCTTGAAAAGGTCTCTCTGTCTTGCGCTGCCCGGAATAGCTCCTCCACACTTCTAATGCCGGTCCACTCTCGTATGTTTCGCAGCCAAGACATTTGTCTCCTACCAGGCCCTCGGTGACCCTCTATCTTGCCTTTCAATATTAAATGGAGCAAGTGATACTTCTCCCCTCGAAGTATATGACCCAGATATGAAATTTTCTTGATTTTAATTAATGTAAGCAGTTCCCTATCTGCTCTAGCCCGCCTGAGAATTTGTCGGTCCATGGGACCTTGAGCATTCTCCGGTGAAGCCACATTTCGAAAGCCTCTAACCTGTTCATGGTATTTATTTTCATGGTCCATGTTTTAATTTAAATTAAATAGGTAATTATTAATAAAATAGAGTAGTTGTATATGACCTACCAAACATAGCTGGTTCTACTTCTTATAGGTAGTACAGTAAAAAGAGGAGCTAAGGAAGGCTATTAATTTATAATGAGGAAAAGAAAAACGGCGTATCTCGGTCACATGACTCGGTGACGAAGCTACAAGTGTTGCACACCATACCATTCCACAAATGGTCACGAAAGGAGAAGTAAAGAATGCTCTCTTGGAAACAGCTGTTATAAGAGTGTAGTAACTATTCAGGTAACTCAGGAGGTCTATCACGAACGATTGATAAAACCCAATATTAATATGACCAAATCTGTTATCTATTATCGGTTATCTTTAATAGAGTTAAACAGGCCACAGTATCGCCCTGGTGGAATACCACCATTCAGAATTGAAGCGTTGCCTAAAATGGCTTTAGCCGTATTTGGTAACCAGCCATGCGATTCTGTATCTTATGTAGATACGGAATCGATTCCATACGCAGTCAATTGTCAAATTTGTGTGACTGTCTATGCTTTGAAATTGCTTTTTCTATTCAGCTATCGGCGCTGTTACCGATTTCAACTAGTTCAAAACACGAAATGCTGTAAGTACGTGATTATTTATTCATTAATGTACGTTTAAAGTTGTGTACCATGGATTTGACATTTGCGAAGTTGTATTTCAATCTAAATATCTACGCAATAACAGCTGACATAGTAGCTCATAGAAAAGGCAATTGCAAACCATAGACAATCAAACAAATTTGAGAGTCGATTACGTGTGGAATCGATTCCATGTCCACAAAAGATACAGAATCACTCTTCTGATGTGGAGCCAGGAACTTCCCCATCTCCTTCCCCTCCCCATTACCTTCAACCCCACAGCATACCCCGATTGGGGATGCCATAGTCTCTTATGGGAACATTTGAGACTATTGTGTATTCACGTAAAAATATATATGTATTTTTATATGACTCATGCCGAGATAAAATGGGAATTGAGTTCTCTGCGCAGCGTCACACTTCTCAGTGACATCATGAATAATTCCTCGCAAAGTTATTGTTACCATCCGGAGCGAAACCGGTTCCCCGGTCTTCGGTGTTAGCTCTATCCAGTGCTATTATGATATATATACTAGTATGGGAGACGCCATTGTGTTAGAGCGAAATGGAATATGGAGGATTGTTGTTATTGATAGCGTCATCAGGCGTGATAGACAGGGATGGGTGGAGAATTTACACAGATCCTCAACTTGTGGGATTTAAACCAAAAAAATAATTGTTTATCTTTATATATATATATATATAAAAAAAAATCTCGTGTCACGGTGTTGGTGGTCGCACTCCTCCAAAACGGCTCGACGGATTTTTATGATTTTTTTGAAATATATTTGGTAGGTATGAGAATAGGTTGTTAAGTATATTTCATACCGCTAGGTGATTAGGGTGTCCCTATCCAGAAGAGACGAGCGGGCTGGCAAGCGGGCGGTGTGGATTTAATTTTTATGCAAATTAACAGATGGCGGTGTGAGTTAATGTATCGTGGTTATAAAGGTTGGGTAACCATCCAGTAGATGGCGTTCGTTAACCACAGCAGTGTATGGTCCAATTATCTAGTTTTATAATAATATATTAAAACAATTTAAAACTTTTTTTCACTAACGTTATTTCTGACCGTAACCGGTTTCAGCCTATCAAGGCCATCTTCAAACTGGTACAATTATTCCTTAAACTACGGCTTATATACAAAAATTTCGGGAGGATAGTAAACTAGGATTTTATTTAAATTAGACGAATTTTCCCAAATTTTTTTCTAAGTCGTGTTTAACAACTGAAAATCCATTTTTTTATTATCTTCACTCAGGAAGCTCCGAGTTAAAAAAAAATCCTCAGGCCCCAGATCATCTTTGGCGATGCTTGTGGAAGGTCTTTTTAGGGAAATGAAGGAAAGGAAGTTCTGGGAAGGAAAAGGGTATGAGGGATGGGTAGGAATCTGTGGGTCAATGTATCCAATCCGATGGGATGTATGAATCCATCCCTGAGCCGTTTCAAGTAACGTTTAAATTCTGAATGGTGGCCTTACACCAGGGCGATACTGAGAGTACTTTCCACTCTGTAACGAATTGGTCTGTCCTGAGGTGGGGGGGGGATGGCTAGATAATTGTAATTGGGGGGGGGGGTGTCACCTCCCCGTCAGGTAACCTAATAAACTTTACTTGCGCACGCAGGGATTTTTAAACCCGCAACATCCGGATCACTGGTCGAAAACCTTACTCCTTAAAATCGGAGGCCGTCAGAAATTTAATAAATAATACTATAATAATTATCAATGTAATCATATTTTCCCAAAGTTTGAGAATCTTGCTTAGCGTTCCCGGGTTTCGTGTTCGCCTGTGCGTTGAACTCTCGGGTTTAGGCTCTGACCGGACGTCGGTGTCTCCCAGTATAGGACTGGAATACAAAATCACTCCCACCAACAACATCGACGCCCAAGCTTGCAATCTCCATACAAAGTACTCAAACTTCTGCAGGGACATGCAGAAATATTTGTTCAACATGATTATGTAAACTTTTCAATGCAGCGTCAACCAAATACAATAACTTATATTTTAATAAAATCGATGCCCTAGCTACAAACTCCATACAAACTACTACAACTTCAATTGGGACATGCAGAAATATTTATACAAATTGATTATGGAACGTTTAAATGGAGCGTGTTCGAAATACATACACATATTTTTCAATAAAATCGTCGCCCAGTTCTGCAAACTCCATACAAACTCTTGCAACTTTTGCTGGGACATTTAGAAATATTTTTTCAAGGTGATTGTGTAACTTTTTAATGTGATTTGATCGAAATAAAATAACGTATTCTTGCGTAAAATCGATGATCTGAAATGACTAAATAGCATACAAATTAGTGATTGGACATAAAGCTAATTTATTAAGTTTCGGTTTTGCAGTTTCTCACTTTTATTTTTGAAGACGTTTGGAGGTAATTGTTTATTTAAAAAAATGGTTCCTGTTAAAATACATAATATTACAATACCGTTTTGTGGTCGCGTGGTACAGTAAGCTTCATTGCTGCGTGAGCATCAACGTCTTATTTTTCCATCCACTTGCGTATTCAATCAATCTAGGCGTCTCTTTCTTAATCGTGTTTCTTACACTTATCTATCCCATTTCTGTTTTTATGTGAATATCGTAAAAGAGTCCTAACACAATGTGGAGGGGGTATGGGTACCGCCGCCCCAAGAGCCATTTATTGGATAACCAATACCCCTGCCTTAATTCACCCCAAGTAGTTCGCTACTTTTGATGACTTAGTAGGGGTGTCGGGGTTCATGTGATGAGGTTTTTCCAGGTCTTGGCGATGGACGCGTTTACTTACCTACTGTGTCGCGGGTCGGATAGGGAGAGAATGATTGATTTTGATCTCACCAGCAGCACTCTCTTGAAACCATGAATGGATTCATACCTCTGTCACTCCTGGACATACTAACCCCCAGATTCTTACCCCCTCATACAATTTTTTCTTTTCCAGAACTTTCGCTCCTTCCTTTCCCTAAAAAAAACCCTCCACACAGAATCCCAAACAGCTCCTGTGCGGAGCTAATGTAAAAAAAACTGTCCGGAGCAAGTGATACTATGGCATCCCCATTTGGGGTAGATATGTTGTGAGACTGAACGAAGTGGGGAAGTGAACTGAACTGAATGAAGTGGGGAATGCACGGAAACGGGGAAGAGGATTGGGACTTACTGGCTTATAGGTTTGGTCACCAAACACTGCTAAAGCCATTTTAATTTTGAGTGGTGCTCTTTCACCAGGGTGATATTGAGGGTGTCTATCACTTAAATATGTTATCGGAGTTGTTGATGGTTATCCACTATTGCATATGACTGATAACTTACCACTCGACTTTACCTGTCGGATATTGTGGACACGATTAATTTGAGAGTTTGACGTTTTTGTTTTTGAATGTTTATTTAGATGTATGCAAAATTTTTTCATACATCTAGTAAAAAAAATATAAACAAATACAATTGATACAGTTACATTTTTACAAATACAATTTAAGTGGAAAAAAAAAAGATTACAAAAATAAAAATAAATTTTGAGGAAACAGATATGAGAATAATATTCGAAAGATTTTTATGAATCAAAAAACATTCTTCACATATAATGCACACATCCTACGAAAAGTGCTAAGACTTGAGGCTTCCTTTACGGCATTTGGCAGGCTGTTAAAAAGTTTTTGTCCTTTATAAAACGCGCTATTTTGTGTGCACGAAAGTTTAGTTTTGGGAAGCCTAAAGTCTCCGCGTCTTCTCGTAGGATAGTTGTGAACATTTTCGTGAAACATAATGTTACTCTTCAGATAATTTGGTAGCATATTATTTTTCAGCTTGTAAATCATTGTTAATGCATTATACGTTATATGTTGTTTTGTCGTCATCATATTTAGATTTTGTAACATAATTTTGACTCTAGTAAACATATTGTATTTTAAAATCATCCTCATCCCCCTATTTTGTATAACCTGTAGTTTATTATTTTGGGCTTCGTTACATAGGAATAAAACACTAGAACAATAATTTAAATGCGGAGTTACAATAGAATTGTAAACAAGGCGCGTTGTCTTGAGATCCAAGTTATTTCTGATCCTTTTTAAGAATCCAACTTTTTTAGCAATTTTTTTTGTTATGTATTCTAAGTGTTCGTCGAATTTTAATTTATCATCCAATATTACACCCAGATATTTAATACTGCTAACCCTTTCTATGTTTTCGTTATCGATTGTTAGTATTGCCTGCTCCTTTCCACCTAGGCTATCCACAATTAAAAACTTTGTTTTCGTAACATTCAATTTTAATTTGTTTTGGTGAAGCCAAAGCGCTACATAATTTAAATCAGTTTGTATTTTTTCAATGGCGTCCTGTAAATTTTTACTGGCTATGTATAACAATGTATCATCAGCAAATAGTTTAATTGCACAATGCTTTAACACTTTGATAATATCATTCATGTATATAATGAACAACAATGGACCTAAGACGGATCCCTGCGGAACGCCTTTATTAGTACTATGTAGTTCAGATGTTTTACCACCATATTTTGTAATTTGTGTTCTTTCTGATAGGTAATCAACAAACCACTTATTTTCTTTACCATTAATTCCAATATTACTTAATTTTTTGATTAATCTATCTCTATCGATTGTTTCAAATGCCCGCTTTAAGTCTAGAAATACTGCAATAATATTATTTTTTTTATCTCTAAAATTTTTCCACTCATCTATTACATAGTTAATAGCGGTTTCACAAGAACATTTATTTCTAAAACCAGATTGTTGTGGAACTAATATCTGCTTGGCCTCAATATATTCTGTTAATTGCTCCTTTACAATGTATTCCAGTATTTGTTCATATTTGGGTAAACAATTGATCGGCCTATAGTCGTCAAATTTTTTTGGGTTATCAATTTTTGGGATAGGAGTTATTACAGACGTCTTCCAAGTTTTGGGGAATACTCCACTATTCAAAGATTCATTGATAATTTGGACCATCGATTCGCCATTAATATTTATAGAGTCTTTGATTATATTTATTGTAATACCATCTGCAGATTCCTTCGATTTCATATTACTCAACACCCTCTTTAAGTACGGTAAATCCACCTTTTTAAACTTAAATTCTTTGTCAGTGCGTATAGGCTCGTCTAGTTGGTTCTCAGGATGTTGTGGAATACTTTCGATTATAAGATCTATGCTCGAAATAAAATGCTTGTTAAATTTAGTCGCTATCTTCTCTACTTCTTCTTCAGTTCCATCTGGGAAATCAATTGACTTTACAATATCTTTTTGTTTACCCTTTATGATTTCTTTTAGTGTTATCCAAAGTTTTCTTGGTTCATTCTTTTGTGTTTCTAATTTTTGCTTATAATAATCGCATTTATGTTGTTTAATTTGTTTGGAGTAAATATTACGAACTTTTTTATATGCATTCCATTTTTCTTCTGATGGTTCCAATTTTGCCGCTTTATATGCATTATCTCTTTGTTGCTGAAGGTTGTGTAATGGTTTCGAATACCATTTATTCGTATTTTTAAACTTAACCCTTTTCATTGGCATAATTTTATTGACCGCTGTAGTCAAAATATTGACGAAGTTTTCTGCTTTGTCATTTAGGTTATTTGATTCGGTAACTTGAGAAATACTATTTTGTAAAGTTTCACAAAATTTTGTTTGATCATATTTACTTTTATCTCTATATGTAATTTCCTTTGATTCATTTTTAATTATACTCGTTTCAAATATTGTTAATATATTTCCGTGGTCTGATATTTTTGGAGTATCCACAACATTAACATTCAAGTAAAAATTATTTGTAATAACTAAATCAATAATGGTTGCTGATGTATTTGATATCCTAGTTGGTTTGGTCACAAGTTGTTTCAGTCCTAGATTATTTACTAAACATTGAAGTCTATTACTGCAGGTATTTTTGACTTTCATGTCAATGTTAAAGTCACCGGTTACATAGAACATATCTTGATTTTTCATGTTTTTAGTACACCAACTTTCGAAGAAATCCAAAAATTTTGAATGGCTTTGGTTTGGTGAGTGATATAATACAGCGTATGTTCCTTTAATCAAGTTTTTTCTTATTTGTACTGCCAGTATCCATGTATTTTTTTCATCAAACACTTCATTTGATATTATTTTAAAAGATATATTATTTTTAATAATCATAACGACTCCTCCCGTATGCCGACTAAATGAATCGCATCTTACAGTTGAATATCCTATAAATGATACTTCAGAATCGTAAATATCACTAGTTATACACGTTTCACTTAACATTAAAATTTCTGGTTTGAGTTCTTGTAATAATACTTCAATTTCATTTAAATGAGCCAAAAGACTTGAAATGTTTAAGTAGTATATTGTTGCTTTTCTTTTTATCCTAAAAAATCAATTTTTCTCTTCTCCGATTCTATATTTCTTTTGTAAATAGGACACTCTTTGCTCCATGCATGGTGATTATCATTTAGGTGTAATGAAAGTTTATCATTTGTGAGTTTGCAATTCACACACTTGATTTTGTCAATATCTTCCTTACAATCTGACGTATCGTGTGCATTAGAACATCTTCCGCATGCTTTTTTATTTTTACAATCACCTGCTTTATGTCTATATCCGTTGCAATTGAAACATCTCAAAACTGAGAGATGATCGTAGACAGCACATCTATTCCATCCAATATTAATCTTCGTTTCCTCTAACATTTTAGAGTGTGTTTTTCCATCTACTTCTATGAATACAGTAAAGTTATTATATCCACTATTTTTTTTATTTTCCTTAATAAATTTTACTGATATTTTTGAATTTTCCTTGTCTATGTATTCATTTTGCATCCTTATTTTATTTTCAATTTCTTCGGCGGTATATTTATCTGTAATTCCTATCACTTTTACTGTTGGATTTTTGGGTTTAGGAATATCAACATCATACCTATCCCCAAGCTTAGTGATGACTTCCTTTTGGATCTTTTTTGTTGCCTCTGTGTTCTTTAATTCCACTATAACTGATCCTTTTTTGAAATTCTTGATTCCGGCCACGCCCACATCAACTGGATCTATGTTGTTCTTTATGTCTTCTTGTGTTTTTGTGTTTTTTTGTTCTTGATTTTTAGGTTTAATTATAACAATTGGTTCATGTTTCTTTAATTTTTCTTTGAAATGTTGTTTATCATCGAATTCCAGAGATTTGCTTGCTTCATCAATTTTTTCTGTCATGTTTGTGAGATATTGACGGCTAAGGTCAACGCTTTTTTTCATTTCTAATAGATCAATTTCAAAATTTTTCCTTACGTTTAGTGTCTCCTCTTCAATTTATTTGAATAGTTGTTGTTTTAGATCCTCCATTTTTATATCTACATACTTTATAAATTTGTCATAGAGTTCTGTACCGGCATCAATTTCGGTCTGTTTCGACCGCGTTTGGACTTTATTTGTAGTTGCCATTTTGCCTGGATGTATATTTTGACTAACAGTGATGTTGACAATATTTAGTTCGTATTTCTTAAGACAGATGGTGTAGGATTATTATTTACTCAAATAAAAAAAAGATCAATCTTTCGCCGGTGAAGGGATCGAACACCAGCCGGCGACGCGACAGGCGTGTATTTATCCACGCTGCTACGGCTCCCTTGCGGTGAGTGGCGAATTTCACTCTTATAAACTGTGAATTGCCCTACCACAGTGTATAATAACAGGAGGTTGATTTTTTGTTAACAACACTCTGTCACTTCACAATTGATTTAAAACACTTGTGAACTGTAGATGAGACCTTATAGATTTCACAAAACTTTATAATTCTCTACAGTGTTCTTTGGGGACACATTTAACGATAAATCTTATGGTAATTAGAAATTATAAACTGCAATTTTTGTATGTTTTTGTGGAGCGATTTTTGACGTGTACTCTGTTGAAAAATACTTCTAAACTCTGTTTAATGGGGTTATTGACCTTTACGGGAGTTTATTGCATTATTTCTTTATCCAACGTTTTGGACAGCGTCACAGTGTCCATCATCAGGACAGATGTGTAGATTATGGTGGAGTATGTGTTTATTTATGTAGAAATGATTATACCTAATTAAAACCGGCGATTACTTTGGATTTGTTCCTGAAGGCCTGGGAAGACCGGAAACGCATCGAGCACCGTCAATTAGGAGGGGAATTGAAATTCGCAAAACAGCATTAATATATATTAATAGGTTTAAGATTTATTGTTCATGGTATCCTGTAATTGAATGGCTGCACAAAAACTTAACGACAAAAACCACCTTAATTTTACTAATATGCCAATCTTCTATAGGATCATAGACATATGAATATTTTCATATGTCTATGTATAGGATAAATGTACGCCTTACGGCCTCTATAATATATAGGATATTTGCGGCACGTTCCAGAGTGGAAGTTACTCTCAGTATCAGGGCCGGATCTACGAAATCTGTCGCCCTGTGCAGTAGGTACCGATGGCGCCCCCCCCCCTACACTTTTATTTTGATTAAAAATCCGTTCACCCCAATTTTTTTATTTAATATTTTTTTCTTTTACACTAATTTATCAAATAAAATCAAGACATATAAAGGGTGTAACTTTTCCAAGTGACCTGCGGTAGCTCTCACACTCATTTTTTTTAAAAGAGAGAATCGCCAGGAGCCCTATACTCTCTGAATCTATTGGGTAAACATAAAATTATGGTGCTATTTTAATTATTTTATGAAAAACTCTTTTTGCAAGTTATGCTTTAAAATAATACTACGATTTGTTTGTTTGTGCCCGTACCATGATTTAAAATATAGGTTACGAGACAATGTGGGTGGTTTCGCTGAACTAGGTCCATTAGACATTCTTGAGATTTACTGCGTTTATGTATATACCCAACGCGAATATTAATAGAAAAAGCAAATACAAATTCGTTTCCATGGCAACGTACAACACAAGAATAGCATCTACAGCTTCTGACTAGCTCTAAAATCTAATAAGAATATAACCTCATATTTGTACCTTGCATTTCCCCAGCGAACAAACACCAAATTGAGCGAACAAACACCATACAAACACTGAACACTGACGTATGGTATCAACGGCTTACGAAAGACGCTTATGTACACTGACACCGTAAAATAACAAAACCAACAAATATAATAGATATTAATTACACATTTAACGAACATCAAATAATATGTCAAATCAATTATGAAACTGTCAACAGTGTCAACACGTTGCAACCTGCAAATCCTGCAAACCGTGCGATGCTTTTGTTAATGGAATTTACTGAAGATTTCATAAGAAAATGGTCTTTAACTACCTTCTCCTTGAGACTTAAATCGTACAAAATAACTAACTAACTAAAATTGTAAACATTTTGAAAGGCGCAAGTCCGTTTGTTTGATTCTCCAGAATAAAAATACCGCGCTGTGATTGGTTATTGAGTTTGGATCGCACCCATTAGTCGTAAAAGATACATGGAAAAATAGATCTTACGTTAAACTAAATATAAGGAATTTGTAAAAAAATTCTGTAACTGACTATAAATTCGTAAGCCGTTGATACCAACCTGACGCGTGCGCATTCTGTTTCTTTGGAAAGTGTTGCCAGAGCGTAATAATTATTTCGTACTATGGGTAATTTTTAAACGATTCAGGGAATATTATAACTAAATTTTAATACAATATTTATTTTCTCACGGCGCCCTTTCGGAGTTGGCGCCAGGTTTTTTGCACGTTTTTGAACGTATGGCAGATCCGGCGCTGCTCAGTATCACCCTGGTTTAAAACCATAATCCAGTTGTTTGAATTATATTTAGCCGTGTTAGTTGACTAGATCTGAATAGCCACGTACTTATTCATCTTTCTCTTTCCCATCTCCTTCCACTTCCCATTACTTTCAGCCTCACAACATACCCCAATTGGTGATGCTATGATCTCATTGATTCCAGTAGGGTTGGGAGCAATTGGGACTCTTGTGCGCTATTCACATAAAAACAAAAGAAAAATCACTTCTGCATATATACATATACATATAATGTATATTTACACACAATTTGGGAGGCGGGTATGGGTACCATTTATTAGATAACCAACACTCCTCCCATAGGTGACCCCAAGTGGTTCGCTACGTTTGGTAACTTAGCAGGGATGCCCGGGTTCATGGGGTGAGGTTTGTTTAGGTTTTGGTGGCCAATGCATTTGCCCTCCTAACGCATGTCGAGCCGGATCGGGAGAGATGGGTTGAGTGAAACCTAACCAAGACCTCTCCAGCCGAACTCTCTCTATCTCTCTTACACCGCAGTATGAGGGATGGCTTCATACGTCTGTCATTCCTGTTGACGCTGATCCTCAGATTCCTACCCACCCCTCATACCTTTTTCCGTCTCAGAACTTCCTCTCCTTCCTTTCCCTAAAAAGACCCTCCACACAGCACCCCCAAAGATGACATAGGCCCTGGGAGGATTTTTTGCTCAGGCCTTCTGTGTGGAGCTAATGTAAAAAAAATACACATACTTCACCATAATCTACACAACTGCCCTGAAGATGGACACTGTAACCCTATCGAAGTGCAACTTTATAAATTTAATAGCAATGTTTCGATTGTAAGCATCGCAGGGCTTAAAACCAGAGTTATGGCCCATAGCCAAGTATTTTACTGCTCTGCAACAAATACCACTACGTGAAATACTACATTTACAAACCTATCAAAATTTAGCTAGTCGTGTTCACATATCTACCAACATAAGTATGTACGCAATAAATTTCGTGCTACAATTTATCTCTAAAAACAATCCCATAAATGGGGCCATACACATTGAATCACACGATTATTATTTTTTCACAACTCTAAAGCACTTTGCAGTGAAAGGTCTGTTCGTCTACGTCAGCTATGACAGTGTAAATTGGGTACCTGCCTGTGTTTGTACCTGCAATTTACTAGTTTATTCAATCTATGAAGTGCATGTCTAAATTCAGTTCATTCGGCAAAGTCCTTTCTAAAATATCACTGTATGTTTTTTTTTTAATTTACAATTTGGACAATGGTCACTGCCCACTTGCAACAGGAGATTTCTTTATATGGAGAGCCTAGAAATTTGTGATTTATCATTTACAAATTTCACTTTTTGTTAAAAACGTGTCATTATTTGATCGTTTTTATGAAATCTTCTTTTTTGTGAAAATCCTTTCAATTATGTGAGTATTGCTCAAGAGTCTCAACTGCTCCTAACCATCTAAATATCTTTGAAACCAGTCAGTCTATGAAACAATCAGCTTATGGTATCCCCAATTGGAGAACGTTGTAAGGCTGAAGTTGGTAGGGAAGGAAAGGAGATGTACAAGAGGAAGGTGGGGAAGTACCTGGCTATTCAGATCTGGTCACCAAAAACAGCTAAAGCCATTTGAAGCAATATTTCAATTCTCAATGGCGAAAAATTGCAAAAAATATTAAATAAATAAAAAAATTATTAAATTATTTTCACTCGCAATAATTATTATCAAATTTGGAGAATTTTCACAGCGTAATTTGGTCATTAGCGCCAGGGGTCCTTTATTTTCCTTGGGTTTACTCCTTGCTTTTTTTAAAAAGACCACACAGCATCGCCAAAGATGACAAATCACTGAAATAAAATTTTAAATTTTAAAATACCTAGTATTTATTTATTTATTTCAACTAAGGTTATTAAGTAAAACGATGTGTTAATTCCGCAAAATAATAAACTAGCTTTCACAGAGTAGATTCAATACATGTTTATTGATTTAGAAAGTTCAAAGCCCCTAGCCCGCATTTTGCCATCGAAAATATTTTATTCACAAAGCCCTGGGGCTCTTTTTGTTTGGTACCTTCGTAATGAGTAAAGCATTTCAAATACCATATTTTTATACTCTTAAAAAATAGACGGTTTCGTTTCTACGTTGCTTTTACAAAACTTATAATTAACATGATATTTTCCAAACAGAGAAAACAAACGGAACACCCATTCACGGTTGATGTTGGTTTCTCGTGAACGGGTCGTTTCTTTGACTCGTTTTTTAATAAGTCAGCTCGCGTGTGGAATAAGCAAATGGCAATGGGGTATTTCCAGATTTTTTTTATTGCTTAAAAAATTAGGCAAAAAATTATGTTGAAGAATAAATAATAAAAAATATAAATTTTTATGTTGAAGAATAAATTTTCAACAGCAAGTCAAATGTTCCCATTTTTGATTCACCGCTAAAACGATATTTTGGGGCGGGGCTATCTGACGTCGTACGCGTGGACGCTCACTGATAGTGTTTATTTATGCTGTCCCAGCTGAGCGACGCTTGTGACGTCACAATCCGATTTGCCAACTACGGGCCGTTTTGATTTTGTCAGTTTTAGATATTTTTAAAAATCAATTAGGTATATTGAATGAAAACATATAAAACAAACATTTTTAGTAGGATGGTTAAAATCAGAAAAATGATCTTTAAATATTCCGTACATTTTCAACAGAATCCCTCGTTTGTGGAAAACCTCCATTGTTTTTCTCCATCATGTAATGCAGGCCTTTTCAAGACTTGCTTTAATAAATCCCTTCAAACAGCCCGAACATTGACCTGCTTCGCAAAAGTACGGACAAGGGGACTCTTGAGTGACGTGTCACATAAAAAATAGCTTTCTCAAGCAGTAAGGGGGCATACATTAATTTCGTGACCTTTTTTAAATTTAGACTCCCCCTCCCCCCTTGGTGGGATCAAGTGAGATTTGGTAAGGGACCCCCCCCCCCCCCCACCTCCCCTTACGTCAGATTAACACTAGCTGTTACAAAATGACACTTGTTCGGAACTTGTATCATTTCGGGGAATTCCGGGCATAGAAAATAACCAATATTGTCCCTACCATATTTTTTCTTTTCAAAACTCCAAACCTTTTTCTTTTACTTTTTTTCTTACTCTCGAAATAAATGTTTTTCATAATAGCCATTAGATTTTCTCAGCGGGCAAAATGGGACACTTCAAAAGAATGAAACAATTCGATTATCTTTTATATGAATATATATTTTCTCCCTCAGCAGGTTTTTTTTTGTTTTTTAATTTTCTTTATTCATTACTTACAAAAAAGGTTTACATTATTAGATGATTTTTCGACCACCATGCTAGGCTGATGCCCGTGTTATGGTGGTCGATTTTACATAATTTAGTGCAAAAACAATCAGACGTTCGTGTAATATTTGTGACGAAAATAAATATAAAAACTCTGTCAAGAGTGCATTAGAAATGTTTTAAATTAGTACAAAACTGCATAAATATATTGACATATATTTTGTACTACTTCCCTCCTGTTATAATAATGTAATATTTATTAGTTGCAAGATTACTGTTTAATTTCTAGACACAATATAATGGTATGATGAGGAAAACTATAAATGGTTTATCAGTAAATTATACATGTATAAATTAATTCAATTGTAATCTGTAGATTTCCCTTAAGTAGATAATAAATAATAACTAAAAGGAGTTTAAATTTTTAGTAATTTTTGTACAAATAAATTCATGTATTCAACCTATTTATACTGCAGTGAATTCTTATTTTAACAATTTTTGTCCCAGCAGAATACAAATAAGGCAGAATGCAAATAAGGCAGTAGAGTACATCAGACATATCAGTGGTGCCGAACAGTTTAAGGTCATGAATGGAAAAGAAGATGGTAAAAAGCATTTAAGTTTAAATGAGATTTGATGAGATTTTACTGAACACCTCCCCCCTATTTTGAGCTCACGTAATTAAGGATAACTAGCTACCTTTTATGATTAGTCTGAGCGGCATCCATTGCCCTGGTTTTCTCAGCAGCTGAATACTGTGGTACAGTACGGGCTAGAAGCGCCACACTTTCTTGGTCAACGTTCAGCTTAATGCCACAGCGCGAATCATCAGCGGAACTTTAAAATCTGCTCCTATCCCTTGGCTCCACATACTTCCACACATAACCCCGCCAGACATCATGTGAAAGATTGCAACACTGAGGGAATACAAGAAGGCGCTGCAAAAAGCGAAATAGCGCCATTCACCCGGCATGCCGCTTGAAGTCTCGAAACTCTTCTGGACAGAAGGATAAAGACTGCTACGATTACCTCTCACCCCAGAAGATAGGTGGAAACTTGAGTGGCAATCGGCCAACGTGAAATACATCTCGTAAAAGACC
This sequence comes from Limnephilus lunatus, assembly GCA_917563855.2. Taxonomy (NCBI): domain Eukaryota; kingdom Metazoa; phylum Arthropoda; class Insecta; order Trichoptera; family Limnephilidae; genus Limnephilus; species Limnephilus lunatus. The sequence goes on along the minus strand of OU830596.1, from coordinate 20,230,609 downwards.
CCACTGAGAGACAGCCTGGATTCTCATTGCCTCGTAAACTCTGGTCCGCTATCAATAGGATAAGGTGCTTCCTTAGCCATATGATGTACAGATGGGACCTTAGAATCGGCAATGTGTGAATGCGGTGTGGTGCAGACCACCGAACATGCAGTCAAAGAATGCCCGTTCCATTCATTCCCCGATTGAATTGATGAAGTCCACTGGGCGACATTTGAGGCCCTACACTGGCTCACATACCTTGATGTCCCCCTCTGACCCCCCAACCATACGAAAGAAGAAGAATGATTATTGTAAACATATATTACCATCAATATTGTTAAGTTGTGCAGCATTTTAATCCTGGTGAAACCTTTGAGTTGAGACTAAGATCTCCCCGCTATCTCATTACCAGAAATCAGTAATCAGTAATTAGCATAAATTTCGCATTTAGCTGACGATGACTTCATAACAGAATCTCTCCTCTGCGCTGGGAGAGGAGACTCCTTTTACTTTTCCAAACGTATTAGCTGTAATGTCATCATAGTCTGCTGGGTGAATGCACTATTGAGTGACTAAAGGGAAAGGCTTAATTGGTGAAGAGTTAGCTACTCCTTTTTATCCGGAGGTTATGGGATCGATTACCTTCCCAGTGAGCTGAAAATTGGCTGTCATATAGTCAGCATAATATTGAGGTTTTGGTTAGTTACTGGAACAAGATTGATTTTAACCTAACCACGTATTCTTCTTCGATGGCGCTATAGCCCATATCGAGCTTTGGCCTCCTGCAACAGTCGCCTCCAACTCCTCCTGTCCACAGCGACTGACTTTCAGTTTGGTATCTGAAGAAGCTGTGCTGCATCCCCTTTTACCTCGTCTTCCCACCTCAGTCTGGGTTTTCCCACTTTTCTCTTTCCACGTGTGTGTTCAGTCAAAATTCTTTATGGGACTTGTGTTTGCGACATGCCCAGCCCATCTCAGTCTGAGGAGTCTCATATGTGCTGAGATGCTAGGAGCCTTATATATATCATACAATTCTGTATTGTGCCGGATGCACCACTGTTCGCCCTCTTTCACGGGTCAATATTGTAAACCACGTATTGGGTCTGATATATTTTCAGTGCAGACAAAAACTTAGTGTAATAACCAAATAATTTCATAGAAGTTTTTACTTACCATGCCAATATTTAAATTCCGAATCCCTTATTTACATTAGCTCCACAAAGGAGGCCGTGTGTAAAATAATTCACCTCAGGGACTACGTCATCTTTGGGGATGCCGTGTGGAGGATCTTTTTAGGAAATGAAGGAGAGGAATTTCTGGGAAGGAAAAATTAAATTAGGGGTGGGTAGTAATCTGGGGGTCAGTGTGTCCAGGAGTTTCGGACGTATGAGAAAATATTTTAAAAAGGATTAAACTTTGAAATTTTCATTACTTGTGTATAAATTTATATAGTATTTTAAAGTATATGTAACATATTTTAGTTTCTAAATTTATAGTATTTGAAAAATGTGTGTTGATTGGTGACTTTTTTCTGAACGAGGAATTTGATCCCATTTTTTCTTTATGTAGTTCACACTACTATAATGTATGCCGATCTTATAATGGTTATAATCGGTGATTACGATTGCCTTAAAGGTACCTATACAAAGAACACGCGTTTAGGATGCATAGGAATTCTAATCGTTGTGACACCAATACACAGCAGGGATGATGAATGAAGAATTAGAAGAAACCTAAAAATACATGGCATGATCAAGCCAAATAAATACTGTCGACTTAGAAGTTCTAGCACAGTTAAATCGATAACGTTGCAATATCGGATCGATAGGTGTAACTTCCGATGATTTCATATCGATGGAGAGTACGGTTCCACCTTTGACAGCAAAACCGATATTTACTGGGAATAAAAAGAAATCGATAAATGCTGGCAATACTGAATGTATTTTCTATTGATAAATGGCAATGTTGAATTTAAATACTATTGAATATGCATTGATTGTCTGTATTTAAATTTTGACATTAAAAGGGAGTTCATTAGTTAATGCGGTCTTTAGTTATATTTCAACCACTTTAGTTTCTCTAAAATCGAACGAAAAAAGTTTCTCATGTCTTAATTGAATTATTTAAACTTTTCGTTTATTGGCACTTTTCAAGCATTAAATCAAAACCCTGTGCACTTACCCTCCACTTATTAAAATCAAGTCTGTTGCATTCGATTTTGCGAGAAATGTCTGGAAAAATAATACTAATGATTGCTAAAATAAATTTCTAGTACGACCATGCGCCTGGCACTTTTCAAGCAATAAATCCATACCCTTTGCACTCACCCTCCACTTAATAAAGTCAGGAAATGTCCATTAAATATATACTGATTGGAATTGATTGCTAAAATAAATTCCTGGTGCGGCCATCCTCCATCGAGAGTCCGAATTCTAATAACAAGAAAGTTCTAATTTCACAAAATATAAGATAAATGTGATAAATTTACGTGAACATTTTTCCTTTCTTTGTACGAATTCCAAAATATAAAATATAGAAATTGAATATTTCACTTTGTGCCGCAAAAAATCCTATTATAACCTACATTTCGGCGAGTCTTTGAAAACCAAATGTAAACATAAAGAAAAAATTCTTTCCGTATAGGAAACAGACAGGAAAGCGGTGCCGGTAGCGGGAACTTGGCGGGAACTTGCTTAACTAATATTACGTCAAATTATTCACACGTCCGTATTTGTTATAAACAATTGGGTTAATACTACGCAAATATTCATATGACATAATGTTTCATGGCTGCCGCTGTATAGTAGTGTTATGTCAAATACTAATCCGAAAAATTAACTAGAGATCCGATAGTTTGAACGGTTATTAAAACTCGGTACCGTGAGCTCTGGCATTTTTTTTTCTCTTGCGGAATTTATGTTTAGAGCCCCAAGTGGCAAGCTACATTTGGTGACTCAGCAGGGGTGCTAGGATTCATGGGGTGTGGTTTGTCTAGGTCTTGGCGGACCGGTTGAGTGAGATCTTCGACCTCTTCAGCCGGAATCTCTCGTCCCATCGCCTTGCAACGTAGTGGGAGGGATTGATTCAAACGTCCGTCACTCCTGGACATACTGATCCCCAGATCCTACCCACCCCTCATACATTTTCATTCCAAGAACTTTATCTCCTTTCTTTTTTTATAATGACCTTCTGCACAGCATTTCAAAATATGACAGAGCGCCTTTGGGGAATTGTTTTTGATTGGGCCTCCTGTGTGTAGTTGAAGTTTTAAAAAAAAGTTCCTGCATATCTTTTTCTATCTTTTGTTATTGTAGTGAATATTTATGTAGTTTTAATATCTCTCAACATATGTCGTTAGTACAGGTAGTTATATGTAGTTTGAAGGTGTCTCAACAGAGTTCAGTAAGTTGTACTTTATGAGAGACAACTGTCTGTTACGAAGAGAGCCGATAATAACATATCGAAAGGTGGGCAGCTTTAGTTTCAGATCCAGATTAATACAGAGCATCTTTTAGAACAGACGTTAAGTACTCTCAGTATCGCCCTGGTGTACGACTACTATTCAGAATTGAAACATTGCTTTAAAATTACTTTAGAAGTGTTTGGTAACTAGATATGAATAACCAGGTTACCTCTTTCCCCTCCCCACTTACCTTCAGCCACACAACATACCCCAATTGGGGATGCCATAAAGACTATGGCTGGAGACTGAGACTGGCTCCAGGCGGTTTTTGAGCAGTTGGTACTCTTGAGCGGTATTCATATGAAAAAAGGTGATCATAATTGCCTTCCAAGAAATTATTGGGTGCGATTGTCCGAAGTGGCTATTTGTTTTAAATTTAAAATGTGTATGCATATTTATCTACCTATGTATTTACTTTAAATTTTTTTTAAATTTTGTAACGCGTAATTTTTTAATTATTAACGCGCCAGTTTAACATATTATTTGTATAATTATTCGTAACTCTAATTATTTTCTTTATTGTTTTCGACATTTTTATCTTTGGACGTGTTTAAATAATTTAGTACTTTCAACGTTATGAACGCGCGTTCAACGCTTCGCTACACATCTGATATGCCGGTGTTTTAATTTAAATAACTGTTATTTTATAATATTGGTAACTTAAATATAATTTTTTACGTGCCTCGCCCATTACAAAGTGTCACGGAGGACAAAACGTCAACGTTCTTTGTGACCGAACTTCAGAACTCCTGTTTCAAATTACAAGTACCATAGAATTATTGACATTCCAATTTTAGGTTTTCTATAATGATACTGCGAGTTTTCATCTCGCGACAAAATATCTCCGACAAAATATCCTACGGACAAAACATCCTCCAACAAAATATCTACTTAAACGTAACCTAACCTATCCTTATTGTACATTATACTATTTTTTTAACCATAAATAATTGTATTTATACGATGTCTATATTATTTTTGTCCAATTTAACTATTTTTGAACAATAATTTATTGTCTTTATAGAATGTCTGTATTATTTTTGTCCCATTTTTTGTTAGGTCAGGTTAGTAGGTTAGGTTTTGTTATGGGATGTTTTGTCCGTGGGATATTTTATAAAATAAAAAATTCAGAGCTTTAGAATGTTTATCGCCATATTAGTCATAGCCTGCGGCGCATAGTATCATGTTTGTTACAGTGTAATTCGTCTTTTTTTTAACTTAATGAGTAAAAATTCAAATATTTTTTTTGTCAATAGATGTCGCACATTAAAATAAAAAATGTATATATTTATCCAAGACACTATCTACATTGCATTTAGTTCGGGTAGAATCTTGTAATCTTATATGAAAATATGCGTTAAGAAAATGGAGATAATGTTAATAGCTCTAAGACGAAATATGATACAGTTAAATATGACCAAAGTGGGTAGGGTCGAATAAGCTCAGTGGTTAGAGCAGAGCCCCGACAAGGCTTAGGTCCGGGGCCCTAGGTTCTAGTCCTAAATGCGACCGTTTCTTCATCTTATTTTTCTGTTTCAAATTTTCGTTTTAACGTCTCTAATATTGTCTTCACTGAATATGCATTTTTCTTCACAAGGTAAATTAATTGTTTACATTTTAACATTAACCTAACGAAGACTAGCCTGTATTGGGGTTATACCTATGTATGTATATCCCCAATACAGGCCCAAATACTATCACTATAATACTTTTGGCCGTGAAAATCTAAAATCATTTCTGAATATTTTGTTAATTCTGAGTTGAGTGTACTTTTTTTAACCTATTTCTGATTACTGGAGGTTATCCACCACTTACCCGCCCTGATATAAGTAACAGATGGTTACTCCTTCAAGGCTCTCGCAAGGACTCTAATTTTAATGAATGAACGAATCTACATTTAATTTTGAACGAATATAGACCTCCAGTGTCCCTGCATACGTTGTTAGTAAGCAGTATGCAAGTGCTTAGCGGTAAATCAAGATACAATAAGTGTTAGCATGACTATAGACAAGACAATGGGACAGGTTGGTGATAGTCCACGAAGAGGTAAGCGCTGGGTGATTGTATCCAGCGTATCCTGCAAGCACCTATAGGGAGGAAGACGCAGATTTAGAAGACCTATTTCTGATTAAAAACTAGCTCGGTTTTCCGGTTACTATCGTACGAGTAATCATATTAACCTGTTATTATTTATTGTCCACAGGTCTCAGCATGACGCCAAAGAGACACCACGGAGTTTTGGAACCCATCCTGCTGCTACTAGCGCTGTGCCTCACAAGCGTCTATCCAGCGCAGCTGAGAGCGACCCACGGTAATTTATGTTTTCATACACCACGGTGACCCGATACTTGATCCGCCGACAACTGGCCCCCGAAATGATATTTACTGTAAAATTATAATTTTTTTCGCATTATTTACCAATTTCAAACGTAAAGTCGACTTCAAAAATACCCTTAATTATAAGTTAGTGTGAATATCAAACGAATTTATATACAGTGTAGATTTTTTGTAATTATACAGTATATAGGCAAGTTTTATCCTTGATGCATTTGAATGAAAATATTTTATACCTATATTTATACTTTTGTTATTCGGCGGTACATTCTATCTGCACCCCCTTCAGGGACACTTAAGTTATATTTTGTGTAATTAGATATACTGTATTTTCCCTAAACCGACTACATATCTCTATATAAATAAAAATGAATCTCCAAAATGTATGTACGAGCACAACTTTCGGACGACTGCACTAAATTGGATAATTCTCTTTATTTTGTGTTCGTTATTGTCAGGACAAGGTTTGTATAAAACTACTGGTGAGCTCTGTTATAATAAAATTTGTATACCAAATTTTCAATAGATGGCACGCGAGCTGTTTGAAAACTGAATGTACTGGGGCTGAATGCGGGAGGGGGGTTGGCCACCCATGCTAGCTACGCCACTGCATGGAATCCATAATTCTTTGTTTCTATTATCAATAGTTTTTACTATATCAACCCTTTTCCTGATCAATTTAAAATTTCAACACGTCAAAAGATCGCAAAGTACATACCTTTGAATCTCACCACATTTATGGTCGTTTTACACGATGCTTTCTTTCGGTGAGTTTCCTTATGGGTCTTTTCGTACGAATTCGAGATAATAAAGGAAGTGTTCTATTTTGGTACCCATTTTCATACAGTTTAAGGTGGGGAACAATATTTAGCATCGTATGTAGTTATTATACTATATTTATTTGTAACTATATTATGTGAAAATGTGGCAGGCTTATTTAATTTTATATTTAAAAGTTAATAAAAATTCTAACATGTGTTTATTACTGATTGTTACGTGTATTACTGTTCGGTATTATGAATTTTGCGCTGCAGTACAAGGCGATGGTTTTAGAGCCAGTGATTTTCAACGGGGGCGCCAGCGCCCCCCTGTGGGCGTTTTGGAGGTCTGGGGGGGCGTTTTTAAATTTTAAGCATTTAGGGGCGTTGCAGAAGTCCGAGTGGGCATTGTGTCAATATAGAAAATAAGCTCATTCACGAGCTAGGCACACTGATACACCTTCTATAGAAGCAACGATTTGACAAAGTGGACAAAGTTCTGTTAAATAAACTACACTTTCACGCACAACATTTTTTACTGAGGTTTAAAACTCAATGACAATGTAATAATAATGTGTTATATTACTTTTATTTATACTTTTTATTTGTAGTAGGGAATAAATCTATTGCGTGAATTGACTTCCTACTGCAATATGTACTTTTTAAATTTAAATTTCGTTTCGGGGGGGGGGGGGAGGGAAGCTGGATAATTTTACTGTGGTAAAGGGGGCGATTTTTTCAACACGGTTAAGAAACACTGCTATCGATGTATCTATGTGTTTGTCTCTTTATAGTGTAATTTCCGTTTCATTGAGTTTCAAATCACAACGGTACTAAAGAAGTTTCATTTTGAAAAAACACAATATTAGTTGTTGGATGTCTGACCAACCTTTGCCAGTCTGCAATCAGTTACGTCAATAATGATCCGAGCCCGACTTGTAAATTAATGTCCGAGTCGTGGTCGTGACTTCCATGTTTGGCATGACCTCGGGACTTGGCATTAGGCATAGACATGTTGAGAAGATACCATACTGCTTTCCCAGTAACATAACCTCACATTAAACAGATCTACCAACCGATTATAAGATAACATCAGTGGATCTCTGGTGGAAGACTGCCAATAAATTCGAATTGCAAAATTGGTTGCTAGAAATAATAATACCAATTTCTTCTCGATCACAAATACCTTTCGACAAGTCCAAGATAAGACGGTGAATTAGATTATATACATACACAGCATTACTAATGTAAAAACACTTCCAAACCGTTTTAAAAAAAGTCTTTAACTGGCTGCGAAAGAGCTGGCGACGTCGCATTTTGACAGATAGACAGGTGACGTTCCATCTTTAAAAAGTTAGATTATTTCAGACATATTGTTTTTTAATTGACTATTACCGCGTGAATTTAAGGTTACCTGTACACTCGTAAGTTTTTTTCCCGTAAGTAGCTCGCGTGAGCGACTTAATTACCAATGTGAACGACATCAAAGGTCACTTACTGTAATTTATAGCAAGTTACAGAAGTCGTTCTTACGTAATTTTTTTGACAGGAGTTAGTTAGTAGTTGCTTACGTGTGTAAAACTAGCCTAAGAAGAATTCCACGAAAGTTATGATTTTTAAAAATATCTGTAGATAAATAAAAAAAAAAAACAAGATATCAAATTTATTTTGATGTACAATTCAAAATGTCAATGGTTTTGGTTATTCTCTAAGAATTATTATAATATTTTGATAGTAAAAACAAGATTAAAAGTGAGATGGTAATTTTCTTGCAAGTTTCATAAATAAAAATAATGTTTCCAAAAGCTCCTATTCTCTACAATTTTTCGACGTTTGCAGTAAAAACATTTTTTTTTGGTTTTTTGACACATTGATCCCCAGATTCCACCCCTCATGCCTTTTCTTCCCAGAACTTCCTCTCCTTCCTTTCCCTAAAAAGACCATCTACGTAGCGCCCTCAAAGATGACATAGACCCTGAGGATTTTTTTTGTGTTCTGTGTGAAACCGATGTAAAAAAACAGTGATCTTCTTTACAGTAAAACAAGCTGACCCGCAAACGTTGTTCTGCCATATTAATTATTTCTAGATGCTCATGATGCTCACTATTGTATACAGAAACCATCGTGGGCATGCGCACATCAAATCCCCAAAGTTTCATCGCAATTGGATGAACGGTTTAGCAATGCGTTATTTCATAATGCCAGAGCTCACTATTGTATACAGAAACAATCGCAGGCATGCGCACATTAAATCCCCAAAGTTTCATCGCAATCGTATGAATGGTTTAGCAACGCATAGCGGACATACCTACATACAAACTCAGAAACAAACATATTTTGATTTTTATATATGTATTAATGAAAACTTTTTTTTCAGTTTGTCTTCTGTATTGTAATTGGTTTCAAAATATTTCTTTGTATTTTTGTACTGTGACTGTGAGATTTAAAAAAACGAACCCGTAAACTCCCAATTTAATGCAAATGTATGAACCATTACGCCACGAAGGCCTTTTGATGAAATTCATGTTTTTTCCATACTAAACAAGCTCCAGGTCAAGTGTTTTCTCGTACCAAAAATGGATTTATTACCAATAGGTACTCTAAACTAGAATAACTAATTGTGAATTTCAAGCACGTTTTTCTATTGCAAGATACTAGGTATGGTTTGTTTAAGAATTTATGATTGTGTAACACATATCGACATAACCACAGGTAGGAACCGCGGATCTCGTTTGAAAATTTCCACCAATTTATAACATATTTTCCTTGAACACCAAGTTTTTAAGCTCAAAAATATTTGCTTTTTTTATTTGCTAGATTCTTATAAGCCTTGAAGAGGTGAATCATTTAAGTTTACTAAATTTAAAGTTAATGTTTATAAATAGATCGGTGTCATTTGCGCCTTGCAATTTTTACCTCATGTGGGTATTTTAAAATGTTACCTGGCTATTTTACACTTAGAGGTTTTTTTTTTATTGGTAGGGAAAAATTGTTATCTAAAAATCCTACTAAAATTGCATTTTACGCCCAGACTCAACATCACTCTTCATCATCAGAAACCGGGGGTAATATACATATACAGAGGTCTCTGTTTGTGTTATGTTGGGAATTGGGAAGGAGGCGGTCATGCACTTTTATTTGGAGTTCTTCCGCATTATAAAATATATATATGCTATTCTTGAAGATAATATCTATACATTTGGCACGCCGGCAATTTCATCGATAGAAAAAAAAATCGCTAAGTATGTTCCGAAAATTATTAAAAACACGGTTTTTCTGTTATTTTATAAGTTAAATATATCAAAAAATTCAAAGTGTTTCTTTGAATGCCACATAAGTCATTTCTCACGAGATTTTTCTTATATTTTACAAGAGTCGTGTTTTGTTAAACATTTTTACAATTTTCACTTTATTATTAGCGCTTAGCGCGGTATTCTTTTTTAACGTTTACTACCCGGCCTTAGGTTACATACCTGCATAAATATTTTTAGAATTTATTTTATTATGTTTGGGAACTGAATACTCATTTATTTTGTGTAATTAGGTACGTATACCGTATTTTCCCTAAAGCGACTGCATATTGTATACAAGTATGTCATGTTATGGAATCCTTCTCAATAATCGTCAATTAAATCTAATTAAGTTAGTGTTCAAACCAGTTGGCGTGTGTATTTTGTTTTATTAATTTACAAAAAACCATGAATATACGATGTCGTAGGAAATACAAAATATTTAGGATTTCTAACTAACTAACCATCACGCCGTTTCCCCGCAGGGGTAGGCAGAGACGAAGGACCGCCAAACAACTCGGTCTTGGCACACACTCCTTGCCTCGTTCATATTCATACATCGTCTCATACATGCTCTTCTATTATTCTGACTCTTTACATGGCCCGACTCAAGTATCTGATTCACTTGGTCATGCCATGTCTTTCTCGGGCGTCCCCAACTTCTTCTACCATTCACATTTGCGTCATATAAGGAGATTTAGGATTTCAATGTAAATATTTCATCGCAGAGTTAATAATTTGAATATATGTACATAATTTATTATTTAATAGCAGACCCGGCCACACGTTGCTGTGGCTAACGAAACACAAAGCCATTACCCAACCTTTATAAAATCCACACCACCCGCTTGCCAGCTGCCGGCTGCCCGCTGCCAGAATATAATATTTGAATTTCTCGGCTTTTCTCTATTATAATAAGCATGTATTATACATATAAAGCTTCCTCTTGAATCACTCTATCTATTAGTGAAAACCGCTTGAAAATCCGTTGCGTAGTTTAAAAGATCTAAGCGTACATACATTTTGAGCGACTTCATTTTATACCATGTAATGAAATATGAAGTATGTAATTAAGCATTATATAAAATATGTATTAAAATTTTAAGAAAGAAAGTTTTGACTTTCCATCAAAACAGTTTTTCATATATCAGGAAAGTCAAATTAGTACCTAATATTTATATAAAGGAGATTAAGTCATCGCAAGCTTTCACAATGCTAAAAATCAACTTTGTCAGGTGAAAACTAAATTTCTTTAGATTCAAATTGACAAAATTAGGTAATATAAATTCTCTTCTCGTTCATTCTCTGTTCATATTTAATACAATTGATGCGATTCTGTCATGCTACCAAAATTATATAATAATATACAACAACAAAAAATCGGTAAAAGGTCAAAATTGAATATTTTTCATCCTTTAAGAAGTTTTTTGCAACGTACAAAGACATGGCTGAGGTCGACAATGAAGGAGGATAGACTAAATGGCTTAGCTCTGTTGAACACTCACGCTGAAATTGATTGTCCTATTAAGAGCATATAACCAGCCAGCGGCCGAAAATCCACATTTCGCCGAAAGAGGTTCTTACGATCGTACAGGGCGGTTCCAATGAGAAAGATTAATTATTCTCCGTACCAGCTTTTTAAAATTATAACTTAAAATCGATTTTATTTCTTTCAAAATTGGCTTTAATTTATAATTTATACCTACATTCAAAAATGCTGAAAGTGTGATGATAAAACTATTAATATTAGATATGTAGTTTTTGTAATTATTTTTGATCATAAGTATTTATAATTTTTCAATAATGTCTAAGCAAAATTAGAATGTAAAAAAATCCGAAAAATATTAGTTTGTAAGTGCACAAATACACAAACGGACCAATTTCCGTATACGTATATATATTTTTAATGATTTTATTTAAACTAAAATTATAATTCTGTAACATACGTTTCCCAGATAATGTACCTATTGATTTATTTTTCTGCATGATTATATGATTTGTAATGGGTGTTGTATAATACAAAATCTTTTTTGAATATTTAACAAATCTGCCAACGACATACGGTATAACCTTATTGTACTGAAAATAAACATTTTTCTTAAAATTTAAAACATACGTTTACTAGATAAAAGAACAATATTTCGAAATCAATTTATATTTTTTGTGGAAAAGAGTCAATACGTCTAAAATGTGATTTAAAAATGACATATTTCTGTTGTTCTCTGGTTATACCCTATTAAACACTGGTGACATTTGTCACATAACTACGAGTCGTTCTTGATTACCCAGCTCGTCTGTGGAACGCCCTCCCCCTCTCCTTCATTTCCTCAAAAAAACCTACACACAGCTTCCCCAAAGATGACATAATAATATGTCCTCCAGGAAGTGTGGAGCTAATAAGATATAGACAACATTTTTCTCTGTTACGGTTTCTTTTAAATTGATTCGTTCAATGTTTGTCGCCAGATGGAAACTTTCATAGACTTAAAATCGGCATTTGATGGCGAACTTTCAGCTGTCAAAAATACAAAATTGCGCTGAATGTTCATTTGATAACAATATTACATTTGAATTTCTGAGAAAAAACTCGTCCTTGTAATATAAGCTAATTTTTAAGTGTGCCAAAACGGGAAATTAGCTTACTTTAAATTAGTTACAGGTGTACAGGTGAAAATATATATACATATATTGTATTGTGTGTCCTTTTTCATTTTCTTATATTTCTTTAAGTGAAAGACTGACACTCTCAGGTTACTAATAACCTACTACCATCATTATAGTGGTGAAATTTTGCTTGTGCAATGATGGAGAACTAAGCTAGCAGAGGATTGAACGCGCGATGCCAACACCTTTGGACCACTTGGCTACTGGTACGTTTTGTATTATTGCATGGCAATATCTGACGCACACTTTTTGTAGATCACCGGTTGACCCCGACTCTTAAAATCAGCCAAACGATCAAACCAGTCTGTAAAAACCGTCTCAATCAACGGATTAATTCAACTTTTAACTGGGTTGTTTGCATTATAACCCAGTTACACTGAATAGAGAATCAATAGAATTGAAATCTATGACCGTGTGAATGAAAACCGATGATGCTAATTCTAATTACATATCCAAGACCTACATACTGGAATTTTACTGGAAAAAAACAATTTGTGCCGAACGAAAAAATATTTCTTCTGCTTTTTGGAGTTCCCCAGGGAACGAATTTGGGACCGTTTCTCTTTTCCATTTTTATATGTGACAATTATGAATGACCCCGAAATTATTCGGCATTCTAGGTCTCTTCTTTTCGCTGAATGAATGGCACGCTATCAGGGGAAGAATGAAAGTATACTGTAAGCTCTAGAAATGATATCCCTAAGACGAATGTGTGGTAAAAACATGTGAAAAATGTGGATTAAATAATTCAATTCTGATTTAAGCGTAATTAGTAAGATTAAGAAAAGATCGCTCAGATGTTTTGGGTATATAGACTGGATAAACGAAAAAAGGAGTGTAATGAGAATATATGACGCAAATGTGAATGGTAGAAGAAGTCCGGGATGCCGAGAAAGACGTGACACGATCATGTGAACCAAATACTTAATTCAGGTCATATCAAGAGTCAGACTAACAGAAGGATGTGTATAAGATAATTCATGAATTTGAATGCAGCGAGGAGTGTGTGCCAATTCCGAGATAATAATAATAATAATAATTGGACAATTTGTAGAGCGCCGTTTTTGTGAAAAATCACCTCAAGGGTGAGATGTTTGGACCAGAAAATTGTTCAAGAAATAATTTCGATATTTTGTCATGTTTTATCAATTTCACGAAGGAAAATGGAGCTTACTTTAGCACGTGAACACGCCCACAATACATTGCCATCGATTTACCTATTAAGTATCCAAGTATGTTAAGTATGTATGTAGTAAATTTGGGGTTATACGTAATACATAGATTAGTTTTAACCAATAGATAAAAAAATTATATCGAAACGTGTATTGCTATATTAATGAAAAAACCGTACATAATGTTATTTTCAATAATTAATTCGTTATGCAATATAAACCAAATGAGTTTGACCAAACTCTGAAAATGGTCTTATTTCCAACCGGTTGGTCGACTTTGTGACATTGGTTAAGGAAGGGGATGTGACGACTTGTAAATACTAATAAATTGAAGAGGCCTGAATTAAAGGAACAGGAAAGAATTGAATTAAAGTTAGTTCTACATTTCATAAATGTGTTTTACAAAAAAAGTGGTTTGAGAAATGAATCATTCTTTTGATACCGCAATCAACTATGAAATCAGAAATAGTGTTCAGCTATTGTCAGTAGGTAGGCGTTGTGACTCTTGTGCGGTATACATACATTAAAAAACTCATTAAAAAATAATAAATACCATCCTTTATCGCTTACTTTCTGTGTTACAATGTTTAATGTCTCGTCTTCCATACATGACAATATTTGAAAGTAATTCTCACACAATTCACGTCAATTAACATAAATAACAAATATGTCGGCAATGCTTGCCAAAAACACGGCTAAAACTTCTTAAATTTCGCCAAAATAAACAGGTTCTCGTGCGAAAAAGTGAAAGCACCGTGGCCGCCATTATTTGCCGCGCAAATACCTGTCAAAACAATGGGATAGAGAAATAGCATTTTACATAATTAAGGCAGTCTCTCTCACGCCCGATGCAAATCGCCGGGCGGAAATGAGAAGGAAATACCGATCGTGGGATGCGTATGACGAAATATTGAGATAGATTTTTTGTGATTTGCAAATTGGTCAAATGTAATCTAAATAATGTCATGTATGTGGGTGCCTACTTAGAAAAAAATAAACAATCTGTGTTTTACAGTGGATTTTTTTTTCACCATATCCATTTGCAAACTTTGAAGGGTTTCTGAAAAAATTGACAGCTGAATAATAAAAAGCAGTCTAAAGTCATGGTGATTGAAAGAGAGAATACAAAAACAGTGTGCAATATAGTTGTGAATGATGAATATTTGAAGCAGGTTGATGAGTTTGTGTATCTGGGTAGTATATTTACGAGAGATGGGAAGGCTGATAGAGATATTGAAAATAGGATAAATGCAGGTAACTCCATTAATGTAGGACTAAATGCCGTTGGCGCTTATAAAAACTGTCAAAAGAAGCGAAGCTAGCAGTCCACAATAGAGTGCTGGTACCTACCCTGATGTAGTATGGCAGTGAGGCATGGAACTGGCAGAGGAAGGATGAAAGTAAACTGAATGCTGTTGAAATGAGATCCTTGAGGCTATGTGTGCTAAAACCAGCATGTATGATCGTGTGAGAAATGTGGAAATCCGCAAGACTGATGTAAGCATAGTGAGTAAGATTAAGAAAGGGACCTTCAGATGGTTTGGACATGTAGAGCGAACGAACGAAGAAAGTAGTGTAAATAGAATAGAAGAAGTCGCGGACGACCAAGGAAGAGATGGCACGATCAAGTGAATCAGATACTAGAGTCGGGCCATGTCGAGAGTCAGAATAATAAAAGAGTATATATGAGACGATGTATGAATGTGAGTGAGGCAAGGAGTGTGTGCCAAGACCGAATTGTTTGGCGGTCCGTTCTCTCTGCCTACCCCTGTGAGGAAACGGCGTGATAGTTAGCTAGTTAGTTTATGGCGTCATCGATTCATCTTTTGACCGCCTGAATAGAAAACTACAAAGTTAGGTATATCATTTTGATTCTGTGATTCATTTATCCATATCTTCATTGTCACTTTCTTCATTTGTAAGTGTTCTTCATGTAGTGTTAACTAAATTGTATCATCCATCGATTGTGAAAGGACATAGCACCAATTAAAGACAGCGCGTGGGCTATAAATGTAAATATTAACATTTAAACTATGGCGACACTATCATTTCTGGTTGTGTAAAAACGCCCAGATGTTTCCATTGAATTATATTCATTGTGTTAAGTTGTGTTGCTTTGAAAGGCTTTACATATTATGTTTGTGAAATAGGTAGGTACTACATAAACCATTGTTTGGGGTTCTGTAAAGTGTAAGGTATAATTCAACAGCTGGGAGTAAAAGTATTCAAAGTTTGAACACAAATTTTATGTATTTATTTAATACATTTGGTGCAAAAAAATATTATTATATACAATTACCTAAGCCAAATGTAGGCATGGATTAATTTTGATATAGTAAACGTTGAGGATAATCTGCAATACAGTTTAATACAATAACACCATAACTGTTATTGTATTGTATTAATACAATAACAGTTATGGTGTTCAACCCTAAGGGAGGTTTGATCATGGGGGGGGGGGGGGTGCAGGGGGAGGGGTTGGAATAATTATTAAAAACTTCTTCTAAAACAGCAAAACTTATTTTGTGGCACCATTTTAATTCAAATTAATAAATTACTTTGTTTTTACCATTATAATTGATTATAAAAAACCGACATGTTTCGTAAGCCAAACTTACTTCATCAGGGTTTTAATAATACTAATTTTTGAATACAGACATAGAACGTAGTGTCAAAGAAAAATTACAAACATAGACAAATAATAAACATAGGGTAACAATGGAAAAAATTAAAAATTAAAATGGGACAATATGGAACAATTTACAAAGGAAATAAGTTTAATATTGGATCATTTAAAAATAGATATTAATAATTTCTTTTATATAGGTAAAACTTCGAGAAACTTTGAAATAAGGATTAAAGAGCATATGAAATCTTTAAGCAATAACAGTTTCTCTGAGTTTGCAAACAATTTGTTAGAAACTAGTCATACCTTTGACTTCAACAGTGGAATAGAGTTGATGCATTGTGGTGTCAATGGTGTTCATTTAGATAAACTTGAAATTTTAGAGATCAGAAAGAGTGTGAATGCGAATTTGAATATTATTAATAATGAATAATTATTTTTAAATGATCCAATATTAAACTTATTTCCTTTGTAAATTGTTCCATATTGTCCCATTTTATTTTTTAATTTTTTCCATTGTTACCATTGTTTATGTTTATTATTTGTCTATGTTTGTAATTTTTCTTTGACACTACGTTCTATGTCTATATTTAAAAATTAGTATTACTAAAACCCTGATGAAGTAAGCTTGGCTTACGAAACATGTCGGTTTTTTATAATCAATTATAGTGGTAAATACAAAGTAATTTATTAATTTGAATTTTTAAAAAGTTTTGTTCGAAGCTCAACTTATCACAACTTATTATTTACATAGTTGATAAAAGGGATGAAGCAAATAATATTGTGTTCTTTTTCCTAGGCAATAGGCAATAGGCAATATTATCGCAAATGGGGGGGGGGGTGAACCCCATAACCCCTTCCCCGTGCGCCGGCAAGGGCGCGTTATGTGCGCCCTTGACAGTCAAAATTAGTTTATAAGTAGGCAGTGCTCGTTTTATGAAACTTTTTTATTATTTTTTATTAATTGAAACATTTATTAATGTTATAATTTTACAATATAACATAACATCAATATTTCAATCACTCTCCTAATAAAGCAGCTGCTTGAAAAAGTACTTAGCCTTAGTACTTACGTTTTTATATTTATCTAAAGTGCTCAATCTCAATACAGAACAGGGACGAAACAGAACACTTTTAAAAAGTTATGTAAAGTCATGAAAAGTGATAAAAATAACTGTTAACTAGGTTAGGAAAGGGACTAGAACATAACAGGGTGAACTGGGGCGAAACAGAACACGTTCAAAAGGTTTTGTAAACTCATGAAAGGTGATGAAAAACTGTTAACTAGGTTAGGATTAGGACAGGGACTAGAACAGAACAGGGTCGAAACAGAACACTATTGAAAAGTTGTGTAAAGTCATGAAAAGTCATGAACAGGGGCGAAACAGAACACTTTTGAAAAGTTGAAAAAAAGTCGTGAAAAAAAATGTTAATTAGGTTAGGTTAGCTTATATTTTTAGGCTAGTATTTTTTTCCATCACTTTGATAAGATATTATATTACTTCTTTTTAGTCATTGAACCGTCCTGATACATACTGTAGGTACCTATATTTGTATTATGTACTTTCTTAAAAAAAAATAACTTTAAAATTTAACTTTGTTAAATTCTCTTTTCACTTCTCCAAATTTCGAGAAAAGATTTCGAACTACTTTTGACCAATTTCATGAAATGTCTTGCGCTAGCGTGGCTTCACCAGTAATTAACGTGTAATGTTACGTTAATTTAATTATATTATCTTTTCAGCAGTTCCCACATTAATAGGTTTGCATAACAAGAATGCCCAATCCGCGTCTTGTAATCATCCGTGAGAAACAAATGCGCTTTTGTTTGGTAAACCGTTTTGTAACAATAAATATCTTAAATCTGATTGCATCTAATTTCCGTCAATGTGGGCTGAACTGACTTTCATATCGTCACATTTACAATATAGTTATTTAAGGACTTCGCTGTATTGAACATAAAGCAACCGTAGGTATCAAAATTATATCTATATATTACCAGAAAGACAAACTAAACCATCATACTGCACAACACAATAGGCCACTTGCATCACATTTAAAAAAAATCCGGTTTAGGCAAATATTCTAAGACATTCTGTATTTTTTTTTAATTGTATATTTGAAACCCTGGCGATTTTTTGAAAATCTCGATCCGTAAAATCAGACCATTTTTTATAAACCGGAAAGACGGGACATAATTTTATGGGTGCGAAAAAACGATAATTACATAGCCGGAAATCATTTTTAAAAAAAGAACGTTTTCCACACGAATAGCAATACATTGTACGGGGTTCTCTTCGTAACATCTGTAAAAACACCGCCATCTTTATCAAAAAAATCAAACCAAAGTTCGCATAGAATAAACAATAAATCTAGTGAACGTTAAACGCAAATTCAAAAATTCGCCGGAAATCAAAGTGTTGCCATATAAAACACCGTGTGGAATTTTACAAAATTAAGGGAACATAATCGGAGACGGGACATGTTTATGTAGTGACGTCACGAGCTCAAATAAGGAATTTATTTATTTAAAAAAAAAAAAAACTATAGATACATATCTAAAAAATTTTACTAACATTTTCGTAATCTTAGTAAAAAAATTTATCCACATGATTTTTTTCAGTCGTTATGAAATCCATGCAAGTGGCCTATTACTTAACAAGACATATACCTTCATCAATACATACCTAACTCTGAAGACAAATACCACTTATAGACAAAGACATTACCATAATCTGGCTCCAAAAATGTATAATTTAATTCAATAAGATATTAAAGATATTCATGTGACAAAAAATGCAAATCTAAACCACAAAATTAACGCATATATAGTCAACAAAGGCATTGTATACTGCTAACAGATAACTTCTACAATATAATAACACATCGACCACCATAACACGGGCATCAGCCTAGCATGGTGGTCGAAAAATCCACAAATAATGTAACCATAATATATGCAATTAATGAAGAAAAAAAAAACAACCACTCAAAATGACGCCGATTGTCGATGTGATGGTCATCATATTAATATGACGAGAATTCCAAACAAACTCAACCTTGGAACCTTCCAACAACCTTTCTTAGGATTTTGACCGTTTTGATCAATTATAAATTAGATTATTGAATGACATGACCCATGACAATGACATGACATATTGAATCATTGTGCACTTTCTCTACTTTTTTGAGGTAACGTTTTAAACTATTTTGATGTGGTCATCGTTAGAACAGATGAGACACTTTTCCTAACGATGGCCACTGCAAATCCTTCCGAAAGTTGGCTCAAGAGCGGGGAGAAGTATTGAGCCGCCTTATGCTATTTACTGCTTCATCAGTCAACCTTTCGAACAGCCTTGAAATCACTACATCAGAGCAGAAGAATTATTTTCCTAATAATGGCAAAACAATAACCAAATGGCTCATTGACCTAGAAAGGAAGGAGTCTCAGAATCTGTTAAAAACATCCCAAAGAAACCCACCCCGAATCATGGATAAGGAGAAGTATTGGAGGTGCCTTATGCTTTCTTCTCCTTCTTCAATCAACGTTTCGTACAGCCTTGAAATGTCAATAATCAGGACATGTGTGATGCCTTCCTTTACAATGAACACTGTAAGGCTATCCGAAAAGTTTAACAAGACTTAACAAGAAGAAATGGCAACTGGCTCAATATCGCTAAAGTTAATAAATCAGATCTCCTAAATTTTTTTCCAGTTTCGCAATTGTGACTTATGGCACATTGTTATTTTCACTTTGAATATTGAACTTATATTCTTCTGACCTTCGCTTATCTTATTGGGTCACATCACACCTCGACCACCATCCATTGGAGAATGTTATTTAGCCATGAACCATTTCGTTATTCTGTCACACACGTTGGGCTTGCGCTTCCTTTTCGGACTAAATATATGAAGCAGTCAGCAGACAATTATTCTTATTTTTCCTTATGTCGTTTGCTGTAAGCTTATATTTATCCAGACTTTTACGTAAACTGCGCTTCCAGTTATCTCGGACGACAGCGAAAAAAATCATTACTCTGTCTTGTAGAACCGGAATCGCCCCTCAGAAATCCAAGTTACAAAATGTTAGTACAAATCATTTCTAGGACTGTTAATACTTAGCCTTAACTATTTGTTTGGTTGTTCGTTGCAGCCACCTCCCTGAGCGAGGGTCTGGAGTCTCCGGGATGGCAGGAACACAGTGTGACGGTAGACTGCACGCAGGACGACATGATTATCTCCGTCAGCCCTAAGGCCTCTGGGGTGTCCTTCCTGGACAACGACATTTACTCCAAGTAAGTACCTTGCTCACATTGATTATTCCTTTTGCTGATACCCCACCAAATCTGTTTTATGTGTAGGAATTGTGAACAACCCACTTGGCTTTTATTTTTAAAAATTTAATTAAATTTAAATTAGATAATGTTATTATCGAGTTCTGCAAGAAGTTTAGTATGTATTTTTGTTGCAGCTCTTTCGGTTTACAATACCATTTTCAATCTAGGGTTAATCACATTGAGACAACAATTTTTTAAGTTCTCTAATTGATTTGTTACCGGTTAAACCAATTTGCTGGACATTAATTGAGAGACTATTATATGGGATTCGGAATCTTTCCCTTTTGTTTCCCTTGCACTGAGTGGAAGAGTTTTTTTAATTGTTTTAGAATGACTTTATTGCTATGACTCATTATAAGTGCATTATATTGTTTAGGTTTGATAAACATCCTAAGTAGTGGGGAATAAATAAATTTCCTTACTTTATTAATTAGCGTTATGTTGGTGTCAAATGGTTCTTGTAAACTGAAACAGCTATAACAAAAATACATGGGTACTAAAATACTTGCAGAACTCGATAATAAAATTATCTTTTTTTTTTAAAAATCAAAATGGAGTTCTACCAATTAACACAAAAACGATTAATCCCTTTGGCGACGAATGTAGGAATTGAGGGAGGCACTGATGTAACTCGTACATTACTTCATTCTGATCTCTTCCACTTTCTTAGAAACCACACATCTAATAGACAACAACAGCTTTACTATTTGTTGTAAATTTTAATCAATTGATAAACAAAATAGTTAGCAAAACATTACTTCGTTCTGATCTCTTCCACTTTCTTAGAAACCACACATCTAATAGGCAATAACAGCTTTGTTAATAAACGTGGTGTAAATTTTAATCAATTGGTAAAGAAACGTTTTGTAAAAACCTAACAAATGTACTGAAATTGATATTTAACATCTATAAAAAATATTCACGTTGTTCATACAGCGAAAGATGATAGTTTATTTGTAGAAGAAACTTGAAATTTCTTGTCGAATTTCGGAATATTTCCAAGGTACTTTTCAGGGCTACTTGTTTCACAGAACTTGAAAATTAACTTTAAAAATTTAATGATTTTTTCAAATTTTCTGAAACAATATGAATACCGCACAAGAGTCCCAACTTTTTTCCGTCTAGAGCTTGTGAGACAATGGCTTCCTCAATTGGGGTATGTTGTGAAGCTGAAGGTAGTGGGAAAAGAAAGGTGGCTATTCAGGTCTGGTCATCAAAAACGGCTAAAGACATGACACAACGTTTCAATTCTGAATGGTGTTCTTACATTAGAACAATACTGAGAGTATCTTTCACTAAAATGTGCTACCCCTATATAAAAAAAAATTAAGGTGTCGCAAAAACAAAGATGTACCATTTTAGAAACTAAATAAAATTACCTTTCAGAAATATTTTAATTTCAAACTTGTGAAAAATATTTTTAAAAAATCACTTAAATTTTATTCCAAACGTCCAGAAATTTTACAGAATACGAAATTTAGGGAATCTGCAAGAAAACTTTCACTTCACTTCTTAGCTCGTTTATTCAATAAAAAAATATAATACATTTACTTGATATTCCCAGATGAAAAAGCGAAACGTTGAATTCTTGGGTTGAATTATTTACCTAAATATGCTTATGGCATTTATGTTATTAAAAAACGTCACTTTCAAGGAATTTTTATTAAATTCACATGGTAAAATGAGTGCTAATATTTGATGTAATGTTCCCTTGCAGAGAGAGCTCTGGCTTCAGCGGATCCATCTACCCGCGCGGGCTCGGGCGCGCTGGGGGCTGCTTGACCAAGTACCGCCAGGCCCCAGGACCAGTTACCTACAGGCTGCCCCTTAGGGCCTGCAACACCATGCCCTACACTATGGTGAGTCCTTGTTTTCCATCTATACATATGTGAGGTTAGGTTGCTAAACCTCATTTCAATCGGTTAACATGTTTCCAAGATCTTAATAGTGTGACTTAAGAAAGGACGCTTTTTGTTTTGCTGAAGAGTTCTAAACATCGTTTGCTGTAATGCTAACATGTCGAGGGGGAGATTTCGGTTCTACTTAAGGATAAGGAATTGACCCAAACCTTCAAATTATTAACGACTGTTACGTAAACTGCTATCCCAATTCTCTCGGATGACAGCGAAATTGTCCTTAACCTCAAAATGAGCGACTTTTCGTAAACTGCTGTTCCATTTCTATCGGATGACAGTTTATAAAAAGTTGTTAATATTAAGGTTAAGGAAATTTCCTTATCATTAAGTAGAATCATAATTGCCCCTCTGGAAACCAAGTTACAGAGTTTTCAAAGCTAACAAGACTCAAATAAAGAGATAATCAAGATAAAAAAATAGGAAGAAAAGTTTTTGAAGGGAGCTAAAAGAGAATCAAAAAATTTTCTTCTTTGTTGGGCTATCTTTTACGCTGCTCCAGGGTGGTCATCTGTGTAGAATTTTTATCGTAACGTGCTTTCTGCGTAGAATATCTTTGTTTCCTTTATTAGTAGGTACCACAATGATCTCATATTTATGACGGTTTAATGTGTATCTTGTATCTCTTATCGTTCTTTGTGCGGTGGGGATTGTTGGTGGAGGTCATAGTTGGATGTTGAAGTTATTCAACCAATCGACGGTGGCACTAGGTTCATCATAGGGAAGCTAATGAACTGGATATTCTTCTACGATGTTTCTTTTACTAATTATAATATCTATTTTTATTTTTAACTTTATGAGTAAAACCGCCAATTGTAATATTTAATTAACTGAAGATAATATTAGCGAAACTCAATCGAAATGTTGGAAACAGAAAAATCATAAAAAGATATTGGCACACCTGGGATTATAACTTTTGAAGGTTAATTCTTTTTAACCTCTTTCATCTTTTTAACCAGGATCTTCTGCTTTCCGGGCAGCGACTCTACAAACTGAGCTAATGTGGCCCTATCCGATTCAGTCATTTTTAACTGTATCATACTTCGACTAAAAACTACCAACATTATCTTAATTTTTCTTAACTCATATTTTATTGGCTGCTATCTTTATGTATGATTGCAAGATTCAACTAAATGCTTTCTAGGTAGTGTATGGGGTACATTTTTATCCATTTTGTTTTTGATATTGGGTTCGAGTCCCAGATGAGCCAATATCTTTTTCTGATTTTCATGTTTCCAGCTTTTATATTGAGTTGCATAATATTATCTTCATTTGATTAAATTATAATATCTTTAATTCATTTAGATTCGTAATCGACTTTATATAACGTGCGAATTTCTGTCGTATATTATCCAAGAACTATCTCCTCAATTATAATAAACATAATATTTAACATAATTCAAAGAAAAAAATGAATTGGTCGATGTCGCCAATGATTTGCTAATAGTGACACTTTCGCCCATGACGTCACACCGACTGGCTGCGGCACCCACCCAATAGGTCCTTATTGGTATAGAGACAGAGTTGTGTCATTAGCTATAAGCAATCATAATAAATAGATCTGATGTGTTTCTCTACATATAGCAATGGCAATGAGCAGAAACAACCTGATTACATCTATGGATCTCTTGCAGAAATCTTGACATAGATTACTTATCTGTTTGTACTGATAGGATAGGTTATCTTTGTTCCTGTTGTAGGTTTTTTTTCTTCTTGAATTCATTCTTCGATACAAACAATGAACATATTTCATTCTCATGGACATAAAAACATATAAAAACATGTGGACACAAATCAGCGTAATCCGGCTCGAAGGACCAGATATCTCTCATAACAACTACCTACACATACAAACGTTACTTCAAATTACTTCTTAATCTTAGCTTGTTAAGTCGCCGCTACCCGAATTTCAATCGATTTCTTACATATCTCCCTTAAACATTTGAAGTTTTTAAGCTCTTAAAAAAATATATGTTATTTTTGAAGATAATATCTAGACACGTTCGATGCTGAAACGCATATTATATGCAATTCCCTAAAATTATTATAAGCACTTTTGTTTCAGTTATTTTACAAGTTATAGGTGCGAAAAAAAAACATAATGTTTCTTTAAATGATACTAAAGACGTCTTCCACGAGATTTTTGCTCTATTTTAAACGAGTCGTGTTTTATAAAAAAATTTCGCATCAATTTTATCGCTTTAAATATTAGCACGCTCCTCTAACATTCGTAATTACATATCTCTCCATCTTCTTCTTTTTGAGCACGGATACGGCAATCTAAAGGATTAATGTGCTCTATACATAGATTGCGCGAATTTCATTAGTATAGGATTTTTTTTTTTAATTAGACGTAAGATGAGAGATCCTAGGTTTGAGTCCCAGTTGCGACCGTTACTTTTTGTATTTTTCTGTGTCTTGTTCTATTTCATATTTTATTTCAGATTTATTAGTATTATCTTCTTCTTCAATGATACAATAACCTTCGAAAGTATCTAATAAAATATTTTAATTCACAATAATTTCCACCCACATAATGTTATGTCCGTAGAACGTGGATAATTGCGAATGGCGACTTGAATGTCACACTGTTCGATTGTGAAATAACAAAAGGCGATTTCTTTCTACTGTGTCCGGCCTTGCGCAACTTTAAGAGTATTTTATTAATAGCATTGTGTCTAATATAATATAATACCGTGTCTAACTAGTGTATCGATATATTTATATCTATTAATTTCATATTGTATTGTCCCTCATTACCGGACTTAACGCTAAATAAAAAGTGTGCATTTAATACGCGGTACAAGTGAAATCTTCAGAAAACTAAAGTAGATAAGAGTGGGGAGACTACGAAGCACCGCACAAAGAGGAGACCGATTGTACTATATCTTTCTGTCGCATGCTAAATCCTATAGATGTACGTGTTTGTCTCTTTTTGGTGATGCTATTTTTCGTTTCATCGAGTTTCAAATCACAACGGTGCTAAAGAAGTTTTCATTTCAATAATACGATAAATCTTTGTATCTTATTGAAGTAAAACTTCTTTACGCGCTTGGGAAGTAAGCTGGTGATGCGTGACGAGAGCGTTACTAAAATTGTGATCGGGCGAGGCGAACGGAAGTTGAGAGGGAGATATAAGTTAGTGAAGATAGAAAGAGAGAGAGTTACATTTCGTATATATATATCTATGTATATTTCATATATATATGTATATTTCGTATATATATATACGTATATATGTAGGGGCAAGAGAGAGGTGTGAGCACACATTTTCTTTCTCTCTTTCTCTCATAGCCAGTAACGTTTCGTATATCTAAGACACAGTGCAGGCCTATCGTCTGTATCACACTGTAGGAGCAAGAGAGAGCAGTGCGCGCGCACATTTTCTTTCTCTCTTCATTTAAAAGTTAGTGAAGTTTTACTTCAATCGTGTGGTCTAAAGTCTAAAGCACACTCGTTTTTTTTATAATATGAATAGGTACTAGAGAGAAATCCCAACTGCTTACTGCTTCCAACCGTCTGAAGCCAATGAGATTATATCATCCACAACTGGGATGAGTTGTGAAGCTGAGGGTGGTGAGGAGGTGAAGGAGATGGTTAGAGGAAGGTTGGGAAGTTAATGTGCTAAAAAATAGGTTATACATAATTAAAATAAATCGTGCATTCGAAAAAAAAGATGATATGATACCGTCGCTTCGTGAAATTCTGTATGTCTGAAATGAACATATAGAAAGATTTTTAAACGCAAACGCAACTATTTTTGCTTACAACCTTGCTTCCATCATGAATTATGGAGTTTTCTAACATCCTGTTAGAAAAAAAATTACAAATGTTAACACGCGGTATAAATGAAATGGCTACGAAGCACCGCACAAAGAGGAGACCGATTATTCTATCAAGTTCTCTCGCAGGCTAAATCCTATAAATCTATGTGTTTGTCTCTTTTTAGTGTCGCTTTTTCATTTCATCGAGTTTCAAATCACAACGGTGTTAAAGAAGTTTTTCGGTCAAACGTTTTTTTACGCAACTTTCTCGCTTACACTCATTGTAAAGTCGGTACCTGCGCGAGAATGAATCGTACCATGTTCAGGCCAGTCTTAAAGATGGGCGTATTTAATTCAGGTTTAAAATAAATATACTAAAGCGCGTTATATTATAAAGAATTGAGCTTCATTGAATTATTCAATACCCGCATTTTTCTGACATGAAAAATGTCTGAAATTCGCATTGTCCATTGTTTTCGTAGGTGTCAATATTTGTGGGTTTATGACCTTGCCAGACTTATTCGCAGCTGTGGTGGTGGTGAGGACATTGGTATATAAATAAGTTATAGTAAACATATATTTGGAACCCACATGGTTATACCTATTCGACGCCATCTTGGAATAAAATACAATAATGTGTAATCAGCCCCGGATCTAGGTTGGGGCAAACAGGGACGGCTGCCCCGGGCTGCAGTTTTAGGGGGCGCCAAAATCGTAATTTAAGTGTTTGATTGAAAAAAAATTGATTCACAAATCACATCAACATATCCCTTGTCGATTTTGAACGCGTGCATAGCATAGTGTACGTCACAGGTTCTCAACTCTCAACATGGGCGATTACACCGCTTTGTGGGCCTTGGAGACTTTCAGGGGGGCAGTAGAAGACCCAGAGAAAATATGGGGGCGTTGAGATGGCACAATGAGAGCTTGGGCTTGTAAAAAAATATATGGCCTAAAAAAGACAAAATAACACGCTAATCACGTACTAATAAAGCAAAGTAAACTTAAAATGTTTATTATTGTATTTTTTCACCCCCCCCCCCCCCCCTCCACCCCTCTGAAAAACTGTTTTCGAATGCGTTATTAATATAATACAAATTTTATTATTAGAAATAACCATGTGCTTTTTAAATATAACTTTTTAATGCAAACTTTAATAAGTTTTAAAAATGGCTCACCTTACGTTTTTTTCTAACCAAAATTAATGAAAACGAAATAAAAAATACACACACATATTTTATTGGACAAATGAATTATAAATGTTATAGTACCCTCATTTTTTGTCGTTTCATGTAAAAAAAATCCAGAAGTCTTTTTTTTTCTAATTGCGGTCTGAAATTTTGTTTCCATAAAGGTGTAAATTTTAATTATTGGTATCGCCTAGGTAGGTGATCAATGTAACTGTTTGTGCAATCAGCAACAAACAGTTACTTTGTTCACTAGGCGTCTGCTAGTTTTGACAATATAGGCGCCAAAATTTTACTTGCGCCAGGCGCTGTTCAGCTCAGTTATAAGATTAAAAACATCAAGCTTTTCATGCCACGAATATTCGGCTTTTATTCGGTATTCGGCCTATTCGGCTACTTTTGTTACTATTTGGTATTCGGCCGAATATTGCAAACCATTCGGCCGAATACCGAATACCAAATAATGAAAGAAAGACAAACTGCCAGTTTATTGTCTTCACAAAAATTTCATAATATTCCCAAATATCAAAGACACAAAGACATTTTATAATATAACGTCATTGCCAAATAGGCGATTTTTTCATTAAATGGTGTCATTTCGTAAAGCTTTTCGCGAACAAAATTTTTTAACTATAAGTAACGCAATTTTATGTAACAATCAACCAATAATGCGTGTCGTGACACGACCTACTCGCAAATGGTACAAATACGCCTACCTCGTATTTACCGCATGCACTTCAATGATGAAGATCGGAACCTATCCCCCGCGATATGTCCCTAAGTGTCACCGAATATTCGGCCGCCGAATATTCGGTATTCGGCCGAGAGCCTAGCCGAATATTTGTTATTCGGTATTCGGCAAAATCACTATTCGTGGCATCTCTAGTCCACATACTCGATAACCACATTTAAAGATCCTTTGTTCCTGCAGGTGATATGGCAGTGGGAGGAAGTCGAAGTATTAGGTAGTAATTTGACCTTCGGAACTATGGAGAAGCAAGTTAGAAGCCGAGGCGTTGCGGGCATACATTATGATCGCCCACCCGATACGGAGGCTGTTGAGTGTGGCTGTCACATCTCTGAATAAGCCATTCTTCGAGGAAAACATAGCCAAAGCAGATGTTGTGAAACAGTTTTCCCTTGAAGTTTTATTTATTGCACGTAATATATTTTTGGAGGTCGATTACAGTGAATAAAATATGCTTCTATGAATTTTTCTCGAAGCATCCTCTAAAAAAATTAAACTAGTTATCTTGGATGCTTCTCATATTTTAATATTACTAGCGAGTTCCCGGCATGCGTTTCCACTTAAATAAAGAAATTCTTTCTCACTGCTAGTCCTTTCCCATTTTTCACGTTCCCCTTCCGCCTCCCCTTCCTCTCCCGCGTCCCCTTCCCCTCCACCTTCCCTCTCCCCACTCCACTCCCCCCTTCCCCCCTCCCAAGGTCCCCTCCCCACTCTCAGGTTCTCCCCCTTCCCTGGTTCCCCTCCACCCTACCCACCTCACCCTTCCCGCGAACCTCCTACCCGAATTCCCCTCCCCCCTCCCGCATTCCATACATTCAGTCCCGAGTTCCGAAACATTCAGTTTTCAAACAGCTCGCGTGCCTCTTATTTATTTTTTTTATGCGAATTTCATAATGCCAGAACTCACCAGTAGTTTTATACAATAACGAACACAAAACCAAAGAATTATCCAATATGGTGCAGTTGTTCGGAAGTTATGCGCGTACATACATTTCGGCAATTCATTTTTTTATATGGATTAGTATCTATGATCAACTACGACGCCTGAAATAAAATTTCCCATATCAACATCGTTTCCATGGCAACGATTTGTTTTGCTTTTCGCTTTTGTCAGGAAATTTATTTGACAGAAAACGTGTAATAAATATAATATATTAATATTCATAATTTCATAACGCCAGAGCTTACCATTATATACAGCTTATTTTACTCGCATATCAACATATCATGTAGCTTTTGTATTAATGGAAAAAAAATAAAATCGTTATTTTAGGCGTGAAACCGTGACAAACAAACACACGCAGTTTCGCCTTTATAATATTAGTATAGATAATGTATAATAGGTAGGTATAAGGTATAATATGTAAACGTGTCACGACAGTTGATCCTCCGACGGTTTACCCCTCGAAATTATAATCAAGTAGGTACAAAATAAAAAATAAAAAATAAAAATAAACATTTTTTCAACAGCTGTGCAAAATTTATGAAGTCAGAACTCTCCGTTCGAGAAGTTAACTAGTTAATTCAACCTGGTTTCTGCTTTATACTTAGTTGAGAAAAATACATGGTACAGGATACAGAAAAAATGTTTCTCACTATATATTCTCTCTCTAATAATTGTTCTCATCTAAATCATGAAGATTGTCCTTGAAAAAGCATAGAATTTTTGCAGTCGTTATTTATTATTCTTAAAAAAATGTGCTATCCGTAAATATAATTGTCTAAACATAATAGATTGTCCGGAACTCCGCTTAAGTATTTAAATATTATATTTTGCTAATTCGTTTCCTACATTTAATTCAAAATACATATAAGGAGACGTAATTAGTAATTCAATTACGAGTTACTTACCCACAAGCATGCTAGCTTCGAATCTTTGAGAGGAAACCGGACGGTGCTCTGTCCGTACAAAAGTATTCCCCAATTCCATCTGAAAAACCAAAATTTTGTTCTGAAATCATAACATTTGTTAGTAGGTACTTAAATATCTACCTATTTAAAATTATAAACCAAAAATAATTTACGTAATATTTTTTTTTGTCAAACAAAAAATTGTACAATAATTTGTCCAAAGAAATGTCACCATCTCAATGACAATTATTTTTTCAAACTTTCTTCAGGCAGGTATGTAACATTTTTGTTACAGCTGTTTCGGCTTACAAGGCCATTTTCAAACTGTGATTAATTCACTTTGAGACGACTTATTTATAAAACTTTAAATGTCAAGTTTTGAAGGTGTCTAAATTGATTTATTAGCGGTAAATTGTTTATTTTAAAAAATTGACATTTAAAATCGTATAAATTAGTCGTCTCCAAGTGGATTAACCACAGTTTGAAAATGGCCTTATAATCCGAAACAGCTGTAACAAAAATACTTGCAGAACTTGATAATCACATTATTAAATTAAATACAAGTTAAATTCTTAAAAATTAAATGTAGTTCTACGAATTAAACACCAAAACAATTAATAGGTATGTACCATATTATTGATTATTCCGTTTTGACGGCTCGTGGTAGAAACCACGATCATGCGAACTCTGCCGGGATAAAAAAAGGTAGTATTCAACACGCCACCACCTTGAACCGGAACCGGAACGTAATAAACAAGTTTTGCAGACAGATGAAATGACAAATGGTCGAATTAAAACTGGACTTAACTACGCTAAGCTTAAGTAAATAATCTGTGTACGCGAATAACCAAGAAGCAAGCACTTTGTAAAGTTATACGATTGGTGTACGTTCAACTAATAAACACGTAAAGAAATAATAGATTTGCAAATGTAATGTCTTTGTTTTGTTCGTTTTAAAGATGCCTTGAATCATTCTGAGGTCATCACGTGGTAGTTCAATGATTTACTTAGCAGTAATTAGAACCAATTTGACCTTTACCGACATCGGATACAAACAAGCAGAATAAACATTTTACATGGATAAACACTCTCAGGGCCTTCAAAAATTCAATTTCAATAATAACGCTTGATGGAAAACATCTTTGTTGATTATAAAATTGGATTTTCTAGTGGGATGCAATAGCCATCCAACTGGTTTTAAAAATTCAGCGGCAAAGTTCATAGAGTAGGAGTCAGTTGCATACAAATATTGGTTCTAATTCATTTTACGAATTATAGATAGATCAGAGATATAGTTGTCGGTGCAAGTTGCAACATAACTGCATTTAAATTTGCTTGTAGTGGGAAATATGACGTGACGAGGATTTTAACGACCTACGTGGTCGAATTGATGCTTTTATAATTACAGTGACGATTCACGGTAACGGTACCGTGACGACATAAAAAAGGCAAATCACAGGTGAAAAAAAACCATTTCATTTACATTTTTTAC
Organism: Limnephilus lunatus; assembly: GCA_917563855.2. Lineage (NCBI taxonomy): Eukaryota > Metazoa > Arthropoda > Insecta > Trichoptera > Limnephilidae > Limnephilus > Limnephilus lunatus. The sequence goes on along the minus strand of OU830596.1, from coordinate 20,199,031 downwards.
TTCAAATAAATAATGTCAGTAATCTCTGGTTAAAGTAAGTCAAGTACAACCTGTATACATATATTTTACAAGCTGTAGGTATAAATATACTTAATAAATGTTGTTATTTTATTTTTTACTTTGCTGAAACCATCAAACTCATAAAATGTAGCCGTATAGGCAAAATAATCAATTAACAATGTTTCCTTGTTGTTAAACTTCTAAAAAATCTAACTTTTTCCATTGAAGACAGTGATGTAATACTTTTTTTTTAAATGGCTGTTGCCATTTTTAAGGTGGATGGTTTTTGCAAAACACGATCCAATTTCTGAACATCTATCTCTCTTTTTTATATTTTTTTTATAGGAATACCGCACAAGAGTCTTAACTGCTCCCGTCTGAAGCCAGTGAGACTATGGCATCCCCAATTGGGGTATGTTCTGAGGCTGAGGGTAGTGAGGAGGGGAAGGAGATAGGGAAGAGGAAGGTGGGGAAGTACCTGGCTATTCAGATCTGGTCACAAAACACGGCTAATGCCATTTCAAGCAACGTTTCAATTCTGAATGGTGGTCTTACACCAGGGCGATACTGAGAGTATCTTCCACTCTGGAACATGCCGCAAATATACTATATATTATTTTTAATGAATAAATTGTGAAATAACACAAATTAATCAAATAAAAAAAATTTGCCACGCCGGGATTCGATCCCGCGACCATCGGTGTGCGAGTCAAGCGTCTTAACGCTGCGCTACGCCGGCCGTCTAATATTTTTTAATAGGCAATGATCCGAAGTCAAATATTTTACAAATACTTTTTAAATAAGTTATTCTCACAGGAGTTATGACCCTTCAAAAATCGATAACTTTGCCTGTTTTGAACACTATCAACAGACGTCCAGTGTTCAAACTAGACAACGTATTTTTAAAAAAATCAAAAAGTACAGACGTATAACATTTTCTTCTTATACCGTTGGTAAAAAAAATCTCCATAATTGGTCCAGTTTTGTAAGAGAAAAATGGGGAATACAAAACTACGATTTTATTTATGTAATTTCGGTCTGAGGTACACTTGTCCCTTTCGCTAAGTATTCGATGGGAGGGAGAGGGTAAAAGTGACAGTGTCAGCAACAGTTTTGTAAAATACCTATTATTCAAATACCTCGACGACCGTTTCCTCTTAAATTTCGTATTAGTCATTACAAAATATTTAGTAGAATCACATTAATAAATGTAGACATTGGAACAGATGGTGCTGAAATAGAAATAATCATATTGAATTAGGTGTGAATCTTTGAGGCCATTATGCGGGAAATTGTGCGAGAGGCCTTGAGGAAAACAATTTCCCTAGGGGCTTAGGTCATCTTTGAGAGTGCTGTGTGGACGGTATTTTATAAAAAAAATTATAGCACTATCATAATTTTTTATATCTCCATTAAAATTCGAATGTACGTTTTTTTAATGTTGGCGATAAATTTAAAAAATGATCTTCTGGGAAATCTCGAGCAATTGGGGTAAATTTATGTATTTAGCGTGATCGCTTCAGTGGTTAATTGGTAAACAATATCGGCGACACCAGGAAGCACAGTCCCACCCAGAAAAAACTGCGCAGCACATCTCTTATATTTCGATATCTTTGATTCAAACATATTTTTTTCTTTCATAGATGGCACGAGTTTAATTAATTTCATAAAAATATTAAAAATGAATTAATTGTTTGCGCCCAAAGATATTGAAATATATTGAGATATGCTATGATGTCCGCTCGACCAAGGGCGTAGCGAGGTACAGGCAGGGGGGGCAGCTGCCCCACCCTAGAAGATTCAGGGATGCTCACAAACCGTAAAGTAATATTACATCGGTAGCCTATTGTTTGTGAGAATCAATTTAATTTTTATTATTACCTGTTTAGTTTATAATTTTTTTGTGCATCGGGGAAAGTTGGGATAAATATTGGAAAAGTTTTTTTTTTACCCGCATAACTTACGTATCTAACTAAAGATTGTACGTTTATTTTTATTTTACTTCCTTTTTTTATGTATTATTTTTACGTGCATTTGTAAAACTTCAACCATGTACCTACGGTTCCAAATTTTTTCAAGCAGTTTAGGTATTTATAATTTATGACTTAATCCATAGAGGCCCTCGAATCCTTTCCTTAGAAATATGTACTCTCGAAGTAAAAAAATGTGTCTTTAATTGTTTTATTATTGCTTCTTTTCTTATATGTTAAAATACGGTTAGGGCCCTGAGGGCCTCAGACACAGAATTGGGACTTATACTCAAGTTAGTCAGCAAAATTTTTTGTTAGTTCCTCATTAACAAAATGCCCACATGAGCTAAAGGGCCATCCATAAATTACGTCACAAGAATTTCATGATTTTTGACCCCCCCCCCCCCCTGTCCCTATCGTCACATTTGTGAGACCCCCTTCTCCCCCCCTAGTGTGATATCACATATTTTGCAATTAGCATGTAACATGGTTTTAGTGCACAAACGCCTCGGTGATCTCATTTGTCCAGCATTTAGTTTACTTTCATCCTTCCTCTGTCAAATCAGATTTGTCATCAGCACTCCGTTGTGGGCTGCTGGTATAAATACAATAAATTGAGCATTGTTCCTTGTATGCCCCCAGGACGATGGTTCAGTGGAGTACCGCAACGTGCTGATGGTTCAACCACACCCGCGCCTTGTGACGGGGCTAGGGCGGGCCCACCACGTGTCCTGCCGCCCTCCTCCTCACTCCGCCGCCCTCGCCCTCCAGCTGGACTCCCAGCCCAAGGCGGCCCGCCTCAGCGACGTCAGGGAGTACCACCACGACATTGAGTAAGCAACATATGTACATTTTTTAAATTTTAATTAAAGTGTAATTTGATGAAGTTATTATCAAGCTCTGCAAGTATTTTAATAAGTATTTTTGTTACAGCTGTTTCGGTTTACAAGAACATTTTAAAATTGTGGTTGAACCACATTGGGACGACGTATTTATATGAATCTAAATGTCAATTTTGGAAGTTGGCAGATTTGTTAAATTTTCAAACAAATTTTTATATTATACAATACACATTGCAAATCATATAATCATAAAGTAAAATAAATCAATAAATTATGTGGGAAAGCTATGTTTCAGAATTTTAATTTTAGTTTAAATAAAATCATTTTTAAAAAGATCCGTGCACGTGTTTTGTGACAAAAATACTTCAGTTTGTCTATTTATTTACGGTCTTACAAACAAATATATTTATAATCTTTTTTACATTATTATTTTGCTTAGTAATTATTAAAAAATTATAAATACTTATGATCAAAAATAATTACCAAAACTACATAATTTTAATAGTTTTATCATCATACCTTTCAGCATTTTTGAATGTAGGTATAAATTAAAGCCAATTTTGAATGAAATAAAATCAATATTAAGTTATAATTTTTAAAAGCTGGTACGGAGAATAATTAATATTTCTCATTGGAACCGCCCTGTACGATCGTAAAAACATTTTTCGACGAAATTTTAATTCTCGGCCGCTGGATGGTTAATGGCCTTTATTTTTTTTTTTACTTTCGGAGACGGTTTACAGTTAGTTCCCGTGAGTACTTAGGCCAAAGGCCCATTGTACTATCTCCCATTTTACCTCAATCCTTTAACAATAACCCAGTCCCTTTAATGAAGTTCACCAGAGTTGTCATTGGATATGTGGCTAAGTCTTCTGGTTCCACGATGTGTCTCCCCAGGTATCTGAGCCTAGTTCCCACCGGCAGGTTAATGGCCTTTAAAACACGTTCAATTAAAATACTTTACCCAAGATTCTACCTCAACATCAGAAATTGGTGGGGAAATTGTTTTTGCAAACTTTGACACCTCATATTTCAGAACACGGTAAAGTGAAGTTAGAACCATAGAATAAAATTTTGATTGTGTTGTAGGTTGTAGGTGTTGTACTTTATTTTTATTTCAGGCATCTATTTTTTTACAAGGCCTTGACATTCTCTGTTGTATATTCGAGATTATTTATCTGCGAAGAAAATCAATAAAAAAATAACTGGGATTAATGCTAATCAGACTAATATTGGTAATTATTTGTTCAGTGTCTCCTCGCAGCCCATTGACGGTCGCCCTGCTTACTCTATGAAGATTTACAGAGGAGATCCAGCCCTCAAAGAGGTAAAAACATCTGCCAATTTTCCACACTGCTTACCGACTGCGACTAAAAGAAACTTATAAAATTTTTCAAATTATAAACTATACTAATGTAATTCGGGAGGCGGGTATGGGTACCGCCACCCCGGGAACCATTCATTGGATAACCAACACCTTTGCCACAGGTCACCCCAAATGGTTCGCTGCGTTTGGTAACCATATTTGCCATATTCCTTTCCAAAGCAAACTTTTGTGCGAATGAGTCCATTATATATAACATCCACGGAATGAAAAAAAAAGTGTGCAGTTGAAAAAAACCAAAGTAAAAAACTTCAAAAAACTAAAGTAGACAAGAGTGGAGATGCTACGAAGCACCGCACAAAGAGGAGACAGATTATTCTATCACATTCTCTCGCAAGTTAAATCCTATAGATGTATGTGTTTGTCTCTCTTTAGTGTCGCTTTTTCGTTTCACCGAGTTTCAAATCACAACGGTGCTAAAGAAGTTTTCACTTCAAAATCGACACTAAATAGAGACAAACATACATCTGTAGGATTTAGCCTGTGAGAAAATGAGATAGAATAATCGGTCTCCTATTTGTGCGGTGCTTCGTAGCATCTCCACTCTTGTCTACTTTAGTTATCTGAAGGTTTCACTTCTACCGCGTGTGAACAACACGCTTGTATTTTTTTAAATGTTAATAATCCCTGTCGTATAGGTACATTACAAATCAAATAGTGTCTAAACCATGCAATGCAAGCAAACATACAGTTAGAGTTTCTCAGTTTCTGACTCACTAAAGCGACAACATCTTTGTGAAATTGCAGAATGCGACCATGAAAACTCTCCAGATACCCAGATAGCATAACTAGGAATGTACCAGTTGAAGTCAATGAAAATAATTCAAGTTAATAACTAAAACTTCAACACTTTTTGATATTGCAGATTGCGACCAACGTGAAGATCGGTGACCCCCTGACCCTGGTGATCTCCATCGACAAGGAACTGGGCAAGCACGGCATCAAGGTGACTGACTGCACAGTCAAGGATGGACTGGGCTGGGCGTCGCAGAATCTCCTCAATGAGGATGGGTAAGGAACACAGGCTAATCTGCTTATAGGCATTTACAGTATGGTGGTGATGTAATGTATGGTTGTGTATAAATCAAATAAGAATTTAACACTGTATTTACAAATTTATTATAACAATTTACATCCGTACCATAATTTATATTTACAAAATATTCGTTATGAAAAGTGGGAGCGAACAAGTAGCGATTTACAAGCTGTTATGTCTTCGTCAATCTGGAACAAAATGATTCCTCTTAATTTGTCCCGGCAGTCGGTGAATATGTGAAAATATTGAGGGATCGCTATTGGCGTATGATGAACCAATAGGAATGATTCCGCGATTCAACACAGCTGCATCGTTCGCTACCACAAAAGTAAAACCTTAAATATTGTTATTATTTTTAATTGATAAACTAACGTTTAAACAAGATTTTTATGCATAGCACAAAGGGTAGATAACAAATATTATAATCAATAATTATCAGCCTGAAACACTCATCTACATTGAAAAAATCTTCCGAGAAAGGATACTGGCCGCCAACGGGAATTGAACCCGTGACCATCTGATTGCCGGTCAGCAGCTCTGACCACTGAGCTATGGCGGCTTATCTAATACCCGCCAAATAATTCAATATATACTAGTGTTTCATTCGACAATTACTTATTATTACATTTTTCCAACTGAAAACAACCAACTTTATTTTTGTGAGAGAGGTATTTTTAATACTAAATCTCCCGCTAGGTGGCGTCAAAACTAATTATGTCTGCATTTTTTGCTGAAATACTTTAACTTGTCAAATATTAATTATTATTTTTAATTGATAAACTAACGTTTAAACAAGATTTTTATGCATAGCACAAAGGGTAGATAACAAATATTATAATCAATAATTATCAGCCTGAAACACTCATCTACATTGAAAAAATCTTCCGAAAGATACTGGCCGCCAACGGGAATTGAACCCGTGAATTTTCTCGGAAGATTTTTTCAATGTAGATGAGTGTTTCAGGCTGATAATTATTGATTATAATATTTGTTATCTACCCTTTGTGCTATGCATAAAAATCTTGTTTAAACGTTAGTTTATCAATTAAAAATAATAATTAATATTTGACAAGTTAAAGTATTTCAGCAAAAAATGCAGACATAATTAGTCTCGACGCCACCTAGCGGGAGATTTAGTATTAAAAATACCTCTCTCACAAAAATAAAGTTGGTTGTTTTCAGTTGGAAAAATGTAATAATAAGTAATTGTCGAATGAAACACTAGTATATATTGAATTATTTGGCGGGTATTAGATAAGCCGCCATAGCTCAGTGGTCAGAGCTGCTGACCGGCAATCAGATGGTCACGGGTTCAATTCCCGTTGGCGGCCAGTATCTTTTCTCGGAAGATTTTTTCAATGTAGATGAGTGTTTCAGGCTGATAATTATTGATTATAATATTTGTTATCTACCCTTTGTGCTATGCATAAAAATCTTGTTTAAACGTTAGTTTATCAATTAAAAATTATAATTAATATTTGACAAGTTAAAGTATTTCAGCAAAAAATGCAGACATAATTAGTTTCGACGCCACCTAGCGGGAGATTTAGTATTAAAAATACCTCTCTCACAAAAATAAAGTTGGTTGTTTTCAGTTGGAAAAATGTAATAATAAGTAATTGTCGAATGAAACACTAGTATATATTGAATTATTTGGCGTGTATTAGATAAGCCGCCATAGCTCAGTGGTCAGAGCTGCTGACCGGCAATCAGATGGTCACGGGTTCAATTCCCGTTGGCGGCCAGTATCCTTTCTCGGAAGATTTTTTCAATGTAGATGAGTGTTTCAGGCTGATAATTATTGATTATAATATTTGTTATCTTAAATATTGTGTCTGAGGAATGTGTAAGGAGTAAAAGTCAACTAATTGATCCTAATTTCGACCTCACTTACAAGATACATTTTAGTTACAATAGACCATAATACCATAATAGACCAATAGACACAAAGTTGAAGTGGCAAACAAACACAATATTATTATTAAAAATCTCAAGAGTGTCAAACTAACCAGGTGAAAATTTGTTGAAAATCTACCAGGAGCACAAGAGCTCGAAGAGTTATTATACAATAAAAAAGCGCTTGGCATTTCTCTGTTCTGCAATCCACTACTCCAAAGCTATGTGCATTGCAGATAAATGTTTAAACAGGCGTTTATTTTCCAAACTCTCCAACTACTTGATATCGGTAATAGGTGAAAATTTGTTGATAATCTACCAGGAGCACAAGAGCTCGAACAGGTATTTTACAATAAAAAAGCGCCTGGCCTCTGTTCTGCAATCATCACTACTCCAAAGCCATGTGCATTGCAGACACATGTTTAAACAGGCGTTTATTTCCAAACTCTCCAACTATTTGGTGAAAATTTGTTGAAAATCTACCAGGAGCACAAGAGCTCGAAGAGGTATTGAACAATATAAATATAGCGCCTGGCATTTCTCAGTTTTGCAATCTTCACTACTCTAAAGCTATGTGCATTGAAGATACATGTTTAAATATGCATTTATTTTCCAAAAGTATCCAACCACACTTTTTTGCATGGATTGGTAGTAGTGTTTTGTGAAGGAGGCGTCTATTAATATCTACAGGAATTCCAAAAACTGAAAAAATCGGACTAATATCTACGAGAACCAAAGTGAGGACGAATATCTACAGCTCAAACTGCTGAATAATATCTATGGAACAGGTGATGTCGACGAATATCTACAGCACTGGCAGAGGTTGGATTTGCAATTATGTATAGCATATTGGCATAACGTAATATTGCGTATTAAAAAACTTAATTTATGTTAAGTTAGGTTAGGTTAGGGTAGGTTAGTATTACGTAATTAAAGTAATTTATGATTTTCCATACAACCTCTAGCTCAGCTGCCCTCTGTAGATATTAGTCCCACCTACGCTCCATAGATACTCGTCACCACTGGGACCGTCATAGATATTTATCCGACCTTAGCTCTGTAGATATTAGGCTTCACTGTGAAGTTTATAGATATTTGTCCAACATATGAGCTGTAGATATTCGTCCGACATACAGGTTGTAGATATTAGTATCTGGAGTCTTTGTGAACACCTCACTAGGAGAACCAATGTTGAGATTTTCGCACGTTTTAGATAAAGTGTTATTATGTCATCATAAGTCGCATCGTAATTACATACTAAAGTCTCCTTGAATATAAGTATTATTTATTTTAAATCTACCAGGAGCACAAGAGCTCGAAGATGTAAAATATGTTTTAAAAATGCCTGTGTTTTTCTTTTAACTTTTCTCGAAAGAGTGTTTTTTACGTTTTTTCTTCTATTTAGATGCCCCTTGGATACGGAGATCATGGGCAAGTTCTACTACTCGGCGGACGGCTCCCAGGCCTCCGTCACCTTCCAGGCACACAAGTTCCCCTACACGGCCAGCGTATATTACCAATGCGCCGTCAAGCTATGTGGCGCCAAGGACTCCAAGCAGTGTGTAAGTGTGCTATCATTACAAGTCCTACCAATATTATTTAGTATTTTTTGTGAATAGGTTCTTGGTTTATGATGAGTTCTTCATTCAGAGAATTACCTCTGACTTTAAACATTTTACACTTAAAACTCTTCACTGGTTCGCCCTCACCTTGAATATGCTAGTGTCATTTGGTCTCCTTTCTATGCTGTCCACATTTGTCACTTCGAATCTGTACAACAACGAGGAATTGCTTGGAGGTTAGGATTTGAAAGAGGCGAGTGCTCGTATGATGAAATTGAACAAACTGTACTCATTTCTTCTTTATAAAAACATAGAAAGGACTCTGATCTAATTTGCATATTCAAATTATCAACAGTATTACTGGCACACCTGCTTTGTTACAACTCATCCAGTTCAACATCCCTTCCCGTAGACTCCGAAATAATGAATTGCTGTTCCTCAATCAACATTTTACTAATTGTGGATATCATTCTCCTTTATCCAGAATGTCGAGACTTGTCAGCGCAAGTCAAAGCATTGAATTTTTTGGTGTAAGCCTAAATGACTTTCGGCAGTCGATACGCAATGTCTAATATTGAAAGCCTTTTAAATTCATCTTCAAGCTTTGACTTGTAGTTACCTTCAATATGTACTTTTATATTATATATTGTCAATGCTCTTCATTTATATAATGTACTCTCCTTTCACTGTCATCTCTGTTTCTTATTCGTGTTATTGTTATATTGTTAATGGACTATTTGTCCGTAAATAAATAAATAAACGATAGGTACAGGTACTCTTTTCTTCTCTATTGGCTTAATACACCGATTTATAAATACTATTATGGAGGACTAACTATAACTTTGATAGAAAGAGGCTGAGGATAATGTGGTCTCCTATGTAAAACTATTGCGTATTCCTCACAAATATGCTGCATTTAGCTGCCATGTTCAGTAAAATGAATAGTAATTTGGCAATGTTTAAGCCAATCAGATGGTCTTTTATTTTCTTATTCACGCTTTTCAGAATGTTATATTTATGTGGTTATTCATGGCAATAAAACATAACCTAAACACTGATAACCTAAACTCCTAAATACTGATATCTTCTGAACCTTATTTAATTTCAGGAGCCAGCATGCGGCGGTAAGAACCATATCCGAGCCCGTCGCCAAGCTGATGAGAAAGAGACTCCTGCCAAGATAGAAGTATTCTCCGGACTGTATGTGAACGAGGCCACCGACTCTACGCCTGACACTGATTTTGTCACAAAGGAGAAGGTATGTTAAATAAAATTGAGGGAATTATATTATGTTGATGACGTTAGGAGCCCAACAGAAGTAGAAGTATTTCTTAGAAGCGGTCTGAACTCTCCGAGTTCATATTAAAAACCCTCTGGGCGATAAATAAATAAATAAAATATTATATAAATAATCTTTGTTCCAGAATCCCGAGGATGCCATCTGCATTTCCCAGCGCAATTTCGCCATTGCCATTTGCATTGCCGGACTCATCCTCATGCTCGCCGTAGTAACGGCCATCTTGGTCATTCTGGCCAGAAGGAGAGGCACCAAGTCTGTCAGCAACACTGGCAGCTCCATCTACAGCGGGCCCTACACCAACACGGGCTACTCTCATGACAGTTAGACGAGACAACAGAGTGGAGAGTTGAATGACGGATGTGTTGAAAGAGTCAGGAGTTGAACGATGGATCAATTGAAAGAGTGGGCAGTTGAACTACAGAACATTTGAAAGAGTGGGGAGTTAAACGATAGAACAATTGAAAGAATAGAGAGTCGAATGTTGGAAAAATTGAGAGAGTGGAGAGTTGAATTGAATGGATGTGGTGATGTAAAGTTGAATGGGAGTTTAAAATTTGACTATATCTGTTCCCCAGAGCTAGAAATGTCACAGGGGCACAGATATTTTGAGGGGCCAACCATAAATTTAATAAATTTTCCTCAACGTAACCCAACTGGTTTTCTTTTGTCAGAGAATTTCATTTGTAAGCTGACAAAATGTGTTCGTAAAATAGAGGTCATGTGGCTTTGAAGTTTAGGGCATTATTTATTTTGTACTAGGCTTTTTCTTATAATAATGCTCTAGTTTTGACGCCATTTATATACATCACATAAATATATGGTAAGTCCCTCAATAAGACAACTGCCCATTTTTTTAAATATGAATATTGTCTCTTTAGTTGGAAATTCTGTTTAATTGGGTTTAAATTACGACTAGCCAAAAGAGCAATCAATTATTATTTTATTTCTTTTCAAATCGGAAAAGGTGAGGGTGCTTATACATTATACTTCTTGGAATTTTTTATAACTTACAGCAATTTTTTATTTAAAAAAAAAAACAGAACCATAGATCGATCTTTTGACAGTATTTTTCTATGGACTACAACTTTTTACCTCGAAATTCGAAATGAGTTTTTTATAACTTCCTTATTTTTATTTGAATATCTATTACTATTATATTCATATTTACTATGCTAGGATTACGAATAATTATTCAAAATGGTTGTCGGTGTGTGTTTCATAATTATTTCATTGATATTACAATACATTTTCTCTACTTAAATAAATAATATGCAAGAAATTTTAAAAATATGTGCCATTTTTCTACTTTTGAGGCATCAAGTATATTTATTATAATTTTTAGTATTATTTTAAGTAGGTTTTTTACGAAATGAAGCCATTATAATTCTATAAATATATATATTTAAATCAATGAAATTCTGGAACAACACCGAAACGAACTTTTTGAATAACTTTAGGTATTACAATAAATTTTTAAAAATGTAAAAAAAAATACCCAAAATAGTTAAGAAAGTGAGAAATTCCGTACCATTGTGCAATTTTATTAAAAGTACCATAATATATATTTTGAATTGCAATGAATATTTTCATCCATGATATTATTTTAAAATTGGAATTTTCTACGATGAATTGAATACTTTAAGTAGGTACCCAATAATTAGTGCTTATTTGTGATAAAACTAGAAATTCTATTGTTTTACCAATCATCACATATTTTTATATATTTTAAAGGTGATATAAATAATTCCGTCCATTTTTTTACAATGCAATAAAATCAAATAATATTATTTTAGTGTTTTTTATTACCTCTATCCTACCAATTGTGAATGTGTGAATGTTCAAGTGGAAGTGACCCAGACAGACAGATGGAGAGGTGGGTAATGTGAGGAAGAAGGTTGGAACAGGACAGGAAGGAATGAGGCTTGGTCTTTGTTATTCATTCTATTTGGGAACTATTTATTCTATGTCAAAGAGCAATCTATTTTGGATGTAAAATACAAATTAAAAATAAGAATAGGCCACTTGCATCACATTTTTTAAAAAAATTTTCCGGTTAAGGCAAATATTCTAAGACATTCCGTATTTTTTATTTTTTTTAATCGTATTTTGAAAGCCTGGCGATTTTTTGAAAATTTCAATCCGAAAAATCAGACCATTTTTTATAAACCGGAAATACGGGACATAATTTTATGTGTGCGAAAAAACGATAATTACATAGCCGAAAATTATTTTTAAAAAATAACGTTTTTCCACACGAATAGCAATAAATTGTACGGGGTTCTCTTCGTAACATCTGTAAAAACACCGCCATCTTTATTAAAAAATCAAACCAAAGGATAAGTTCGCATAGAACAAACAATAAATCTAGTGAACGTTAAAAGCAAATTCAAAAATTCACCGGAAATTAAATTGTTGCCATATAAAAAAAATTAATCAGTATGGAATTTTACAAAATTAAGGGAACATAATCGGAGACGGGACATTTTCATGTAGTGACGTCACGAGCTCAAATAATGGATTTATTTATTTAAAAATAAGAAAAACTATACATTTCTCAAAATTTTTACTAACATTTTCGTAATCTTAGTAAAAAAATCTATCCACAGGATTTTTTCCAAGTCGTTATGAAATCCATGCAAGTGGCCTATTGATTTCTATCAAGCTATTGAAAAATTAGTATTCTAAGAAAAGATTCAGGATACAAAATTCTTCTTTCACAACATAATTAATTGATGAGATGCACCACCTAATGGATGAATAAATCTGACATGCCCATATTACGTGGAGAGGCGAAGATATATTTTGCCTATATGTACTACTGTAGGAAGGCATTTCCTACAGGTGAGTGCACATTCTTGACCATAATTTTAGAGGTGAGAACACTATGTACATAATTGCTCGTCGAATTGAGAATAGTCGTAGTAGATATGTAAGTATGTAAACGGCAAAAGATACAGAAGAAAATATACAATGCATTGGAGTGATGAAAATGTAACACAAGAAAAGAAAAAACAAATTAAATAAAAAAAGTTTATTTTACATATTGGCAAGTATTGGACCCACAATAAACACATGCGTATCATTTACATGCGTAGACAATAATAATTATACCTAAACTAGAGATTTGTGTTTGTGTAAATAATTAATTTACTTATAAATGCATAATTAGGAATAATAATAATAATATAAAAATAGGAAGAAAATAAAAACAATTTTAATAATAAAAATAACTACCATAGGAAACATAATTTGAATATGTTGGAATGATTTGATTCTGTTAATTTTTTCACATAATTATTGATATTTTATTATCATAAATGGATAGTAAAGATGAATAATAATCATTATAACAATTTTTACATGTCGATCATCCAGTTGATTAGTCAGACATCTCAGAAAAATCATTTTTTTTTATTTTTTTTATTTATTTATTGTAAGAAACAAACAGCAATTTTTATACAAGTTGAGTTATAAAAGAGGTTAAACATGAGGTTAGCCAAAACAAATTTGATTTGAGTATGCTATTATATGTATATATAAGTGTACCCTCTATCTGGTACAATATTCAGATTACTCATAAACAACACCAAATCAATTATAATGCAGAAAAACTTGAGTAGTGAATTAAACAAAATGTTGATATTTTCTGGGTTACTAGTAGGATATTTCAAAATGTCATATTAATTTACCGGACCATTATGCCTCCCGGTGTTATTTTATAGCATATTTAATACGTAAAACACAGACACGTGTAAATAATATTTGATTTCTGGTGAGCATTAGAATATTGCTTTCCTCATTATCTCAAAACTTAGTATTTGGAGATGTCTGACTAATCAACCGAACAATCGATGTCTTGTGATGTATTTTGAAAGGAACAATACGATGAAAAAACCTGGCAATATTAATTTAGAAATTTTTCAAAAATACGTACATAATTACATTTTATCAACTTTTTTGTTTTGTTGGAAAAATAATATGTGAAAACCACCGAAGTGATAAACCAGTAGTGTGTTGTGGACATGTCCGTGCGCTCCAAGTTGGCTCAATTTTTCCTTACTTTGGGTGAAATTGAAGAAAAATTTTCAAATGTCAAAATTCTTTCTTAAACCGATAATTATGTAATATCATTGACTTGGCAATTTCAAATCGATAAAGATCACACTTCTATAGATTTTTTGTTCAGTGGTGAAAACTTTATAAATCCTAGCACTACACGTTGTAAGGCACCGTGAGCTAAACACAATTTCCTCAGTTGAATAACCATTTAAATGCCAACAGACCTAACACTACGTTAAAGTGCCATGGTAAAATGCAGAGTTGTCCGCGGCACGCCGGCTGACACGATTTTCATAATACATAACTTACTTGTTTTTTTTTGCAAAATGATAATTTGTATTGGTCTTACTAGATAATGAGTTTACATACGAGTCCCATAATTTCAATACCCGCTATATTCGATTTTTTGACAAAATGATCTGAGTATGACATCTTTTTCACATTTTTGCAAGGAACAAGAGGAACCTAAAATTGAATTTCAAAACCTCCATTATCACGACCAAAAACCATGTTAAAACTGCGAGTGAGAAACAAAACCTGCTATATCATTCAAAAAGTTACTATCAAAACCCGCTATATCGGAATTCAACCAATCACAAGCAGTTATTTTACCAAGATGGCGGGTTTAGAAACTTACACGTCAGGTCAGTTGAGTTTCAAAACCCGCTATATCCTGAGTAAATCACGAGGTGAGTATCAAAATCCGCTATATCCATTTTATTTATCGAAATTACTTAAATTATGCTAGACATACATAAAAAATGAATACTTGATTAATGATATTACTAGATTTCATTATTAAAAAAATTGAAAAGCAATAATTTATTTACGCTAGAGATGTGACAGTTTTTTGTGGTTTTCTCCAAATCAACGAAAGTTGATATAGCGGATATAGAAATTGAACGACTCATATCGGTAGCTGAAAATTGAAATGTAAAGGACAATAAATCCAAAAAACAGAGTATGCAATTCTCATGCGGTAGATTAGGTAAATGTTGTGAGTTATAAATAAGTATATTTATAATAATGGCAATTTTTTTACAAGGCAATTAAGTTAACACTTTCCTACAACAAATTTGAATAATATTTTCCGAAATGCTTCTATAATATAAATAAAAATAAAATTGCTACAACTTATGAAACTACATAATAATACACATTGTCATGTTAGTCTAAAGTCGAGTCTCCTCCGACTGAAAACACAAACATTTGCTTACACATTACCATATACCAAATATGTAAGGCCACGCCCCCATTGCCAATGTTTATAGTAATGTGTAGAGACCGGATTATATGCAACAAAAACAGTCCAAAATATGCAATTAAAATAGCTAAAATATGCACGAAAATCCATAAAAAGGGCCAAAATATGCAACATGAAATAATACAGGCAGTCGTATTTTTAACTATTTTTTATTTTGGTAAGCTTTTAGTTCTCAAGGATAACAATCGAATTTTTGAAAATATCAATTACAAAATGTATTTTACAGTGAAATTTACAATTTACCTTTAAAACCGTATATGACTAAGTACTGTTCTAAATGTTCTGTAGACAAATTGCGTCTACGATCACTTAATAATTTTGTAAGCGGAAAGGAGCGTTCTACGTCTACTGATGTGACTGGACAGAATTTAAGCTATCAATTTTTGTACAAGGGTTCAAACCCTGGGTTATTGTTCAATAAGCTTTCAAACTTTTCTTTAAGTTTACTCGGGAATAGCTTTAATAACGAGGAATTCATAAGGTGAATTTTCTTCATAATCTGAATTCATTCAGCGCCAATTCATGAAGTTTTAAGCGTTTTTATACTTGCAGGTATGTATGCGAAATGAGTGCTAATCATGGCTAGTTTTTTTTTTAATACTAGCATCTTCAAACGCTTCTTTGCACTAGAAAACTGCCAAAGCCTCTGCACTATCGAAGTCATTGATAATACCCTTGATGTCACTATGTGAGGCATCTGAATGATGAACGAGATCGAGCGTAAATATGCAAAATCTCAAATTTTTTGCTAAAATATGCAAATACCTCTGAAAAAGGTCTAAATATGCAAATGCATATGCAAATATGCATTTGCATATAATCCGGTCTCTAGTAATGTGTAAACAAATGTGTAAAGCAAATGTTTGTGTTTTCGGTCAGAGGACCCGACTTAATAATATCAAGTAAACAGTCCATAATAAATCACTTTTAAAACAAAAAGTGAATTTTATTAACTTGAGAATAAGGTGAGGTTTGTCAACATTTAAAATTATATAAATACCATTAATAAAAAAGTAAAGTTGTAAAATAGCATGTATCAAAAAATAATACAGTTTAATTAATAAAAAAATAATATTCATGTACATAAATCAAATACAGAGGTTTGTGACGTTATTTATTCTCTGCCTACCCTTCTGAGCAACGCCATCGTGGTAAATATAAAGAAGGCAAAAATGCCTACATAAATAATTTATTATAAAGGAAGCAGAGATCAACAGGGTGACCACAATCCCTATTGACAATTCTCAGTTCGATATGATTTGAGATTTTCCCGGCCAAAAGTATTATTGTGATTCATTTTTGGGCTATTATGCCGTGATTCTTCCTTCTTTAGTTAATGCTTCGGACAGCATTACAGTATCCATCATCAGGGCAGATGTGCTGATAGTGTAGTGTATAGAAGTGTAGGTGTGGTCCACAAAAACGCGTTCAATATCAATAGAGATGACGGAGCTAAGCTTAATAGTTCTTGGTATCCAGTATTTGGCTAAAATCAGCTAAAATCAAAACTAAATGCCGAAAACCACACATTAATTTAACTAATTATTATACTGAAATAACAGCCCTAAAAGGAATGCTTGAAACATGATATCACTTCTACAAATATAAACACACACTTCAACCCGCCCCAGATCTAGGGGGCAAACCGTAATTTATCGTAAAATCGTAATTTATACGTTTGACTGAAAAAAAAACTTGATTCTAGTGCACATTGTTCTATCGATTAATCATTTGATTTTAACACGCCTAGTTGGTTGTTGAACACATCCTAGTTGATTTATGAACGTATCCTCGATTTTGTACACGTGTGCATAGTGTACGTGATGTCTCTGCCAGGGGAATCCCCGTCACATCTAAAACAAGGGGTTACACGAGCTGAGCCGAATAAACTGAATAAAGTGGTCGAATGTCAAGCGAAGCGACGATCACTCACCTCACGAGAGGGGGCGACACTATCAAGTTTGCCCCAGTAAGTAGATACGGGGCTGACTTCAACACAATCTGCTCTGATGGTGGACACTGTAACGTTGGCTAAAGAAGCAGGAAATGCAACAAGGTATAATAACCCAACAATGAATAACAATACTTCTAATTTAATTAAATTTCTTTAACAATTTCCAGTCAATCAACTTTCATAACGATTCTCAGTCTGTGATCACTATCACACTGTTAAAGAATATGGAAGATCAAATAATAATAATCGGTAAAAAATAATTATTCTAAATTGTAGAATTTCATTCTATTACTAAGCTTAAAATTAAAAAATCGTTATCGTTACAACGAAAATAATCTCAAATTGTTCACTCGCTCGAGTCTAAATACTTGTGCACCTTAATAGGTAAATAATTGAGTATTGACAGAGAAAACATGCAGGTTAGGTTACAATTCTTCTAAAATACATTTTAAATATTGCTTTAATCGGTAATGTGTTTCTCAGAACCAGACTGCCATCCAGAGTCCATGGTATTGCTATCGCTGCAGCATCGGAGATGCACCGGATTGTTGGTGCCTGCTTCTCCGTTGGATTCCTCGGCATTCATGCCTTCTCCGAACCCTTGCACCGGTTCGTACCGCAGATCTGGCCCGAGGCAGACACCTTCGATAATCCCGCGCCGGGAACCGCCCAGTTCTCCCGCTAACGACTCCTCCAAACTCTCGTGGATGCTGTTATTAAAATTGATGGAAAAATTACCATTTTGCACCATTTGCGCTAAGTTCGATTTTGAAATCAACGAAGAGTCTCCGTGATTGTTTAAAATCTCTTCAATATTTTTATTGCTGCGTCGTGATATGTTGTTTTGTTCGCTTATCAATTCCTCTAATGCTTTCGTACGCAAGATCTCGTTAGTCAGCATTGAATCTTCGATGGCCTTTTTCGTGAGCGAGACGTTCATCACATCCTGGTTCATTTTATCGTCTAATATTTTTCTACGTAACGGTGACATTGATATGTTTTGATCTACATCTTCATTGTTGACTTTCCGGCGTGTGGTCAACGAGACATTTTGTTCATCGGAACTTATTGAATCTTCACGTCCCTTTTTTCGCAGCTGCGATAAAGAAACAGCTTGCTCCGCCAGGTTGTTATCTTCCATGCGTTTACGTCGCATGGGAGAACTTGAAGCGTTTGGCGAATCATTGATTGAATCATCAAGGTTTTTTCGTCGCATGGAAGCAAAAGAAGAATTCAATTCATTGTTCAACGAGTCTTCCAATACGCGTCTTCGCAAAGGCGACATTGAAACGTTATTCTGATCCTTACTGTCGTCTAGATTTTTCCGTCTAATAGGCGAAAATGACATGTTTTCATCGAGCATTGATTCATCGATAGCTTTGCGCTTCATGATCTGTTCATTCTTTTCATCTTTCATACGCAAACTGGCAATGGTTTGATTGACGGAACAATTAAGAATTGATTCTTCTAAAGCGTTTCTGCGCATGGATGCTAAAGTCGCTTCGTCAACCATTTCTAAAGAGTTATTCAATATTGCATCTTCAATGGCTTGACGGCGCATTGTTAAATGATTCTCAATAGCGTTTTCATTCAACATATTTTCGTCGATAGCTTTACGCTTGTAAGAGACACATGCATTATCCAATGCGGCGTTGAAAATCTCCTCTTCGATCGTATGACGTCTGTTAAACTGTTCTTCTTGCAGTTCGTCTAAATTTCTGCGTCGAATCTGCGCAAGAGACGAAGTGGCGCCTCCGTAGTTAATAGGGTCGTCTCTTCGTCTCAGGTTGGCAACAAAGTCCTCGTCACTGTTGGGCAAGCCGACGCAGTTTGCCCTCAAGTTGACGGGGCTCCTGCATATGAAACTGCTGCGATTTGGGCTCTGTCTGACTCGCATGCTAGCCCGGTCAATGTTTCCACTACAGCTGTTGAAGTTCCCGCTGTTTTGACACATACCCCCGCCTCCCATATGGCAAATGCCGGCGATATTTTCACCGTTATCTTCGCTGATGCGTCTGAGTATTTCGCTGCCTCGTATTAAGTTTTCGTCTTGCAATCGCGTGCACTCTGGATTAGTGCAATGTGAAAAGTTTCCAGAATTGTTCTGGCACATTTCTTCCTCGTTTTCCGAGTACTGCAGGTCACTCCTGTTGTTGGGATTGCTCCTGATGTTGGATCGGCAACCGTTGTTCCCGCTGACTCCGGGATTGTCGCAACTTCTGATGTTGCTTCCTCTGTTGGTCTCTCTGGATTGGTGAGCTGTGTTGTTTAGGTTTCTCTGTCTTCCCCTGCTAGGACTCTGACTGCAAGCTGCCATTCCTGAAAAATTATTAAAATATGAAAACATTGACAAAACAGGAAGGTACATGATGAAACGTGGCACTTGTTTGACAACTGTTTAAGTCTATCCTCATGTGTTAATGTAGAAGTATTATTTTGGACGCATCCAGGATTCTTCCAAGCAACGACCAACGGTATCTAGACAGGACATGTGGATCTTAAAAATGACACCAGAACCAAAATAAATTGGTTTCCGAAAACATTTATCAAAGTGAATTATAAAATAATACACATGGATCATCTCAGGCGTTGAACAAATCAACAATCGACAAAATGTTAAAAACAAACAAGTGTTGAAAAAACTAACAATTGACAAAGTCTTTCCAACAAGCCGTTCTTGTATGCAGATTGCGACGTGTGAATGTACTCAAATTACAACAGTAGTTCTATCACAAACTTCGTGCTCAACAATGAATATGTATATGGCACAGCGACAGAGTTGAATTTTGTCACAGCAAAGTAATTTTGTCACAGTAATAGACTTTGGAGTAACTTTTTATGGATTTCAAGAGATTTTTAAACAGCGATGAAACTGTCATCCCTTTGCACCTGGCATCAAGGCCACTACAGAAGACTGGTTTGCCAAGTAGTTTATCTATGGTTTTTAACCAGTTGAATGTCGAGTGGTATTTCGAAAAACCGCGCGGAAATTACCTTGTTGCTTTCTGGTCAAATATAAGTATAAAAACAAAGGAATTGTTTTTTTTGCGATTGTTTTCTGTTTAACAGACAATATATTATCTTATTATTCGTGTATTAATATCGTAAAAGGTTTTTCCAAAGTAGCTAACAAACTAAAAAAAAATTAATAAAAAATCTACGATTTTGGAAATAATTGACAAAAAATATAATCACACAAATATAAACTGATTTTATTATTTCTACACAAATCTGAATACATACCGAACATGAAAAAACACAATTCAGAGGAGTTTTCAAATAAATAAAGACCTTTATACTCATTTGTAAACATTGACAGTTGCCTAAAGTGACCCGCAAAGTCATAGAAAATTCATTTAAAAATATTCCGAGTAGCTAGATTAATAAAATCAACGGTAACATCAAGAATGATATTGGCACAAGAGGTTCTGACGTTGTCCTTCATACAGTTTCTTTATACATAAGGGTTAAAATCGCATTAGAAAAAAAAAAAAAAAATTCCGAGCCTGCCGGCAGACTCGCGACAAAACATATGGGAAGGTATCGAACATCGGGCTTGACTTGACACAGTAGCTTCAGTTAATACCTGTGTCGGCCAGCTGTCTCTAGACACCTTCAGATTCTGTTGGGTTAAGTTGATTTAGATAGCATCATTGAACTAAATAAGAAAATTTATAGGATCGAATGTAAAATGTGTATACATTGAGCGAGTTTACAAGCTACTAGCCGGTAAGTTTAAAAGTGGGAAAATCGGCAAGTGCGATTGATGATGACACATAAAACGTTCCACTCGCTTAGTAGCGAACTAGCTAGCGAAGAGCTGAACTAAAATAATGACTCCTGCGCGAACTAATTCTGTCGACATTTTATAGAAAACTGAGATATTCTCAGTTAGTTCACCGCTAGTAGCTATTTGCCGGTTACTAAACAGATTGTAAAAAGAATAATCCAGATCAAGCAGTAGTTTGACAATTACGAAATCAGCTATTCGAGGGCTGCCATCTTGCCATCCGCCGTACACGATAGTGAGTAGCGAGCATAGTTGACCCCCTTTAAACTTTTTTCGTAGGTTGTTTACAATCTGCTATTAGCTAGTAATACGATTACACTGAGTGAGTTTACTAACAGATAGTGAATTCACCGGCTAGTAGCTTGTAAACTCTTACCTTCAGCGTTGATATTGTGTCGATGCTTGTGGCGGTGGCTCCGAGCCTGAGCCTGCGCCACTCCCTCCGATTCGTCTGACGAGGAGTCTCCCTGGGAGTCCATGGTGATACCGATGCCTCCTCCGCAGTATTCCAGAGCCTGCACAATAAAAGGCAAACTTATTTACAAATCCCTAGCACATCTAATTACGAAAATACATCCAACAGAATACAATGTAAAAAATATAGTTCATAATGTATTGGAAAATGGGAGATAAATAAACATACAGAAAAAGATTGCACTACTGAAATAAATATAGATTCAAGTAAACACTGATGAATTCATGCTTATGAAACATGATGGTTTTTTAAACAAGTGGTTAAAACTAAATGTTTTCTAATATTTAAGTATAATAAATATAGTTTTAGTATGATAATTAATAATGACAAGTTAATGTGTACCTTCAATGAAACATTGCAGCAACTGGACACATCTGCAAAGTAGAGCTCTGATTCACCACTTCTGGCTTGCTGTTGCCTAGAAAATAAATTCAAATTAATATTGAATATCATAAGTAAGTTAACCTAATGATAAATGAGTGAGCTCTGGCATCATGAAATTATGTGTTGTTAAACCCTTCATCCGATTGCGATGAAACTTTGGGGATTTGATGTGCGCATACCCGCGATGGTTTCTATATATAATAGGGAGCTCTGGTGTCATGAAATTATGCATTGATAAACAAGGGGAACGGTACGTATAGGAAAAGACACGCAGGGAGAAACAATTTCTTTATGCAGGAAAACAATTTCTTCTTGGCAACGCATGCCGGGAACTCGCTGGTAATAATAATAAAAAAAAACATTTATCTGTCAATAAATTTTTCACAGATATATAACATCTTTTTTAAAACATTGTTCTATTGACAAATAGGTCACTGTTTTTAGCTGTGCCTTAACCACTCAGCAACGTAAGCAGATATACATGTTAATATGACAATAGCAGTGAAATACAATAAGCGTGTTTTCACGTCAACGCGTATGTTTCCACAGAAATCGTTATATGTAACTCCGTTATAGTTCTAGTGACATCCCTAAAACGAAACGTAAAAGGTCAATAATAAATCAAGTTGTCAGATACATGGTAGACCGCCAAATTGCCTACGGGCCGCTAGACATTGTTAATTTTTATTAAATATTCTTGTATGAAGTGGAAAAAAAGAGAGGTGACAATAGAATATGTTTTGTTTTTTACATAATCTGTGATTTTAGTACCATTTTCACATAAAAACATCATGTGAGTAATTTTTACATTTCTTTTATATTTACATTCTAAATTTTAATATTTACAAATGTTAATATTTATTTGTAATATAACAATTTCAAATCTTATTTCGTAACCTTTCAAAAACAGTTTTTAGTATTCGGTTACGTTCAGAAATGTTTCATTTATAGAGCTTTAAAATGGTGAAGCGGAAATAACACAAGATTTTCGTAAATCTGACATTTCGTTTTAGACGTAAAAAGTGCATATTCGCGATAAATCGGAGTGGTTAACATTGTACATAATAAATAATGAAAATTAAATCGTCTGAATCAAAATTGAAATTACAGGGGTTCTCCTGTAAAAGTAATGTTAGGAGGTGTGTGTTTACCTTTGTGGCGACTGTTTCTCACACTGGAAGGCCAGATTCTCTTCTCCCTGCAGCACCGTCTCTTCCACTCCTTCTGGAACTAATATAAGAACCCTACGTTAACACACAAAATCACCACTTGTATTAAAGTTGAAACTTCTTTAATTCAAATCAATTCAATTTATTTTATTCTTTCAAAAACATTACAAAATTAAAAATTTTGATATGTTTTTAAAATACAATTGTAACAGTATTACGTTAAACATAAATGGTAGGCTACAAACTATAAAAGCATTAATAGAGTTTGCCTTTTAAAAACAGCTTCACTAACGCTAAATATGTCGATATCCTAATCAATTCTGTTCAACAGCAAGATTGCTCTCCCGACCGGCATGACCATTGGCAAGTTAGTCCTGCAGGCCGGAAGATAGAACAGTCTGTGCTGTCGGTGGCGAAGATAACCATCGGGAACATAGAAACGGATGCTCTCCAAGAAGGCTAAGTTTTCAAACCATCCGCGAATCAATCTGAAAAAATGCGTAGCAATGTGTACATCCCTTCTGACCCGCAGATGGTTCATTCCGAGCATACCCAAAAGAAAGTCGGTAGGTTAGAGCCACGGGTAATAGCCATACTCCCTCATGTACAGAAATCTCAGAAATTAGCACCATTGTGATTTGAAACTCGTTGAAATGAAAAAGCAACACTAAAAAGAGACAAACACATACATCTATAGGATTTAGCCTGCGAGAGAATGAGATAGAATAATCAGTCTCCTCTTTGTGCGTCGCTTAAATAATATTATTAAAAAAAGCCTTACCGCGCCAACTGATACAACTTAAAGTAATAATATTTCAATTACCTGGATGTTGATATTTCTGGCAAGTGTGCTGGTGGACTTCCTCCAATTCTTCGGAGAAGTCTTCTGATACTGAAAAATAGGATTGAAATTACTGTGATATAATATTATAAATGATAACTAAACTAACTAACTAACCCCGTCACGCCTTCTGCAGGGGTAGGCATAGCAGAGAGGATGGACCGCCAAACAACTCGGTCTCTTCGCATTCGTATATCGTCTCATACATACTCTTCATTATTCTGACTCTTGACATGGCCTGACTCAAGTATCTGATTCACTTGATTGTGCCATATTTTGCTCGGACGTCCCTGATTTCTACCATTCACATTTGCGTTGCATTTCTGCATTTGTATATTCACATTTCCACATGCCCAAACCATCTGAGGGTCCCTTTATTAATCTTACTCATTACGCTTACATCAATCAGCCTTGCATTCTTTACAGATCTCCACATTTCTCACATAATCATACATCGTTTTATCACACATACACCTCAGGGATTCCATTTCTACAGCATTCAATATAAATGGTAAAAGATAATCAATAAATTGGTAAGCCTGAAAATTTTGCGATAATGCGAATTAACATTTGGGAAGATAGGAATACAAAAAAGTTTGAAGGTTACAGAGTGATTAATTATAGTTTAAAAATGTCATACCTAGCTCTTTCATTCAAAATTTAGGCTTATCAGATTTGTCAAAGAATTTATATATAAAAATGCAAAAAGCAGTCATTTTAAATACATATAGGATTACGAAAGATTTTTTAAATATTTATATTGAGGGATCAGTAGGATTTATCGGTCTAGTTAGGAGTTCTACTGAGCCGAACCCTCTGATATGAAAATTGTATCTGGAATCGGTGAATTATTTTCCCATTTGGTCTCTGGTAGATTGACATGTTGTTCTTGTATTATTTTGTATTTATTATACTTGACTAGATAATCATTTGTGGAAAAGTGTGTGGAAGGGTTTATTTTTCCTGTGGGGAAGATTTAACCCGGACAGCAAATCGGAAGCATAGAAAAAATAGCAACATTCTTCCTGTTAAGCTATGGTGTGCTAGAACATCTGTTCTGCCGGGTGGTATCTTGAACAAGTCGTGGTGACATGGTGAACTGAGAAGCCCAAAATGAGTTGAGAGATAATATTACCTGTGGGTCTATGTGCGTGTTGGCAAGCTCTTCTCTGCTGCGTGTTGGTGGTGGCGCTGTTAGGTTGGCTGGAGTGGTGATGGTGGCTCATCTGCTGCATGTGGTGGTGAAGATATCTGCAAAAATACATCATCATCACCCCGCTCAATTGTTGTATATCTAAAAGCTTCCGAGCTTGTTACATAGAGGGCAGTGCTAAGAGCTCATTGCAGTATGTGGAGGTTTAATCTTAGGGAGTCCGCAGACAAGAAACTTTAGTTGTGGAGACAGTTGGGTTGCAACAGTTGCGGGCATAAAAATTCATTATGGTATGTGGGGTGCGCACACGAAAGACTTTCAGTTGGGAGACTTTTTTTGGATTTTGGAATAGTTTTTCAACTGTCTCCGCAACTAAAGTCTCCCGTTTGCGGGTTTCCTAATTCTTAATACTCAAACTCCAACAATTACAACTAGAAAGACATTAATTTAATTAATAATAAACAGATGATGTGTAATAATAGATAAGTAGTTTATTTTACCTGTGGTGAGGAGTGTAAGGGGGAGGTGGCCCCAGCTGCCAATATCCTCCCGGTGAATTGGCACCAAACCCGTAAGCACTATCACCCGAAGAACTACCACCCACCCTAGAATATAAAGCAAAGATAATGCATATAAATATGTATACATATTTCTAATACATACATAAATAAATCATAGCGTATTCTAATAGATTAAAGAAATAAAACTAAAAAGGTTCTGGTATTTCACACAAATACAAATTAAACATTTTTAATCAAATGGCCAATCACCACCATTTTGTTTTTTTTATATTTGAAAGGTACACCCGTTGTATGCCGATTCTAGGTCCATTTCAGCTTTCAAAGTAAAAAAAAACAAAATGGCATTGATTGGCCATTTGATGCCAATGAATTTGTGTGTTAAACACCTTAGTAACACCCCAATCTAAGCCTTTTATAATAAAAATTACATATTAATATTATCACTTAAGAAACTAAATGGCAACGAGTGTAAGCTCCATCGCGAACGGCTGCCACGTCAAGACTAAGCATCACAGAGGGTGCATCGTGGTGGGGATTTGACAAAGGGAATCCAGGCTCGACACCAGTATTGCTGGATTGCGTGTAAAATCTTTCCTCGCGACCGCAGGACCTTGGATACCATATTTTACAGACAGCCCTCGTAATTTGAGGTTTATAAATTTAATTACCTTGTAAATTCAATAGACTATTTATTTATCTTTTGTTGGCAAAGGAAATACAAAAAGAAATAGTAATGAAATATATATATCACACAGCAACTGACCTTTGATTAGAATTTCTGGGCCAAGGAAACCAGCTCCAGGGTGAGACTCGTCTACCGGTGCCAGGGTTCGGAGAATACAGGTTGCCAACACGACCTGGACACAAATGAATTATTACTAATCTTCGCATTTAAATTTTTTTTTACACTAGCTCCACATAGAAGGCCCTGAGGAAAAAATATTCCCTCAAGACTTATGTCATGTTTGAGGATGCTCTGTTGAGGTTCTTTTTAGAGAAAGAAAGGAGAGAAAGTTCTGGGACGGAAAAAGGTATGAGGGGTGGGTAGGAATCTGGGGTCAATGTGTCCAGGAGCGTCGGACGTATGAATCCATCTCTCTCACTGCGGTGTAAGGCGTTGGTCGAAAAATTCCGACTGGAGAGCTCAAAATCCCTCAACCAGGCTCTCCCGATCCGGCCAGCCATGCAGTGGGTGGGCAAATGCATCCGCCACCAAGACATAGACAAACCTAACCCATTGAACACAGGAACCCCTGCTAAGTCACAAAACATAGATAACCACTTGGGGCTATCTATGGCAGGGGTGTAGGTTACCCAATGAATGGTTACCATAACCGCTTCCCAAATTAATGCCATGAAAAAAAAACTTGGTTGCTATAAGAGGTGACTCTGTTACCTCATACATTTTAAAAAAGGAGACTTTAAAGAAAATTAATAAATTTTAACGTTTTATGTTGCGTTAAAAGCAGTTTAACGAATTTGAAATAACATAATTTTTTTTTTTCCCTGTGTATCCCAGTATACTCTCAGTATCGCCCTGCTGTAAGACCACCTCAGAATTAAAATGTTGCTTGAAATGGCTTTAGCCGTGTTTGGTGAATAGTCAGGTACTTCCCCACCTTCCTCTTCCCTATCTCCTTCCCCCCTCCATTACCTTCAACCTCACAACATGCTTCAATTGGGGATGCCAGTCTCACTGGCTCCGGAAGGGAGCAGCTGGGACAAAAAAAATCAACAATATGCCAATATATATAGAATTACCTGAAGCCCAAATCCTGTGCTGCAGATCCCAAGACACAGCTGCAGCAGCTCGGCACTCGGCACAGCATTCACCGCAGACCTGGACAAGGGAAAATGTATCAATATGTACATTCAAATTCATCTTGCCCTGTCCTAGCCAAAGGAAACCCAAAACTTTCCATATTTCACTATCCATTGCGATTTTAACCCTTATGTATAAAGAAATTGTTTAAAAGACAAGCTCAGAATCGCTTGCGCCAATATCAATCTGGGACCTACGTTCTATTTGATTATTGTGGCTACACTGAATGATTTTAAATGAATTTTCTATGAAATGGGTCACTTGTGGGTCACTTTTAGTAGCTGTCAATGGTGGAAAAATAGACATTTTATGCTCAAATGAGAATAAAGGTCATTGAAAATTACTTTGAATTATTTTTTTTCATGTTAAGTGTTATATATATATATTTAATATGTATATCAGGTTTGTGTAGAAATAATAAAATCAGTTTACATTTGTATGAATATATATTTTTGAAAATTGTTTCCAAAATGGGAGATTTTTAATTTTTTTTTTAGTTACCTATTCTGGATAAACTTCTTATGATAATATTGTAAAATATACATGAATAATAAGATAGTATTATCCGGTAAACAGAAAAGAATAGCAAAAAAACTTGCTTTGGTTTGATAAGGATATTTGACCAGAGCTCATCAAGGTAATTGTCGCGCAGTTTTCAAAACATCATCCCACGTTCAACAGGTTAAATCAGAATTACCTGTGGTTGCTGTGAATGTGGCCGGGTGGTGCCCCCCTGTGTGGTGGTAGTACTGGTACCAGCGGGGCGGTACAGAGAACGACACCGCAGCTCCAATTGTTCCCAATACATTTTTTTGCGCTCATGGCTAAAAATTCAAACATATTATTTTGAATTACACTATTTATATTATTAATTTATTCACTTTTGGGAACAACTCATATAGGTCTCATAGAAATTGTTGTGTCTCCTGGTGGGAAAAATGATCTAACCACTGGAGGGACAGCGCAATTTAAAACTTTTTTCACCGATTGCTCGAAATTTTTTGGTAATCATTTTGAATATTTTCCGCCCACATTAAAAAAAAATCATACCTCCGAATTTTAATATGGAGACATACAAACTGATTATATTTCTATACAGCCAACGAATTCACCTACATTTTCTCGATTATGACATATTCGTAGTATTTATAAAAAAAAAATTATAAAATCGTAAACTTCTACTTAATTACTTACAAATAAAGGAAAACTTGCCAAAATTGGCAGCAAAGCAATTCGAGGTATTTTAAACAGTGCCATATTGTGGCAAAAAGCGCTCCAGTGGCTTAACAATATTAGAAAGAGAAAATACTGGGCTTTACGTTCAAAATCTAAAAAGTTAACCACAAAATAATTAAAATGGACATCTTTATGAAACCAATGTTTCCAAATGCAATTTTTTAAAAAAATTATGAAATTGGGAATTTTTTTATTACTTAATTATTTTTACATGAAATGAAAAAGTGAGATGATAATAAAGTTTAAAATAAATTTATCTTTTTTTTTCATTATCAGTAATTTTAAGTAATGTGAGCCTTTTTTAAATCTTTTTTTTAAATTGGCATGCATAATTTTTATACTTCATGTTTATATTTATTTTAATTTATAAAAATTGAAAGGGTATTTTATCATCCTTCAAAAACAGTTTTTAGTTTTCGGTTATGTTCAGAAATATTCCATTTATTTGAATTTTATTGCAAAGCGGAAATATTTTGACCTTCTGATAAAATACGGTCGAGGTCTGAGGGGTTCATTAATATGAGTCGTAAATACAGGAATTTTTTACAATGAAAGGATCTAGAACACTGTAACCTCCCAAACGTACAAATGAAATTAAAATGTTCTTCAGATGAAGACAAGGCCTAACACTGATGTTAGTCAGTCAAGAGTGACGTACCTTAGCAGCTGATAGGCCAGCATTGCCGAGCATATGCAGACCAACACCCCGGCCACCGACAGCCCGAACACCGCCCCGAGGCACTTGTAGAGGGCCCCGTGCACCGTTCCACAGTCAACTACCGCCTCAAACACGCACTTGACACCTGCAAATTAAAATTACATTATAGTAAACATGAAAGCCAGCGTAGGGAGTGTGGCGAACCCATCTCTCAGAGAGTGGAAACACAAACCTGCAATAGCCATTCCAAGCCAAGGTGTGAGCTACAGTGCTCAGGCTGAATGTCCAGGGGAACAATGTCACGAACGGTGACAAAGATCTTACTACAGCACTCAAGGCTCTGCTGGAGTGGACATTCTATTTCCCTGATAACTCGTGGGAGAAAAAATTGGACCATTCGAAAACTAGGGGTCTTTTGAGAACCTAGGAGTGCCTAGGCCACCTCCGTGGACTTTCTTCCTGGGGCCTGTAGGAGGAACCAAGAGGAGAGGCAGTGGAGATGAGAGCTGAGGCCACCTCCATGAACTCTTCCCTTGTGGGGCCTTCAGGGAACCAAGGGGAAGGGCACTCTTCCAGTGTGGGGCCTTCGAGGAACCAAGGAGGAGTGAGGTGGAGAGATGATGTCCTCTTCCCATGTGGGGCCTTCAGGGAACCATGAAGGAGTGAAGAGGAGAAATGAGACCATCTCTGTGAACTCTTCCATTGTGGGGCCATTAGGGAACCACAGAGTGAGGAGAAATGAAGTCCTCTTCCCTCCTGGGGCCCTCGGGGAACCAAGTTGGGGTGGATTCTTCCCTTGTGGGGCCTTAAGGGAACCAAAGGGTGGTGAATTCTCCATCGTAGAGCCTTCGGGGAACTAGGGAGTGGAGAGGAGAGATGAAGCCCTCTTCCCTCGTGGGACCTTCAGGGAACCAAGGACGAGTGAAGAGGGGAAATAAGACCTGGGAAGACGCATTGTCAAACCAGAAGATATAGCTTCATTTCCAATGACAACTCTGGTGAACTTTATTTGGGTTGTTGTTAAAGGATTGAGGTAAAATGGGAGATAGCACAATGGGCCTATGGCCTAAGTGCTCACGGGAACTAATCGTAATCCGTCTCCACGAAGAATAAAAAAAAAAGAAATAATAATTAAATGTTTGTAATATAACCACTTGAGCGACAGAGCAAGGGCGTCAATAAAGGGGGGGGGAGGTTTCAGTGGGTTCAGTGGGGGCCAAACCCCCCCCATAGGATTCGCAGGAAAAAAGAGAATAGTACTCGTAGATCGTAAGCGGCCGAGTTGGCATCGCATTTGGATCCCACCCAGGCATTAAGGCACAGGTTTAATTGACAATATGGTGTACAATAAGTCGTGATAAGCAAAAAGTAACCAAAAAAAAATCTTTTCTCCCTTGTCCGTGAACATATATGTATGTACCTAGCTGCCAAATAGCAGGCAGCAGAAGTGGCGACATCTCTAATGTCTAGTAAAATTAATATGAATACCTTCTTCATCTTCAGCGGGATTCTGTCCATCAGTGAGGGCGGAGTAGCAGGTACAAGTTCTGGTCTTTTCTGTGTACACACACTTCCTCAGTGTCTGCAATCTGCAACACAAAACCGTTTAACAACACCAGCAGTTGAAAACCGGCTCTGCAGGTTTGTGCTGCTTTGGTTCGGCTTCAATTTAAGTGAAGTGACCATTTTATAAATTCGATAGGAACCGGTTTCAAAAACAGCCGGTTCCTCGTATCCAGTGACAGCTAGTCACCGGGACAAAGTAACCGCTACAGGCAATGACGTCGCATATAATATTAAGACGCGTGGTATTATTATTCACAACTGCCAGTTACAATAATAATCATATTATCATCAATCTCTCCATACCCGGAAAGATTCACGAAGTTACATATCCAATAGTACTTACGCTTAGTAAATAATTGTTTCCTGGTGTAACAGAGAGCTTTTAAAAATAATAAATATTTGAAGTGACTAATACTGCATTACAATATGTGGTTATAAATGTAAATAAGTATGTTAGTCGTAAATAACTAATTGTAAGACTGTTGCAAGTCATGATACAAATAGGACAGTAACAATACTGCTCTGTTCGTATAATGACTTGCAAGTACAAACTCGGTTATAAAAATAAGTATACATAGTTCTAAGTCACTAGTGATATAAGTCTTAGTTGTATGTCATTAGTTATCAATCTTAGTTATAAGCCACTTGTAGTATATAGGTATAGATTTAATGTACATATAAATGAATTTGTAAAGCGCCCTTGAGGTGATTTTCTCACAAAAATGGCGCTATAAAAGTCATCCAATTATTATTATTATTATATATTTGCCACTGCCAAAATTCATAAAAAAAAATTAATAACGTAATATTTATTGACATTTTAGTGAAACTCAATCGAAAATCTGGAGACAGAAAAATCAGAAAAAGATATTGGCACCTCTGGGACTCGAACCCAGGACCCTCTGCTTACATGGCAAAATGCTCTACCATAGATATAGACACCTTAGCTCGTATTTGCTATGGAAGATTTAAAAAAATATGGTTTAAAGGATTCATAGTAACTTTTATATACACTAGAAATAACACCTTAAAATGAAAATTTTAAATCTTTGAAGTGAATCCGAAAGAAGAAGATCGTATCAGAAATTTAAAAAAAATTTAAACACGTTGTTTTGAACCCATTTAGCAACCTTTTATCGCTCTTAGAATTTAATAATAAATTTTTTTTTTGAATGACCCACCTTACTGTCCAACCAAAGTGACAACTAGATGTAAGTTTTAGATGTAAGTCACTAGTTATAAGTTTCAGTACTTAGTTGCTAGTTATACGAGGGCTGTCCGTAAAATAAGGTCTTCAAGATGCTGCGGTCGCGAGCAATCCTACATTACTGGCGTGTAGCCTGGTTTCCCTATGCCAAATCCCCACCAGTTACAACCTCTGTGACGATTAGTCTCGGCGTGGAAGCCGTTCGCGATGGCGCTTCCACTCGCCGCACCCGCCAGGTGTGAGTTACTTTTTCCGTACACTTCAAGCAGCTGAGAATGAATTTCTACCGGGGTTTTGTTCTTTGCACAAAAAAACTAATTATAGAGCGTAATTCACACCTGGTGGGTGTGGTGAGCGGAAACTGCATCGGGAAAGGCTGCCATGCCAAGACAAAGTATCGCAGAGAGTGCAGCATGGTGGGGATTTGGCGTAGGGAAACCAGGCTTCAAGTCAGTGTTGCTGTATCTTGCGTAAAATTGTTCCTCGCGATTGCAGCACCTTGGAGACCTTATTTTACGGACAGCCCTCGTAAGTTTAAGTGATAAGTTGTATGTTAGTTAAATAAATGAAGTTGTAAAGCGCCCTTGAGGTGGTTTTCCCATGAAATTCAATAATTATTATTGTGACTAGTATTGTTACCTGTTCATGTGTATGACGGTGGTGGTGATGGTGACCAGAACGCAGGTGAGGGCGCACACCAGGCAGCACGCCCCGACCACCTTAATCTGCAACGTTTCAACCTGCTCAATCCACAATGGCCACATTATACTACAAGCTTTAATCAAAACATATCACACATATTGCATTATTAAATACCAGCGCACACCTGTCAAACATAACATCACAGGATCGTCTGAATTCTTCACAAAATCAGTTCCAATCTCAAAAATTACAATTAAAATAATTTTCTCTTAAAATATTACATTATAGGTAGGTACATTAATGCTCTTCTAAATTCTTCAAACAATCAATTTCGATTTTGAAAACATATACAGCAGAATTCGGATTGGCTTACCGTTTTTAGCGATGACAATGTAAACTCAAGTTAGGTTTCATAGTTAGGTACTAGTAAAACATATCCGTTTAGTACGACTCCGTTTTAATCTACCAACTGCTTAAAGCAACCTATTTTGACTATTTTAATGATAATTCGTCCGATTAGAACGACGCACAGTGTTTTGTAAACAAAACACCAATACCGCGCCTAACACCTATCCTTATTAGCAGAGGCGGCCCCTTCCTTAGTGCATTTCTGCACTGCACTACCGAACATCGATATACGTCAGAAGTGTAAATTAGTACATCCTCTCACGAAGAATTCCCACCAATTCGTTACAAAATCCTTACCAATTGACTAGACTCCCTCCCACATGCACATTTTGTTATTGCCTAGGCGTGACGTCACATGAAGTTATATTTCTACTGGGATCATCTCCAGATGCTGGAGTGCCCGTGCCCGTGAAATGAGCAAGACGGGTATAGACCCATAACAAAGATTGACGTGTGAAAGCAGAGAAGACATATGGTGCTTGCGTGCATTAGCGGAGTAAATGACAAAACATTAAACTTGCATAATGTGGTCCCGAACCTTTGGAATGAAATAGTTAATAATCCACTATGTATGTACTATGTTAATGTTACCATTTTTTTGTGAAATGCAATATGTACTGGCAAATTTTGTCACGGGCCGCCTCTGCTTATTAGCATGCTTAAATCACACAGTGTTTTTCAATTGAAGAAAACAGTGCTATATTACACCGTTTAGAAGCCGGTGAATCAAATGTAATCCTCGCGAAGGAGTTCAGCATGTTTCATGTAAAAACAAGATTAAATTATCCGACCGTTTTGTATGAAAAGGCCGCTAGAGGGTCGTTATATCCAGATTCTGCTGTAATATATTTATAGCTTTAAATAGATTCACTTTATCAGAACTGTTTACATGTTTTATATTGTGGGGTATCAATTTGGGAGACGGGCATGGGTTCCGCCGCACCAGAAACCATTATTGGATTACCAACACGTCTGCCATAGGTCACATAATCATCATTTGAGAGTTTCTAATTAGTAAGGTTTTCACATACTAATTAGCAACTATCATTTATGTCACGGTCATTTATCAATTGAATAAAATATTTATTGTATTTATATTTATATATAAAATGTTTTTTAGTAAAGCTGATAGTGAAAAAGTGTAAAACAAGCAAGTTTTAAAATATGAAGATAATTTTGAATGAGTGGTACTTACCAAATAACTGTAGCGATTTCTCCTCCTTGCCAGGCTCATTATACAAAGACCGGTGGCCACCAACTGAAATTTTAAAAATATATTTAGATAAATAAGCTTGGTGTAGTAGTGAAAGGAATAGGGGGTAGGTCACAGATTAAAGAAACAACACATGTCATTATGGGTGAGGGGCAGTGAAAATGTTGTGGTTCACTTACAATCCGTACTTATGACAAAATATTTAGGTAAAAGTAACAAGTAATTCCACCTAACTTTTTCATAGAGTAGGTCTATTCTAAGTTGTTTTTGAATAGCTTTAAAAAATTCAAAACTGTGCGATCGGCAGGGAAAGTTATGGCTACAGTGTTCTGGGATGCAGAGGGTTTTATTATGGTTGATTTTTTTAAGCAGGGATGCACAATAAATTCTGTCCAATACGTCAAACACAACCCTCCAAAAGCTTGAAACACGTCTTTTGCCCAAAAAAAGCTACGGTGGATGTTCTTCTTTTGCATGACAGTGCAAGATCACACACCAGTCGTCACACCACTGAAGAGATTGTGAAAAATTGATGGATAGTCTTGCCCTATCCTCCATACAGCCTGACCTGGCGCTATCAGATTTCCATCTGTTCGAGCTACTAAAAGAAGCTCATCGTGGGATTTATTTTGAAGAAAGGCCGTGAAAACTTCCATGCGTCGATGGCTTAGGAAGCAGGACCGCGCTTTTTACCACTCTTGGGAAACATGCTCTCGTTAAAAGATGGACCAAAACTTTGGAAATGGACGGAGATGATATTGAAAAGAAACAAATTAATAGCCAATAGTGTGGTTTTTGACCTTTGTAATTGCCTTTTTTATTTGTTGACAATTAAAAGAGAAAAAAATAGGAGGCATTACTTTTATAGTGTATATTGAATTGTTATTTATTCAGCTGTATTCTAATAAATGAACATATATTATCAGTGTCTCACCATAGCGGCCGGCACCGGTGTGGGAATGGTCTCCAGGTGGTGCAGGCTGTCGGTGTGCGCTCTCAGCAGCATGGCAGCGGCCAGCAGTAGGCCCCCTAGCAGGCAGGCCATGGCCCCCATGCCCAGGCACCACCACACGTACTTGCGGGGGCCCGGGGCGGCCGTCACCGCCCCACTGGATGGGGCTGGCGGGTCCGATCCACTTGAGCCGCCTGAATAGAGAGAATGATTTATTTATTTATTTGTAAGAGATAAACAGCTTATACATAAAATATATGTAGATATACATATATACAAAGTTTAATTAATTTAGTATTTAACTATAATAATTATAGTTAGATACTATAATTTTAAATATGCAATTATTATTGTTCTCCAAAATGATCTGAAAGAATCTCATCCTTGCAATCTCTCGAAAGAAACCATTCCTTTGATCTGAATGCAATTATTAATGTTCTCCAAAATGACCTTGAAAGAATCACATCCTTGCAATTCTTTCAAGGACAGAAAGAAACCATTCCTTCGTTCCAAATGCAATTATTAATGTTCTCAAAAGTTGTCTTGACAGAATCTTATTCTTGTGATATCTTGAACGAAACCATTCCTTTGTTAAGAGCATATAACTAGAGAACACTAGAAATATGTCATTTTTAAATCAATGTTTAGACGTATTGACTCTTTTCCGCAAAAATTTATAAATTGGTTTCGAAAGATTGTTCTTTTATCTAGTAAATATATGCAAAAAAATTATAATTTTTGGTATAATAAAGTTATACCATAGGTCGTTGGCGGATTTGTTAAATTTTCAAAAAAGTACATTTATTATACAACACCCATTTCAAATCATATAATCATGCAGTAAAATAAATCAATACATTATCTGGTAAACGTATGTAACAGAATTTTAATTATAGTTTAAATAAAATCATTAAAAAATATATAAGTCATGTGTTTCTTGGCGAAAATTGGTCCGTTTGTGTATTTATTTGCGCACTTACAGACTAATATATTTCAAATTTTTTTACATTCTGAAAATTACTGAAAAATTCTGAAAATACTGATATTATTGAAAAATGATAAATACTTATGATCAAAAAATAATTACAAAAAGTACATAATTTTAATAGTTTTATCAACACGCCTTTCAGCATTTTTGGATGTAGGTATAAATTAAAGCAAATTTGGAATGAAATAAAATCGATATTGAGTTATAATTTTAAAAAGTTGGTACGGAGAGTAATTAATCTTTCTCATTGGAACCGCCCTGTACAATCATAAGAACCTCTATCGACGAAATGTGGATTTTCGGCCGCTGGCTGGTTATACGCTCTTAAGAATATTATGAACTAAATGTGCAATTTGGCTGTCCTGAAACGAGAAACCTTCCCAGTTGGACAGACAAAGCATCATTTTTGTAATGTATGGTATTGTAATACAGGGTGGCCACAAAAAACGGATTTCAAAATTCCCTGATAATTCCAGGTTTTCCAGGGCAGTTTCTACATTTTTCCCTGATATGTTTAATTTGATATAAGGGGATATCGTTCGTTAGATAAATAATAAAGGGAATTCCGCCATCTATAGCATTTATTATTTCTTTGCATCCCAATAAGCCAATAATCCATTAAAAACCAAATACACTTGTTACAAATTTATGATATTTCACCTGAAGACAATTTGTGAATAAATGAAAAGACCAGACAATAAACAAAAATTTTAACAAAACAAAAAACGACTTCAAAAAATGCACTAAAAAGTAAAAAAATAATTTCGTACAATTGTTATTTTTGGAGATATTATTTTATTATTTTTATTTTAAGGTGGAATGTAATCATAAATTATTTCGAAATAACGAAAATTTTATTTCGCAATACGATAAAAATAATTTTTTTAGTGGGAAAAAAAATAATTTCGTATTTTTTAAATTTACAGGGGGTTAGCATTTATCAAATATAAATCAGAAATCAGAACCTTTTCTGACCGCCCTTACATATGTTTTACAAAATATTTTCAAATTATGAAGACCCTTAAAAATACTCTGGAGATTTTTCTTTAAAGCGACATACGTAAATTTAAAAAAAATCAAGAATAGGGTTTTGGTTAACTTTTTTCATAAACCCTAAATTCAATGTTTTTTGAAATTCAAATTACAAAACTTAGGTTAAGTTTATTAGAAAAAACGGAACGACAACGTCATTTTAAAATCTTTCTCCATTTTTTAAAATAATTTTCATATTTTTAAATTTTGTATTAAAAGAGGTTTTCGGGACTTTTAAAATAATGAATTACATTACCGTAACATGGCGCTTTATCATGCCCGTCGCCCAAACTTGAACCAAAAGCTTTTATTTTTTGGCAACAGGATACGGAAAGCGATACAATACACTGTTGCCAATTAATAAAATCATCGCCTTCCCTTCTGTCCATGAGTTTAGTCTTATATTATAAATAATGTCGGACTCTCCGACTTTCGAGTTAGCTTAGTGGTAAAGCGTTTGATTTCGGTCACTGGGAGGTAAGGTTCGAGCCTTGGTCAAACCAAGTTTTTTTTTTTTTTTTTTTTCAATTTAAAAACTAAAATAGATGGCTACGTTCCATTGACGGTATACTTGGTCGAAGCTACGTTCCGATTATTTTTTAAATACATTCCTTTGAGAAATAGTTCAATTTTACTTGAAATTGCTTCAGCCGTGTTTGACCAGATCTGAATAGCCCGGTACTCTATACAGGAAAGGAAGGAGAGGAGGTTCTGGGAAGGAAAAAGGTACGTGGGGTGGGTAGGAATCTGGGGGTAGTGTGTCCAGGAGCGATGGACGTATCCTACTGCGGTGCATGGCGATGTTCCGAGAGATTCCGACTCGAGAGGATAAAAGATCTCCCTCAACAACACCACTACAACACGGGCATGTGCCTAGTGTGATGGCCAAAAAATTACCCATTTACTGTAATATATAAACTTTACTGAATAAAGAATATTAAAAAAAAAAAAAAATCATTCTCTCCCGATCCGGCCTGCCGTGCAATAGGTGAGCAGACACATCGGTCGCCAACACCCGACAAACCGCACCCCATGAACCCGGGCACCCCTGCTGAGTCACCAAACGTAGCGTAACACTTGGGGTGACTTATGGCAGAGGTTTTGGTTATCCAATAAATGGTTCCCGGGGCGCGGCAGCCACACCCGCCTCCCAAATTTATTGGATAACCAACAACAAAGGTTTGCTAGGTTTGGTGAGCAGGAGTGCACGGGTTCT
Organism: Limnephilus lunatus; assembly: GCA_917563855.2. Classification (NCBI taxonomy): domain Eukaryota; kingdom Metazoa; phylum Arthropoda; class Insecta; order Trichoptera; family Limnephilidae; genus Limnephilus; species Limnephilus lunatus. The sequence goes on along the minus strand of OU830596.1, from coordinate 20,160,491 downwards.
TGGGGTGAGGTTTGTTTAAGTCTTGGCGGCGAAGGCTTTAGCCCACCCACTGCATGGCGGGCCGGATTGGGAGTGACAGGTTGAGGGAGACCTTTTGACCCGTCGCCTTGCACCGCAGTGAAAGGGATGGATTCGCACGTTCGTCACTCCTAATCCCCCCAGAACGTCCCCTCCTTCCTTTCCCTAAAAATACCCTATTCACGGCACCCTCAAGATGACATAGGCCCTAAGAGCATTTTTTTACTGAGGCCTCCTGTATCGAGATAATGCAAAAAAGGAACAAGCACAAATCATTCTGTGATCCACGTGATCTTGAGATTTTGGGTGACGATAAATTGGCCAAGCGTCAGAAATGTCACTAGCTACAGCTGACGTGCGACGCGACGTTGCCATAATGACTTTAGGTAGTTTTTTCTCAAAACATTACTGTATTGACACGTGCATAGTACCCTTGGCCGGCTAGCCGCCCGAATTATTTGATGCAACCAGATGCGACATGTTGAATAATAAAATAAATAATATTTATTTTTCTAGTGGCATCTTTCGGATTTTAACGAAACTTTTTGAAAACAAAATAATCTCAAAATGAATGTTAAAGACCGTTCTGACCGCTGGAGTGCTCTGTTGCAGTTTAGTACGGATATTATACCTATTCCTTCTTCGCGTTAAGATCTCCACATCTCACCTATAACTACCTATGTATGTTGTTACCCTGGCTGACACTGACTCCAAAAATAACAATTGTACGAAATTATTTTTTTACTTTTTAGTGCATTTTTGAAGTCGTTTTTTGTTTTGTTAAAAATTTTTTTAAACCAGCTTTCTAATAAAAAAAAATCATCAATATTGGTTCACCCAATCGAAAGTTCTGAGGTAAAAAACATTAAAAAAATACCGTCGAATTGATAACCTTCTCCTTTTAAACGACTTCCAAAAGGAGGAGGTTATCAATTCGACGGTATTTTTTTAGATTTTTTTTTAAATGTTTGTTACCTCAGAACTTTTGATTGGGTGAACCGATATTGATGATTCTTTTTTTATTAGAAAGCTGGTGCTTCCCGTGTGGACCCATTTTAATTTGGTCCAGTTCTGACAATGGGATCCATGAGAAAACTATATATGACTTAAATTTGCAATAAGCGACAAATGGACGAATAACTCAATATTACGCCAAAAGATTTCGATGATTCTTTTTTTGAAGTAAAACTTCTTTACGCACGCTCGTCACTAAAAATCAAAAAATAAACAAAAAATTTAACAAAACAAAAAACGACTTCAAAAAATGCACTTAAAAGTAAAAAAATAACAATCGTACGAAATTATTTTTTTACTTTTTAGTGCATTTTTTTAAGCCGTTTTTTGTTTTGTTAAAATTTTTGTTTTCGAAGACGTTTAAAAATAGACAAATAAACAAAAAAAAACATTAACATTAGAAGAGATACTAAAAAATATCACATGAAACAATATTTTTCACTGCAATCGGTGAAGAAATGGAGAAAAAGCCGCAGTTATTATTGTGAGGTTTGAAAAACATAATTTAGAGTGGTTGTCAGAAATGACAGTTGTCTCCAAATCTTTGGGTAGACCAAATATTTGGGTTTCAAAGACCCAATCATGTTTGATAACGTCTAAAAAGGATCGAAATGATAATCTAGTCTCCTTCAACGGAAGCATTCTTCCGAACAGGACCTCCATTGATATGCTTGGTGTAACTCTAAGTGACCAGCTCAGGTATGGGGGCTCCATCGAAACCAGAGTTAAGTTAGCCTCTCAGAAACTGGGCGTACTGTACAGGGCCCGCAGATACTTTAATAGTACACAACTGCTAACCCTGTACAAATCGCAAGTGCGCCCCACGGTTGAATTTGGCAGCCACCTCTGGTCTGGAGCTCCAAAATACCTTAAAAAAAACCCTTGACTCTGTGCAGAAACGGGCGGTCCGTTTGATAGATTCTCCCATCTTAACAGACGGATTGCAATCTTTAGAGCACAGGCGTCAGGTGGGAATGCTGTCCTTGTTCTACCGGTATTACAATGGAAAATGCTCCGAGGAACTAGCGTCGTTGATCCCCTCGGCACCGGTGCATAGTCGGGAAACACGCCAAACAAGCGCCCAACATTTGTACCCGGTTGACATTAGTCACATGAGAATGGGTCATTTTTACGACTCGTTCTTGAGTTCAACAGCTCGGATGTGAAACGATTTACCGGCCTCTGTGTTTCCTCCCTCCTACAACATGGGTCTCTTCAAGACCCATGTTCACTCCTTCCTTTCCTCAAAAGGACCCTCCACACAGCATCCTCAAAGATGACATAGGCCCTGAGGGAAATTATTTTCCTCTGGGCCTCCTGTGTGGAGTTAATGTAAAAAAAAAAAAAAAAAAGTATTTCAAGAAAGTGGTTCTAGATCAAGGAAGAAAAAAGTGCATGATATTTAGAGTCTTGCACTCTTGATGAACTCCAGTTAGCAGCAGAAATGTGCACAAATGTATAAATGGGGCTGCGATGGTTATGGTAGTCACAGTCACTTCAAGCAAAGGTATAGTGATGGAGAATATCATGATGACTCGAATCTCCCTACAACGTCGTAGGTGCCACTTCAGCTTTACAGTGAAGGAAACTCAAGAAGCAAGACTATTATATAGCTAAACCCATGGTCTTCATCTACAAGGAACTTCAGACCAATAAGAGCCCGTTCACACTTCCGTCGTAATAACGGAGGTGGGTTCCGTCATTACGACGGAGGCCCTAGCCGCTGTAGTGGCTCTATGGAGCTGTTCACACTTGCCGGATCCGGCGTGAAGGCGGATCCGTCATTTTTTGCCGGAGAGTTCGCCTACGCAGAGCGTCCGTCGTGAAGCCGGAAAGGAACGCGCTGGCTCATACATTTCAATGGAGCTGTTCACACTATACGGCGGGACGACGGATCCGTTTTGAACCCGCCACACCCCGCTTCACACTTCACCACCGCCCGCTCCCAGACGCAAGCGAGCAGGCAAATTGTGTTTTTATGGGGCGCGCGTTTGGCGTTTATAATATTATTATATAATATACATGTTCGTTCCAGAATGCGATTTTTTCTATTTAATCTCAAGAAAATATTTAGTCATATCATTCATGTTTTTTAGTCATTTTAGTTATAATAATTGCTGGATGATTTTCGCATACTGGAACAAAATATTCTCCCACGGTTTGAACAAATAAGGTCCGACCCCTGAAGTAATTTTATGGCTGGTATTACATCAATACATTCCCGATTTGAAGAAAAAGTTTATTATTTAAATTGTTTTATTTTTAAGTAGGTATGTGTACATTTCAAATAGCACCTATAACTATTTATGGCAGCCCCAAGGGAAAGTTTTTGCTGTCGGCCTTTTACGGCCCAAACTAAGAGGAACTTTTATAATAGTAAAATTTGCAATATTTGCATTGCGCATTGCGCAGTGCGCACGACCGTCTACTGAAGAATGATAAAATGTTTTGGTCGTTGTTTTCGTAGAGTAGGATCCGTCTTGAAAACGGAAGTGTGAACAGGGGCCTAGGGCTTCCGTCATGACGACGGAACCCCTCTCCGTTTTTACGACGGAAGTGTGAACGGGCTCTAAGACTACAATTTAAAAAAAGAAACTCCCGAGATAATAAGAAATGAATTTGCATTTTGCGACCACTTCCAAAAAAAAGGTTCTATTTACCTACCGAAGTTTTATGTCCACTAAAAATTCGTTCAATGGTTCTGGAAATTTGTGTGATGATTTAGACTCCAACGACAACGCAAACACGTTTAGCACTTAGTTTTTCTACCATTTTTCGATTAAAATATGTGTGTATCTAATTATTGCCCGTCTTTTATTGTTTAAATATGTGAAATATAATATGTAAAATTTAAAATTAATATGTTTTATTCGCCTAGATATTTGTATATTTTAACAATGTATTATTTTGTTGTTGTAAATTTCTACGGATGAGTAAATTAATAATTTTTACTTCAAAATACATAGTTATAATTCATTAATAAGATCAAAAAAAATTAAAATTGCATTAATATTTAGTCAGCAAGGAATTAATTTGTGTTTTTTCTTCATTCTGTCCACTGTGCGTCGCAAGTAAAAGTAATAAAATACAACTTTGGGGTTTCACAAATCGCAATATAACGAATTTAGTTTTATTTTTGGAATTCCCTGATATTATACATTTTTTTTGAAATTCCCTGACATTTCCCTGATAATTCCAGGTTCGGTAAAATTCCCTGATAATTCCAGGTTTTCCAGGTTTTCCAGGTCCTGTGGCCACCCTGTAATATATCAAATAAATAAATGAAGTCAAGCCAAAAAGGTCTCCTATGTTAAAGTTACTTGGAGATGGAGTTTTATTAAGTATATCTTAAAATTATTTTTTGCTGAGGAGAGGAAGAGGAAAATAGAATAAGGATGGGAGATGCTCCCGATACATTCCACACTCTTGTATTAATTTTCGATCGTACGCTTTACTTCTATTTGGCATTTCTGAAGGGTATTGTTAAAAATGTCTATATTGTAAAATTTTTATATAATATTAGTTCATGAAGATGGAACACGCACAGTCATGTAATTGCCCACTGGCAGTCTTGAAAAGTAAAAGGGTTGAGAACAAAGATATTGAAATATAAGAGATATGCTACAGTCTAATGGTCCTAGTTAGAATAAGGAATTTAGTTGATTTTTTCAAGGTGTGCAGTAATGTTGGTTAACAATATAGTTTGAACACGGAAAGAATTAGTTCTTTTCTTCGTTCAATTTGGGAGGCGGGAATAGGTACCACCGCCCGGGAACCTTTATTGGATAACCAACACCTCTGCCATAGGTCACCCCAAGTGGTTCGCTACGTTTGGTGATTTAGCAGAGGTGCCCGGGTTCATGGGGTGAGGTTTGTCTAGGTCTTGGAGGCGGATGACCGGGACACACTGAACCCCAGATTCCTACCCACCCCTTAAACCCTTCTCTGTCCCAGAACTCTTCTCTCCTACCTTTCCTTAAAAAACCTTCCACACAGCACCCTCAAAGATGACCCTGTAGAACTCGTGGTTGAAGGTTGCCAATGTAGAACAATGAGGTTGCGTGTTAGAAGTCTTTATTGAGTTCTACTAAAATTATAATTTGTAAATCATTCAGGAATGGACAGCGAAACAGATTTACTATATTACTGGCACTTAGGTAAACAAACAAACGTACTGGGTCGAGGTTAACTGCGGTTGCTTGAGCCGAGCTACCGTAACACTGAATACTGTGGCTCTTACCGGGCGCCTTTATATTGCCCGACAAGTCGGAGTGCTGCTTTATGTGGCAGTAAATCTTTACTCGGCTAATTTCTCGAAAGCGCCCGAACTGTGCATTTCAGGCGCGCAATGGTTCGTACCTTTTCTGGAACGCGTGAGAGGTAGGTAGATCTGCAGCTCTGTTTTGATGTGATAGGTACCTACCATCCAGTCACGTAATACCCGCGTTAGGCGGCTTACAAGCGGTAGCCGGAACACTCTCGTTAATTCGGCATCCGAACATTTTAATACGGGCAACGTTTCTGGAAAAATCTATATTTTTCGGAAGCAATCCAAAGCATGAGGGAGCAGAGGCTGGCTGCTACAACCCTAAGGGAAAATTATTTTCCTCAGGATCTCCTGTGTGGAGCTCATGTAAAAAAAAATTTTTAAAAAAAATTAATCTAATCTACTCGTTCATAGATGTCGCTAATTTAATTATTTTAGGAAAAAATACCTTTCGCAAGTTATGCTTTAAAATATTATGATGAATTATTTGTTTGTGTCCATACAAACAGAATATGAATAAATTCAAGAACGGAATACAAATACAATATTGCATCAGTAATTTATTTATTTTGATACAATATTTTATATTTCATAGTACGATCCAGTAATGTTGGCTTCACTGGGTGGCTTACCCGTGCTGAGGCCCCCAATATTGTATTTGTATGTAGATACATAGATAGATCGTAGATACGTTCGAGCAGATTATGAATTATTTGAAGTTTACCCTTAAGGTGATCCAGTAGTCCTTGAAAATTTCGAGATCGGAATCCCCGCCTCTTTTTGGAAGGAGTTTGAAGACTTGAGAAGAAGCTTTTGGAAAGGTTGGAAAAGGTATTTGAGAGTTATTTTTACAGGTTGATTTGCCTGTACAAAACAATTAACTCCTTTCTTAAGCATTGTTTATTATTTTTATTTTATTTGTTAAACGCCGCCCATTTGAATCCAGCCAAAAAAACAGAGCGAGATTACATTGTTTGGTTTTATTTTGTGAAATCCAGGCACAAATATTATAGCGTTTTCTGATTATTTCGTAAAGAACTTGCCAAATTAAATAATGAAATGTTATTCGAAAATGGATTTACTAGTAGGATATTTTGGCATTTAAAAGTGTTTTCTAGAGCCCTGATACTTTATTTTTTTCCAGACTAACAAAAAGACTTGTTAAAAAAATATTTGATTATTTCCAATGCCAAGATGTGTTCTACTCGCAGTATTTAATTAAAGTATCTTTAATATTTCTAAGCGATCAAATTTTCAAACCAAAAATACATGAATTTGGATTATTTCGCGTGGCTTCATCTTAATACGTATTGTTAAAATATGCAAGATGTCTAAAAAATGTTTCATTTTAGATTGTGAAGTTCCCAGAATCTTACAAAAATCGCTTAATTGATAAAAATAATAAATAAATGTGTCACCTTGAGTGGCATGTCTTGGGCGGGGGCGCGGCGGGGGTCGGGGCGGCAGAGCGGGGGGCCGCTGCTCCTTGCCAGCAGAAGCGGGCCCTGAAGGCTGCGGGGACGGGGGACCCCCAACGGAGGCGCACTCCGCGTATTGGGCGCCCCCGCACGAGCAGGCCACATGGTACTGAAACGGATAAATATCGTCACACCAATCTCCAAAAAAAAATTCACTATATACTGAGAATGATTATTCTATCCACTCCCAAAATGACAAGTTGCGTTACCATCTGAAAATTCAAGTTATTTACATATTTCTCTTTTAAAAGAACTAACAAATGGTGGAATTTAAAAATGAAAGAAATAATTTATGAAATAAAGAACTAAGAAATAATATATGTATTAGTGAAAGAAAGAATGAGAAAAAGAAAGAGTGAATAAATAAATAATGAATAAAGGAAGGAAAAAAATAAAGAATATACTAAAAAGTTAAAGAAATAATAAAGGAAAGAATAAAAGAAAAAACAAAATAAACAGTGAAAAAAAGAACTAAATAATGAAACATAGAAATAAAGAATAAATGAAAGAAAGAAAAAAATAACATAAGAATGAATGAAGAAAGGAATAAAAAAAGAATAAAACAAAAAGTGAAAGAAATAATAAAGGAAGGGATAAAAGGAAAAAGAAAATAAAAGAGTAAAAAAATAATGAAGGACGGATTTATTAAATAAAGAATAAAATTAAGGGTGAAAGAAATAATAGAATAAACATTGAAAGAACGCACTAAAAATAATGAAAGACAGACAAAGAATGGATGAAAGGAAGAATATTTAAAAGAACTAAAAATGAATATAATAAAAAAAATTTAAACCTAAAGAAAGAATGAAAATAAAAACGAAAGAAATGAATAACATAATAAAAAATATGAAAGAAGGAATAATATAAAGAGTGAAAGAAAGAATGCATGAATGTAAGGACTAAAGAAAAAATGAATGAATGAAAGAATGAATTAAAGTAAAAATTAAAGAAAGAATTAATGAAAGTAAGAATTAAAGAAAAAATTAATTAAAGAAAAAAAAAGAAGTAAGGAATGAATGAACAAATTAAAGTAATAAATAAAGAATGAATGAATGAAGGAGGTGTGGGTAGGTATCTTGTGACATTCCGCCCTGGTCCTGGCTGTCTCTGCCGTTAGCTGCGCGCCATCATATCTGCTCTAATGAATGACGGAATATACCAGAATTGACGTTGAGCGGATGAGGTTTTAGTTTTAGGGACCACGCAACCCAGGTTTGATGAGAAGCGGTTGTGTGCTTGATGTTTTGGAGCCATCAATAGGTTTTTGAATGAAGGCTGTGTGGATAGGTACCTTGTGCAGGTCACTGGAGACGCTGGCGGTGGAGGCGGTGGAGGGGTCGCAGTCAGCGCAGGGCCCGCGGCGCGACATCCCGCCCTGCTCCTGCTGTCTCTGCCGTTAGCTGCGCGCCATCATATCTGCTCTGCTGGTGCTGACCAACAAAACAAAACATTATCTATTATTAGAGACAGTGATCCGTAGCTTTAATTTTTAAGAAATGTAGCATTAATTTTTGAAAAATTAGCTTTTATAGCTTTAATTTTGCGTTTTCATAGCGTTTATGACTAAATAGGATAACGTCAAAGAATGAGAGTCGGCAAGAGGTGAAAAACAATTAAATTAGCCAAATCACTTGAAACATGTTTATTTATTTATTTATTTATTTATTTACGCCTATTCAGGCTTTTACATATACATATATAACAATATTTACAAAATTATTCTCATAAATAGTGCAGGAAACAACTATTTAAAACACTTGCACAAAAATAAAATATAAAGTAAAAATAATATTGAATTTGATCCACACAGTACCCACGTAGGTACAAAATATAAAAAAAATCCAAAATAGTTTTTTTCTTTCAGCCGACAAAATACTGTTACTTAATGTGTTAAGTCAATTTAAATAGCTTTATCAAAATATTCCCCTACTTGATGAAAAAAACTTCAATAAGGTATGCTTATACTATTTACGGTGCTCCAGATTTTATGTCCGGGTTGAATCTTTCCCAAATGAAAGACTAAACCCTTCCACACACTTTTCCACAAATGAATATCTAGTAAATTAACGCAATTTAAGTGCACTATATAAGAATAAAACAATACAAGAACAATACGTCAATCCACCAGAAACATAATGGGAAAATATTTCACCGACTCCAGATATTTTCATATCAGAGGGTTCGGCTCTGATGAAATCCTAACTGGTCCGATAAATCCTACTGATCCCTCAATATAAATATTTAAAAAATCTTTCGTAATCCTACATGTATTTAAAATGACCGACTTTTGCATTTTTATGTACAAATTTTTTGACAAATCTAATACGCCTAAATTTTGAATGAGAAAGCTAGGTATAATGCCAGTAGCCGAAATAACAAATGGTAATATTTTTATAGTCTGAGAATGCCAAATTCTTTTAATTTCATTTCCTAAATCTGTATATTTTCTTATTTTTTCAGAAACAGTTTTCTGAATATTACAAGAATTTGGAATAGCGACATCAATGATATAAGTTATTTTCTTAATTTTGTCATGTAAAACTATATCGGGTCTATTATGACTAATTGTTCTGTCTGTCAATATAGTTTTATCATAATAAATTTTATAAAATTCATTTTCTAAAAATGAATTTGGTTCATATTCATAATATGGTACATTACGGCAGTCAATCAAGTTATGTTTAATTACCAAACTTTGGTGAATTATTTTTAAAACTTGATTGTGCCTAAATGTATACTCGATATATTATTGCTGGATCTTTTTTGGTATATTAAAATTGACGAACTAAATATATCAACAACATCGGAGTATTTGTTTCCTAGTTGTTGAATCGTCGCATAGGAGTGAAATATTGGCATATTGATGTGGAATTGTTACAATAATATGGTAGGTACTGTCTTCTAACTGACCTGCATGGAGTATGAAAAGAGATTACATACAATAAATCAGGGGTATCAAACATTGAATTAATGATTTTATACAAACAGGTTAAATCGGAAATGATCCTACGATCAGATAATTTTATTAAATTTAATGAACAAAGTACGTTATCGTAATTTAGGCATTCACTACGAATGCCCATTTTAAAATTTACATATCTTAAAAATTTATTTTGGATTCTTTCAATCGCATGTGAATGCACCTCATAATTTGGGGACCAAACCGTGGAATTATATTCTATGTGACTCCTTACTAGTGACATATATAATGTTTTTACAGTATTGATATTATTGAAAACACTAGATACTCTTAAAATAAATCCCAACATTTTCAAAGCTTTATTGGTTATTATTTCTATATGCTTGATAAAGTTGAGTTTCGTGTCAAGCCAAATACCTAAGTCGTTAATTTCCGAGACAGATAATAACGACATGTTGTTAATGGAATAATCGAAAATTATTGGATTCTTTATTCGATAAAACCTCATAATTTGATATTTGCTTATGTTAAGTTGCAAGCGGTTATCATGACACCATATAATAAATCTCAGCAAGTTATTTGACAATATATGGCAATCATTAATGTTTCTAATTGCTTTGAATAATTTCAGATCGTCTGCAAACATTAATACTTGAACATCATTGAAAATATATAACACATCATTAACAAATAATAAAATCAGAATTGGACCTAAATGTGAACCCTGGGGAACACCACTCGTAGCAGTGAATTTGTATGAAAATGTACCATCAATTTTGACAGCCAGTAATCTGTTGATCAAGTAACTGGTTATCCACTTGTATAGTGAACCACGTATACCGAATTTATACAGTTTATTCAGCAATAACTCATGATTAACTTTATCGAACGCCTTACTTAAATCGGTATAAATAGAGTCAACTTGACATGGAATCAGATATATAGTTTTGATACATTAACAAGTTAGTAAGGGTAGATTTTTCATTTGTTGTTTAGGATAAATAACGTGTTTTAATGGGAAAATAATTTTGTTAATTGTATTATTGATTGAAACTCAACATGGCACATATTTCTACAGTACAGTGTTCGTTCTACGATCTGTCAATACAAGATTATAGCGACTAAAAAAACTTTCTGCATCAGCACTATTGACAGGGACCCACACAGTCATCAGAGCCGCCTCAGCAAATTCTCTGTGAAAAAAATTTACAGCTAAGAGTAGCTGAATATGTCTACAGTGACTTCATCCCTCACTTGCTCTACAAGCTGTCTTTGAAAATAGCTGTTACCTTCCAGGAATTTACTGTCATCAACAGATTTGAATGTTGGTGCAAGCCTTCTTTTACTTGATAGAGTCTGATCGCTGGACATTCTGACCTACAATCGCAGGATTGAATATTTTACCTGCATGCTCAAGAAATAGATTAGTTGCTGCTGTCTTGACGGTTCAGCATATGAGATGCCAGTTTCACAGAACTCTTCTGACGACTCTCTCTTATTTGGGTTTTTATACAGCCTTTAAGGTTTTGGCAGGGAAAACACCATCACTCAATTTTTTTAAAGTAAGGCTTATGGACACCAAGTCCTCCCAAAGTAAATGAGCGTATGGATATTTTGACCCTTCTAATACATTTTACCAATTTGACAAATTGGCCACACACTTCGTCAACAAATGTCAAAAGAATACATACCAAAGTTGCCTTAATACTATCTGTAAACTGCTCTAAAATGTAATCAATAATTGAGTTTTTGGGTTCATACTCCTTCATGAAATGGATGAGAGCATCCTTGTGTTCAGCTAGATATTCGACTACATGAAACCACGTGTTCCATCTAGTTATGGCAAAGTTTGGCTTTCATTTCATGATAAGTTCGCATGTTGTTGAGTTTTGTAGTAAAAACATCGCTGCTATTTCGCATTTTAACTTATTTATCTCTAAAAACAAAAATTTTAACAAAACAAAAAACGACTTAAAAAAAATGCACTAAAAAGTAAAAAAATAATTTCGTATTCTTCTACAACTTAATAATCAACTTACTTTTTCTACTCATCAATGTGTAGGTACGATTGTTATTTGTGGAGTCGGTGTCAGCCAAGGTAGGTTTGTAACTGCATACATAGATATAGGTGAGATGTGCTTGTGTCGCACGATTGTTATTTTTGGAGTCGGTGTCAGCCAAGGTAGGTTTGTAACTCCATACATAGTTATAGGTGAGATGTGCTTGTGTCGCACGCGCGACAAACCTACCATGGCTGACACCGACTCCAAAAATAACAATCGTACCTACATATTGATGAGTAGAAGAAGTAAGTTGATTATTAAGTTGTAGAACAGGGGTTCCCAAACTTATAAGTATCACGCCTCCCTACTGCTTAAAATGAATATGCCCACACCTCCCCTCGGCCCAGGGCCCAGCAAGTAACAAGTGGGCTCGCCAATCAATTGTAAAATAAAATAAGGGTAGGTAATAAAGTCCAAAAATACATTTTTAGATGTTTTATTATAAAAATATTTATTTTACACACTTTTTATAAGAAAAGTCAATGCGACGGATGAGCTTGCATGTTTTTAACAAGATTTGGAATGAAGAGCGGAGTGTTGACCGCCGCCTACGCCCGCGCCCGCGCCCCCCTCCACATATATTCGCGCCCCCCTGGGGGGGCGCGCCCCCCACTTTGAAAATCAATGTTGTAGAAGAATACGAAATTATTTTTTTACGTTTTACTTAAGAGCGCGCAGGAGCGCCGAGAAATTTTAACGATAGGTATTTGTAAAAATTATTTCTATTTCGTTCATCTCAGCGGGGACAGCAAAAGCGCTATCGGTGTATTGGTGAACCCCAATGCGTGTGTGTGCGTGGCTGCAGGTGTTGGAAGCACGAATCGCCGCGCCGCGCCCGCCAGCGACTTCGCGTTCTTATTATTTCATTTACTGTTATTCATTTATTCCAAAAATTAAGTAGGTGCCTAGGTACATATTCGTAATAAAATAGCGAGGTCTACATTATTTAATATTGTATTGTACTTAACTTTATTATTATTATTACTTACTACAAATACATGTGACTGCCTGCTCCGAGCTCATCTTCTGCACACGCACAAGTCAATGAGACTTGTGGGTGCGTGTATACAGGTTGCTGCCTGCTGCAACAGATAAGTCAATACGCGTCGCGACTTGAGCGTGCGTATTCCTATATAATAGATATCTTCTGCGCTCATAGTTCATTCATCTTGTTACTATTAGTAAAGTAAGATGCACGCTGTTTTGGTTTAGTAATATCGGGAGATTCATACCATCTTTTTTTATAAAACGGCAGCAGGGCCGGATCTACGAAATCTGTCGCCCTGTGCAGTAGGTACCGATAGCGCCCCCCCCCCCCCTACACTTTTATTTTGATTAAAAATCCGTTCACCCCAATTTTTTTATTTAATATTTTTTTCTTTTACACTTATTTATCAAATAAAATCAAGACATATAAAGGGTGTAACTTTTCCAAGTGACCTGCGGTAGCTCTCACACTCATTTGTTTTAAAAGAGAGAATCGCCAGGAGCCCTATACTCTCTGAATCTATTGGGTAAACATAAAATTATGGTGCTATTTTAATTATTTTATGAAAAACTCTTTTTGCAAGTTATGCTTTAAAATAATACTACGATTTGTTTGTTTGTGCCCGTACCATGATTTAAAATATAGGTTACGAGACAATGTGGGTGGTTTCGCTGAACTAGGTCCATTAGACATTCTTGAGATTTACTGCGTTTATGTATATACCCAACGCGAATATTAATAGAAAAAGCAAATACAAATTCGTTTCCATGGCAACGTACAACACAAGAATAGCATCTACAGCTTCTGACTAGCTCTAAAATCTAATAAGAATATAACCTCATATTTGTACCTTGCATTTCCCCAGCGAACAAACACCATACAAACACTGAACACTGACGTATGGTATCAACGGCTTACGAAAGACGCTTATGTACACTGACACCGTAAAATAACAAAACCAACAAATATAATAGATATTAATTACACATTTAACGAACATCAAATAATATGTCAAATCAATTATGAAACTGTCAACAGTGTCAACACGTTGCAACCTGCAAATCCTGCAAACCGTGCGATGCTATTGTTAATGGAATTTACTGAAGATTTCATAAGAAAATGGTCTTTAACTACCTTCTCCTAGAGACTTAAATCGTACAAAATAACTGTAAATATTTTGAAAGGCGCAAGTCCGTTTGTTTGATTCTCCAGAATAAAAATACCGCGCTGTGATTGGTTATTGAGTTTGGATCGCACCCATTAGTCGTAAAAGATACATGGAAAAATAGATCTTACGTTAAACTAAATATAAGGAATTTGTAAAAAAATTCTGTAACTGACTATAAATTCGTAAGCCGTTGATACCAACCTGACGCGTGCGCATTCTGTTTATTTGGAAAGTGTTGCCAGAGCGTAATAATTATTTCATACTATGGGTAATTTTTAAACGATTCAGGGAATATTATAACTAAATTTTAATACAATATTTATTTTCTCACGGCGCCCTTTCGGAGTTGGCGCCAGGTTTTTTGCACGTTTTTGAACGTATGGCAGATCCGGCGCTGAACGGCAGCATAGGCGCAGTAGGTACATCACGTACTTTGTGATTGTATAGTGTTTTTATTTTTCGCTGGCTGCATCACTCTACTGTTTTTGACTAGCCTTTTTACTGGAAACTATTCTACGTCAAATACAGACCTTCGAATTTTGACCCTGAAACCCCCTTGAATATTGAAATCTGTTTGGTCATTTCTCACGATTTACACATATAGGACATATGGTGAGTAGATACCTACTAAACTATTCATAAATTATTCATAAACTATTATTATAAACATAAACTATTCATTCATAAAAACTCAATATTACAACACAATTTCCTTTTTTAATTAAACATATAAATATCACTAAAAATGTTGTTGTTTTTTGGCTCTCCCTGAATAACGTAAATTCATCAGTTTTGACTGTATGCATAAAGTGCATTAGTGCAAGTCGGTACATTTGTTAACATATCTAGTAACCTATAATAAATATTATTCTACGTCTTAGGCTGCGTATACACACGCCAGCCGAACAACGGATTATGGGAAAGGAACGAAGCAAAAGCAAACTGCCCGAAACGCTGCGCCGCTTGCGGTTGCTTCGTACCTTTACCATAATTCGTGGTTCGGCTCGCGTCTCTGTCCGCAAAGAGTGGCGTGCACTGATTTTTCAGTGGGCTAGAATCCTAAGATTGAAAATACGACATTAATGATGTTGTCGAAGCTGAAAATTATTTTTTTTCCGAAATTTCAATTTTCAAATTCTGTGCACGCCACTATTCGCAAATATATACGTAGCATAAGATATGTGTATTTAGAAATTGAGTTACATAAAATCGACTACTATATTACCTACCTTCAACTCAAAAAATTTTTTCTTACAGATAAATAATGGGTAAAAGAAATGGAAACAAAGCGCGTTTGTTTTTATCTGCTAGACGAAAAAAACCGATTATTAGTATCAAACGACAGATTCATGTTGCACCACGTTCGACATCTAGGTAAGTCGAAATATCGCTTTCCTGTCACTCTTACTACTGAACCTCCCTAAGGTTACCTTTACGTACGTAAAGTTTTTTTTCCCGTAAGTTGCTCACATAAGAGAGTTATGGCAAAATTACCAATGGGTATCGTTTACATTGATAATTTTGCCATAACTCTCTTACGTGAGCGACTTACGAGAAAAACCTAAAGATTTATGCTACGAGAGCCGTGTATTATGTAGCATGTATAACGGGAAAATGGGATGGACAAATTTAAATAAATAAATCATTTGCATTTACAGGGATATGGATGTCATCGATACTACTTTTGGAAACTTAACTACATCTTCACTAATGCATGAAACTTCCATGGATGAATCATTTGCTCCAAATATAGACGAAAACGCAAGATCATCATCATCAACAACGCTTGATGATTTGGTGATAGAACCAGACCATATTGATGAAACCGATAATTTCGAAGGTCGCAGAATTGTGGATATAAAATATTTGTTTTCGGAGATATCAAATATAAAGCACGAACACACCAACTGCACATTTTCCGATTTAAAATTTATGAAGGAACGACGAAATGGTCTTCTAAGCCAGTATGTTTTCGAGTGCAAAATGTGCAAGAAAATAGAATACATTCACTCCGAAGACCCGAAACGGAAAATGTCTATAAATACTGCTGTCGTCGAAGGAGTGATGTGTACAGGAAATGGGTATTCACAATGGAATGAAATTTGTGGAGTTTTAAATATGCCAAATATGGATTGTAAGACTTACACGAACATAGAACAATGTTGAGCGCCAACAATTGAAGAATGTGCCTTAGAAGAAATGATCGCAGCTGGTGAAGAAGAAAAAAGGCTAGCCATTTTAAACGGTGACGTAGACGAGGGTGGCTATCCTTTGGTAACGGTGGTTGCAGATGGCTCCTGGGCAAAGAGGTCGTACAAAAGTGGATTTAGCTCCTCATCTGGCGCAGGGTGCATAGTTGGACTACGAACTAAAAAGGTTTTATTTCTGGGAGTGCGAAACTCATACTGCTGCATATGTGCTAGAGCTACTAAACTACACATAGTTGCTTCTGAGCACAGGTGCTTCATAAACTGGCGTGACAGTGCTAATGCCATGGAAGCCCACATTATAGCAGAAGGGTTCTCGAGAAGCATGGAAATGCATGGATTGAAATTTAACAAACTAGTTGGTGATGGCGACTCCAGCATCATGAAAAAAATAATGCAACAAATGCCATATGGTCCTAACCTTATAGTACAAAAAATAGAGTGCAAAAATCACTTACTCCGCAATTTTTGCAACAAAATGAAAGCACTTGGAAAAAAAACCAACAACGCTAAAGGCTTTGTACCAGTTCATATAAGGAAAAAGGTTGAAGCAAACGTTTTACGCATGAGAAGAGCTGTAGTTGGAGCAATAAATTACAGGAAAGAGCAAGAAAACACATTACAAAGTGATAAAATAAAAAATTTGAAAATGGACATAAAAAATACCGCAAATCATGTGTTTGGTGATCATAAAAATTGTGCATCGTACTATTGCAAGCCGGAGAAGTATACTGATGATCCAAATTTAGTAAGCGATCTTCGAGATTGTGGAATATGGACTGATATCCAACAATTCTTATTGTCTCTAATAGCAAATGCAGAAAGTCTTATTATTGACGTGACAAATAACACTGTGGAGCAATTCAACAACGTTATCGCCAAATTTATAGGTGGAAAAAGGGTAAATTTTACTACAAGAGGATCTTACCAAGCAAGATGTTTTGGAGCAGTAACTTCGTGGAATAGTGAATTGGCAACCCATTCAAGAATACAAAAGAAAATCCAAGGCCACAGTCCCGGCAAATACACGAAGCACTTTATAGAGAGAAAACGACGTTCGAAGGAGAATAAACAAATGTGTCGAAAAAAAAAACTAAAGTATAATGAAAATACGACAGAAAAAAGAAAAAAAGTTACAGGGCCCGATGAAAATTATGGTCAATTGGAATTAGAACCAGATATGCCACCTGAAATATTTGAAACGAAAAAAGAGGAATTTCTCAAAGAATTATCTTCAACCAATAAGGAAGAGCTCGAACGGAATACGGTAGGCCAAAGCAATAACAATCTGTGGGCAATTGAAAGACGTAAGCGGATAACGGCGTCTAACTTTGGAAAAATATATAAGCTTCGGCAAAAAACTTCAGTTACGGGAGTACTAAACTCTTTACTGTACTCACAATTCAAAGGAACTATGGCCACAAATTATGGAAAAGAAAATGAAAGCCTAGCAATAGAGCAATTTTCAAAAAAAACAAGTTTTCAGGTATCCGCTTGTGGGCTATTTATCGATAAAACCAAAAACTTTTTAGCGGCAAGTCCGGATGGCCTTATCGGTGAGGATTCTATAATTGAAATTAAATGCCCTTATAGTATAGCAAATATGTCACCAGAAGAGGGAATTGCACAAAAGATAATTGATTACTGTAAATTGGAAGACCATTCTTTAACATTAAAACGGAATCATAATTACTTCTACCAAGTACAAGGCCAGTTACATATTACTCGTCGTAATTATTGTTATTTTGTTGTGTGGAGTCCAAAAGGTTTGCTGTATGAAAAAATTGAGAGGGACGATGAAATCTGGCAAAAAATCGTTCCACTGTTAGAAAATTTCTACCACCAATGCCTTTTACCAGAAATAATTGACGGTCGCATACCAAGAAATTTACCGGCGAGGGAAAGGTCTGGACCATAAATTGTTTTAATTTCATTGTGTAGATGTTAAACAGTAATTTTTTTTACAATAAAGCGTTTAAAAACAAAAAATATTAGATCATTGAAGAAGATTGAAAATGTCAAGTGATGTAGGAGGTATTCCCAAAAGTGCATTTTTCTGTAATAATATAACGTATTAAAAAAGTTAAATAAAAACTAAACTAGTTATGTGTATGTACCTAATATGTAGCACAATAAACAATATGGTGCCTCTTATACATAGATTTCAATATTCATTTGTATAATATGATATTATAATAACATAATCGATTCAACAACATGTGGTAGATGCATGTACCACTGAACATACGCTGTACCAGCATTCCATCAAACGATCAGTGGTGTATGTACTTACCATCACACATTTTCTTGTAAAATATAATTTTTTTGAAAAAAAAATCTAGAACAATATATTTAGTCAAATATAAAAGTTTTTTTTTGGTTCGGTAGTTGTATCTTAAAAAAAGTGTCCTATAAAGGGATAATATTATGTTGAGTACAACCTTCAAAAGTTATCAAAAAATATTTTAATTAATTTTTGTGTTCCATATCCAACTCGGCAATACTGAACGGAATCATCTCGGGGTCTGTCTGTAACAGGTGTTTTTTTTTCAATTTTTTTCCATTAATTTATTTGACGTAAACAAATTAAATTTGTCACAATAACTTTAGTAAATAAGCTCGTTAAGTATTGGCACACTCAAAATAAGTCACCAAACAGAAAAATAATTTTAAAAAAACATCGATAACTCGGGACATGACAACACTAGTGGACTAGTGTATCGATATAATTATTGAGAATGTCACATCACTTCGTTGACTGTATACGTATTCAACAAAACCCTCTCCGCCCCCCCTCACCCCCGAATACTGAGAGAAAGGGACACATGCACCTCAGCCTGATAATACCCAAATAAAATTGTCAAAATCGAGGTTTTGTAGTCCTCATTTTTCTACTCCAAAACTGAACCAATTTCCAAGATTTTTTTTACCAAATGTATTGGAAGAAAACATTCTATGTCTGTACCTTTTGCTTTTTTTAAAAATACATCGTCTAATTTGTATACTGAACGTTTGTTGAGGGCGTTAAAAAAAGGCAATTTTAACAATTTTTGAAGGGTTATAACTCCTATAAAAAGTAACTTATCAAAAAAATCAAAACGTACCGACACGCTTGCGGTCAATATTCATATTATGTAAAAAAAATATTTTCTCTAGTGTCAAAATTCAGAGAGGGAAATGAGGAATACGTTTGTATGGAAAAAACACCACCCGGTTTCCTCTTAAGTAGTGCATTTTTTTAAGTCGTTTTTTGTTTTGTTAAAATTTTTGTTTATTTTTTTATTTTTAGTGAATCTGAAGTACACTAACTAATTTGTCTGAATATGGGTATACCTACTAAACGTGCTGCTCATATGAGACAGCCAATACTTGACCATAACGTTGTTACAGTAGGTGACTCAAAGATCCGAATAGCCTATAAAAAATCATTAATTTGCTCCTAAGAGTTCAAGAGTTCCGTTACTTTGTCATTAATCCCATAATCAGAACCTAACCAAACTCTCATCAAACTACCCTTGAAGTACATCCTTTCCAATAAAAAAAACGAGTGTGCTTTAGACCACACGACTGAAGTAAAACTTAACTAACTTATGCCGGGTACCCGCTGTATATAATGTTATACAGTGCGGGTGCTTGCATTATAATGTAGTTTCTCGGGACTTTAATCGGTTGGCGTAATATTGAGTTATTCGTCCATTTGTCGCGCACATACTTATTGCAAATTTAAGACTTATATGGTTTTTTTCTGGATGCCATTGTCAGAACTGGACCAAATTAAAATGGGACCACATGGGAAGCACCAGCTTTCAAATAAAAAAAGAATCATCAACATCGGTTCACCCAACTGAAAGTTCTGAGGTAACAAACATTTAAAAAAAAAACGTCGAATTGAGAACCTCCTCCTTTTTGAAGTCTATTTGTAGTTTGTAAGTCTATTTCTAGTTTGAAGTAAATTTTAACAAAACAAAAAACGACTTCAAAAAATGCACTAAAAAGTAAAAAATAATTTCGTACGATTGTTATTTTTGGAGTCGGTGTTAGCCAAGGTAACATACATAGGTAGTTAGTTATATGTGACACCGACTAATTTTGAAATTAAAATACGTTTTTAGTTTTGACCATTCCCACTCCAATGTAAACATGCATCCCTTCAAAAAGCAATTAAAAAAATCCCATTGATTATAGATATGTATAATAACGATTTGACAATAAAATAAGTCCATTTATAATTCACATTACTTGTAAGGTTTTTCCCTAATCAATAGATATTGAAGTGAGCTACAAACCCAAAGTAATTAGCCCACTGGAATTACCAAAATACTTAGAAATTCGACAGTCTAAAACGACTTAGTAACAAAAATAATTCATTAAAATCCTTGTAGACTACCCCTCTCCCCCTTCCCCATATGTTATGTATGTAAACCGTAGGCTAAGAATTATTTGTACCAGTCTGAAGATGGCTCTGACGAGCTGAAACCGGTTACGGTCAAATAAAATTAAGTGGAATAAAGTTTTTTATTTGTTTTATTATAATCTATTATAATGGACTTCCACCACGAATTAACAGTTTCAAAAACAGAAACTTTCACAGAACTTTAATATTAACTTTGAAATTTGATGAATTGTTCAAATTCTGTGAAACAACGAGCCCTTAGTAAAATATTTTACTATCACATGAGTTATTGTATTTTTTTATTATAATTTCATTGTATTCTCATTGTACTTGTAATTACAGTTGTGACTTGAGCTACATTTGTATATTCCATACGTATTTTGTACATACTTTATAACTTATCTCTCTACATTTTGTACCCATTGTATGTATAATAATAATAATAATAGTTTATTACAGAATGTATGCAGGGGTAGTGCAATGCAATACATTCCATATTTTGAAACAAAAAATGGGTTAATGTTAAAAATAAAAATAAAGTAAATAACAACATATAAATAAATTTAAAAAAAAAAAGCGAATATGCATGAAAAACATGAGAAAAATAATAATAAGCAGTAAAATTAATTCATGCAGCTGTTTACGGAGGGTATTTCATAGTCTCCCGTCCCCAGAGGGCCATCAGGGGGGACTCCAACCAGGTAGTCATGGCGGTGATGATTGCATTTTTCGATTGGCGTCAGTAGTCTGCGCCATAAACTTCCCATGCGGTGGCGGAGAAGTGCTCGGAAAGTGAAGTATAATTACATCTACTTTAAACCTATTTTATAAACTATAAATATTACTTTAAACCTACTTTATACCTATTTTATAATTACATCTACCTAAATTTCGTATCTACTTTATAATTACGTCTACCTACATTTCTTCAACATAACAAAATGGCTCCGGCTTACTTATCGGAAATGTGTATTCCAGAAAATTCTGATTCGCGACAATTTATTTATTTAATTATTTTCATATTACATTAGGTTATAATAATGACGTATTGCCCATCTCACTAGGTGTAAAACACCTGTGTTGAGATGGTGGCAATTTACAGAGTGGTTATTATCTATGATTTTGTTTTATTAATATTATGAACATGACAGCTTGATATAAAATCTTTTTTTTTTCTAAGTAAATATACAATTCAAGTATGTTATATAGAACATTGCAGTAGGTACATGGTTACATA
This sequence comes from Limnephilus lunatus, assembly GCA_917563855.2. NCBI lineage: Eukaryota > Metazoa > Arthropoda > Insecta > Trichoptera > Limnephilidae > Limnephilus > Limnephilus lunatus. The sequence continues at coordinate 20,138,738 of OU830596.1, read as the reverse complement.
TTTACACACAGTAGGCATAAAGGTAAGAATGTTATTAAATACTCCTGATAGATATGTTTATTTGAGGTGATCAATGATTCTACTTTTAAATGCACTTTTGGTTTGAGTGTTTCTTATTTCAGTAGGTAGAGAATTGAATAGCTTTGTTGCATTATATTTAAAAGTTCTTTGTCCATAAGAGGTTTGACAAACTGGGATGTTAAAAGATTTTACATTTGACTCTCTTAGGGCTCTAGTGCTTATTCGTTCCTCAAAGATGTATGTATTTTTAAATTGGTGAAGCAGAATATTTTTTTAATACAGTTTTTGCAGGTTAGGAACATTTAGTGTCTTAAAAATAAAATCAGTGCTCGTTCTCAACGGAACTTTAAGAATAACCTTCAAAATTAGTTTTTGAATCTTTACTAAAGGCTTTAGGCAAGTATTTGTGGCACTTCCCCAACTAATAATACCATATTCAAGTGATGATTGTATGAGAGCACAGTAAACTTGTTTCAGTTGTTTTATATTTAATATATCTCTAACATTTTTAAAGAAATAGACGAATTTCCTCAGTTTTGTCGTTAAGTTTGTAACATGAAGTTCATCTATTTGAATACCAAGATATTTACCAAATACTATCAATTCTACTTATAGAAGGACAGGTACATGGAGTTAATGAGGGGTCACAGCTGTGAAGTATAAGGCTTTTTTGTGAAGGCGAGAGTTTATTTGATATTCGAAATGTTGGAAATTTGGTTTTGTCTGTATTCAGGTCAGCAGCAACATCAGCTATCGGAAGGTTGAAGGAACCAAAGCGCACACCAGATACTAAATTCGGTGAGCGTGCTTTCGGAATGTCAGGACCTAAAGCCTGGAATGGACTGCCACACGAGTTAAGAATGATCACAGATTCAGCGGAATTTAGAGCTTAACTAAAAACTCATCTTTCAGACAGTCGTATCCATAAGTTTAAAAAAAAAACCTTTCACCTTCAGCTTCACGGCTCGCGACATAGTAAATAACTAATTTTGTAATAATAAAGCAAAATCTTACAATTCTACAGTCTTTGGCATTAATCTTCTTATAAATATAAATGTACTTAAATGTAAAACCAAGAGTGATGAGGGTAGCAAAGGTAAAGTCATGCAATATCCAGTGTTTTAAATATGATGCCCTCCACGTGCAAAGTCGTATCTTTCCCAAGCATAAACTTTTTAATAAAGTGTGTTTTTCGGAAGTGACCTGCAGGTAAGTATGTTTTTGTATCTATCTGTAAATAATAAAATTAAATAGAACCTAGGAATTCATAATGAAATGTAAAGCGCCCTTTCTACATTGTCCAACTATTATTATTATTATTATTTCGTACCTATTTTATAATGTCTTCTAGCTTCAGAGTGGAAGATACTCTCTGTATCGCCCTGGTGTAAGACCACCATTCAGAATTGAAACGTTGCTTGAAATGGCATTAGCCGTGTTTGGTGACCAGATCTGAATAGTCAGGTACTTCCCCACCTTCCTCTTCCCTATCTCCTTCCCCTCCCACTACCTTCAGCCTCACAACATACCCCAATTGGGGATGCCATAGTCTCATAGACGGGAGCAGTTGAGACTATTGTGCGGTATTCATATAAAAAATATAAAAAAGCTACATTTTGTTAATAATTAGTAACAATTAGGTCTGTCTATATTTTGTACCTACTTTATATATAATTAAGTAATAATTACTTACACCCTCAGTTTGAACCTATTTTATAATTATATATACCTACATTTTGTTATTTTATAATTACTTAGTTGAAATAAGATTGTATAAACGTATTATAAATTTGTACAGCGCCCTTGAAGTGATTTTTCACAAAAACGGCGCTACACATTACAAGTCATCCAAATATAATTGTTATTATTATTACATATACCTATATTCTGTACTTATTTTGTAATTATATATAAGTACTTATATTTTGTTCCTATTTTCTAATTTCATATATGTACCTACATTTTGTACTTATTTTAAAATTACATATAAGTACTTACATATATTTAATTCCTATTTTATTTTATTACGTCTCCCCACTTTATATTACATCAACATCTGCCTGCAGTTTGTACTTGATTTATAATTACATCTACAAACATCTTTGTATCTACTTTCTGATTATATCTACCTATATTTGTACTTACTTTATAATCATATCTATTTATATTATTATTATTTTCGATATACCTACAATCGAAATTCCCCTTCATCCACCGTGTACGAGAATTCATGCATCATCTTTATGTAAAAGCCTAATAAATAAATACTATATTTAAAATAATTTAAATTACCTATAAACATATTTGACTTTGTCAGGATTTGAACTAGCGACATCTGAGCCCCGAGACAAGGAGCTTACCAATCTGCCCCAGAGGTACTAATATAAAAAAACAAGTTTATGAGGAAAAAATCCAATGTGATAATCGAAACATCAAACATGTATCAAATTAATAACTTAATTTGAAAATTCCGGAAATTAGAAACATACCGAAGTATTGGAATGCCGGTAAAATAGACAAAATACAGTAAGCCGCATGTACTGATGTACTCAACTCCAAACTGCTGAGAAATCAAGTTTTATTATGGCCGGTTGTTGAATAATTATGTCATAAAATCTATGTTCCCGAGTAATAAAAAGTGAAGATGTTTTATTACTTGTATTATAATATTATGATACATTTATTATTATTCATAATTAATTTGCCTGTAAACATATAAATAATAATAATATATAATTATGTATTAGTCATACATTTATATATTTAGATTTTTTAAATATTTATATTGAGGGATCAGTAGGATTTATCGGACCAGTTAGGATTTCATCAGAGCCGAACCCTCTGATATGAAAATATCTGGAGTCGGTGAAATATTTTCCCATTATGTTTCTGGTGGATTGACGTATTGTTCTTGTATTGTTTTATTCTTATATAGTGCACTTACATTGCGTTCATTTACTAGATATTCATTTGTGGAAAAGTGTGTGGAAGGGTTTAGTCTTTCATTTGGGAAAGATTCAACCCGGACATAAAATCTGGAGCACCGTAATATATATTATATACATTTGGCGTCCGGCGTGGTCTAGGGGAAAGGTTCTTGACTCGCAATCCGAAGGTCACAGGATCGAATCCCGGCGTGGGCAAATAAATTTTATTTGTTTAATTTATGTTAAGTCACAAATAAATTTATTTAAAAAAATGTACAGTTTATTTGCGGCGTGTTCCAAAGTGGAAGATACTCTCAGTATCACCCTGGTGTAAGACCACCATTCAGAATTGAAACGTTGCTTGAAATGACTTTAGCCGTGTTTGGTGATCAGACCTGAATAGCCAGGTACTTCTCCACCTTCCTCCCCATCACCTTCCCCTCCTCACTATATTCAGCCTAACTTATTATTTTATTTTTTTATTTCATAATACATACTGAAGTATTTTATTTGTTACAGAATTTTTTTTTTTTTTTGGCTACCACACTAGGCTAATTAATGCCCGTGTTGTGGTAGTCATACATTTATTATTTTATATAGGAACTAAAAAATACTATTATATTGAAAATAAACATACTAAATAAAAATTAAGAAATACATAAAAGTAAGTGAAAAAATAAACAAAAAAATCATATTTTAAAGAAAAATAGATATAAAAATGAAAATTTTGAAATACAGAAATATGTAATTGTGTTGGTTGTGTTTATTTTTATTTTTGTTGTGTCACACGTTTTTCCCGTTTCCTTAATTAAAAACATATATTTCTCTAAAAATACCGGTAAAATTTCCCCTTAGGCCTCGACCAATTTTCTGTCAGAAGGTCAGAATATTTCTGCTTCGCAATAAAATTCAAATAAATGGAATATTTTGTTACGTATCCGAAGAAAACTAAAAACTTTTTTGAAAGGTTATAAAATACGCTTTCAAATTCTCTTATTAGAAATAAACAACAACTAAAAATTACAAGCATATTTTTTCATTAGACAAATGTATTATAAACATTATCATAATCGCACTTTTTTGTCGCTTCATGTAAAAATCCATACTAATATTACAAATGCGAAAGCGCGTGTGTTTGTTTGTTACGCTTTCACGCCTAAACCACTAAACCGATTTTTTTTAATTCTTTCACCAATATAAAGCTACATTATCAGTGAGTAACGTAGGCTGTATATAATGGTAAGCTCTGACGTTATGAAAATTGAATAAATGAAAATGTGTGTATTTCATATATTTTAGCGGCAGGGAGGAAAGGCAGGGGGAAGGTGGGGTTCGCGGAGAGGGAAAAGACGAGGGAGGGGGAAGGCGGGGAAGGTGGAAGGGAACGGCGACGCACAGAAAAGGACATGCAGGGAGAATTAATTTATTTCTTTTGAGTGGTACTGCAACGCATACCGGGTACTCGCTAGTATTATACATATAGATATAAATTGGACTACATTTATTTTTATACAGGTGAAAAAATGTTACAGGACAGGGTGCATCTTTTCAATGTATTTATTTGTGAGTGAAAAATAAATCGTAGGTTTTTGTATAAAAGAAATACAATAGGAGATATTGGCAGGTTCAAATGATAACAATAAAGGTATTTTATTTGTAAAGTAAAATAGAGACGGGCAGGTATGATTCTAGACAAAAGAAAGGCCAACAAAAAAGGTATCTAAGAGCAAAAATCCTACCTGAGAAATGATCTAAAAATATGGGGGGCTACCTATCTAGGTGCCTACCTGTAATTCATTCGATCTATTTTTTTTTTGTTTAATATACACTTGGCACAAAATAAAAAATAAATAAAACTAACTAACCTACACGTCGCTTCATTGTCTGTCGGTGACCCGTCATTTGGCCCCGAAATTATAATGGTTCCATGCCAACTCAGAATCAAGTCAACTCAACACCAATTGAAAAGTCATTAAAAAGCTACGAAAAAAATTATGTTAAAATAGCCCATAACCCTAACCTAACGTAACCTATTTAACCAATTTTTTTTCATCACTTTTCAAAGCAGGTTCTGAGTTGTCCGGTCACCAATTATAATTATAGAAAAATCGAAAATTTTTGTGCATTATTTACCTACCAATTTCAAACTCAAAACCGACTTCAAAAAATACATTTTATAATAAGTTGATATGGATATTAAACGAATTTATTTACAGTAGGTATTTTTTTGTATTTATACGCTGGTATATATTTTTTTATTAACTCCGTACAGGAGGCCCTGAGGAAAATAATTCCCTTCATAATCTCACGTCATCTTTGGGGATGCTGTGTGGAGGGTCTTTTTAGGGAAAGAAATGAGAGGAAGTTTTGCGAAATAAAAAATATATGAGGGGTGGGTAGGAATCTGGGGGTCAGTCAGTGTGTCCAAGAGTGACGGACTGTTTATCTACCCCCCCCCCCCCCTTGGTGAGATAAATTTGGGCCACTTCGTATTTTGAAGTATTTTAATGTATCCCCCCCCCCCTTTTGAGCTCACGTAATGTATGCCCCCTAAGGGTTTCTAATTTATTTGACGTGAACTGTTTAGTCTTGATCGTTAGCGGCCTTCAGTGGTGCTCGGGAGGGATGACAAGTTACCGACATTTTCGGTAAAACCTATATCGATCGACCATGCTAGATACTGGCACTAAACTTGTCACGTTTATTATAAAAATAACAAATTTGTAGTTTTGGTGCCAATTGTTATGAATGTATTTTTTTCCTTTAAGTAATTATTTTTTGTTCACCAATTTGTCTAAGGGGGGGTGGGGGCAGCTGCCCTCCCCCTGCCGATGTCCATGGGGAAATATGGTGACCGGACAACTCAGAACCTCTTTTGAAAGTCATATAGTGATGAAAAAAATATATTAAAAAAATGGTTAAATAGGTTACGTTTGGTTAGAGTTATGGGGTATTACGCCACAGATCAATGTCCTGACAGCAATCATATTGTCTAAATTTCGACGGGAGTTGAAGCGATTATGAGATCAAGGTACTTAAATCTATCTATCTATTTATCTATCTAGCTTCTATCTTCTGTCTTCTATCTTCTATATAAATAAAAATGAATGGCCGAAATGTACGTACGCACATAACTTCCGAACGACTTGGATAAAAAAAAATTGTGTTCGTTATTGACAGGATAAGGTTTGTATAAAACTACTGGTGAGCTCTGGCATTATGAAATTTGTATAAAAAAATTGCAATAGGTGGCAAGCGAGCTGTTTGAAAACTGAATGTACCGGGACTGAATGTATGGAATGCGGGAAGGGGAAGGAGGGAGGGGAACCTGGGAGGGGGAGGGGAACTCAGGAGAGACGCGGGAGAAGAAGGGGAGGCGGGAGAGGAAGGGGAGGCGGAAGGGGAGGCGGAAGGGGAGGCGGAAGGGGAACGGGATGAATGGGAAAGGACACGCAGGGAGAAACAAAGGTAAATGTTCCGCTATTGTATACAGGGTACCCGAAGGCTTTTAACCAGCGATTACTGGGCATATTTGGAGTAAAAATGTAGATGTCACTCTGCTATTAAAACAATAAGATATTTTTTCCATCACACTTCGCAACCGAGTATTCAGGTATAATCTAACGGGTCACGTGATCTCTTTGGCACTCCGTCTCGTTCCAGCAGCACGATAACACACAAAACAGCGCGCGAATTACATGTACGAGTGTGACCAGTGGCGACGTGTGACTGAAAAGCATATTTTTTGTTTTAAATAGAAAAAAAAAATCATCGAAAAGCAAATTGACATCTACTTTGTTTATTCCTAATACTTCGGGTACTTGCTGTTACACCTGAAATATACGAGGGTTGTCCAAGAATTAAAGATCTTTGCTCATTTTCAGCAATGTGGACGTTACTTCTCAAAATATTGCAGCACTATTCCAGCGTATAGCTCAGTCTTTCCCCTCGAAAATGAGGCTAGGCAGCTGCTTCAGTGGTCTTTGTGTCAATTTGAGTTCAATTATTCGCCTTTTCAACCAGGAGGGAATCCGCCCTGTTGAAGTCCGCGAACAATTTTGAACCCAGACGTCAGTAAGTCTAGTATACAACCGCTATTGAAGGGAAAAGGGGTCACCGCCTAACACCGGAATCAAAAAGGCAATCAATGACATGATATCCATTTTTTTTCTTCACCTGAAGCAACATTTGGCCGTAAAAAGTTTGTAGACCAGCGATGACGCCGCGGAGGAAGAGGAGATAACATTTTTGGCGGCGGAATTCTACGACAAGGGAATCAAGGACCTTGTGCCACGGCTCACCAAGTGCACCGATCTTAACGGTGACTATGTTGAAAAATAGTCGGGGAATATGTCGAAGTCCCTAAAATTTCACATGATTTTTTGGTAAAAATAAAATTTTCCTGGTTTTAAAAATAATAAAGGTCTTTTTTACCTAATTCTTGGAAACCCTCGAATTTTTAAATCGTGTTTTCTAGCGAAAAGCTTGCGACTGAGTGAGTAGGAACCTAATAGTTGCACATTATCTGTAAAAACTTTGTGCATTTAAAAAAAAACGCTGTTAACGTGGTTTAAATTGCATATTGCAGCTGTATTTAGTGACTAGAGCGGAACAGCCAGCTCATTCCCCCTCCTCGTTTGATGTTTGATCCCCGCATGAAATGTTTATGTGTGACTGGAGGAATAGTGACCAGATCGGAGTAGTCAGGTTCTCATTCTTATTATACCATTATAATGAAAAATGATTCGGCTGTGGAATGATTTATTTCTAATAAAATGAATAAAGGAAGGAGATGGGGAAAATGAAGATCGGAAAGTAACTGTCTATTCAGATCTGATCACCAAATACGGCTAAAGCCATTTCAAGCAACATTCCAAGGGAATTGGGGAAGAAATGAGATGGGAAATATGTAGGCCGGGAACTACCCGATTATTCAAATCTGGTCACCAAACACGTCTACAGCCATTTAACGCGGCGCAAAGTTTCCATTCTGAATGGTAGTCATTTACCAGAGTGATACTGAGAGTACCCTGTTGATCCAAATACCACGTGCACATTCCCAGAAGTCGATGTACCTATACCAAATATATTTGGGAGTCGTTTGAACTGTTTCATCGCTAGAAGATATTTAAATAAAACTTCAAAACAAACCTGTTTTCAAACGCGGTGTTACTCCTCCCTTTAGATAACTGATGATCCAGTAATAAGATATCCAAAATACACTTTAAACCAATTTATTTACTAAAACTTTAAAAAATCACCATTGATAACTATTGTTCTATCTCAAAAGAAAAACTAACACAAAATCACTGCGAGTTTTATGTTTTGATTTTATAATACAAAAAAAATACTAATTACTCTTCTGAATATTACGTGGATGGTCTTTAGTAACAAGTTTAAAGTTGAATAGTAAGATTTTATCACAAAAACATTGTTTATTGTGTTTTTAAAGAAGTTGAAAAAACTTTCTTCAAAAGTTCAAGACACAACTTCAAAACAACACACACACAGCATCCTGTTGCAGCGGCTGTCTCGCAATATTACGGCACAAAACAAACTTATATTATATTTTTACTACGTCCAACTGTAATCAAACTCGTTGCAAGCCGAATAACAATGTTTACTGTTTAATTTGTTGCTGAAATGTGGCCGATCCGCTCGCGAAATGAAGAAACTGACATTTTATTTCGTGTGAAAAAATTTCAAACGTCGAACACAATGAAGTTGGCGAAGGCAAAGAAATACGGCTCCTTTCAAAACTACAGATCCTAAGCTACACCAAATTAAAAGAACACGAAACGGCTGTTAATTTTATACACCAATAATAAAAAAGTATCAAACATTCCGTTTAAAAACTTAACTTGTTTACTTTTTGATAATCATTTGCTTCTAAGTGTTCTATGACTGGAAAAAAAACTTGTCTAGATGAAGACCACCCTAAGACGATCTACCTGGCTTCGAATATGTCTATGAGGTACTCATTTCAAAAAAGACATAAACGCCTAATAAAGATCTTGCTACCTTAAGCTTTAATCGTACTGAATAAAAAGTTTCTTTTGGCAAAGTAATGTGGTGTATTACAAACTTTTTGATAACAGTTTACGCGGAATGTCGATTTGCTGAAATAGGCTTTATGGTAGCGTGTTTAAGTATTAATATTGTGTGAAGCTGTGGATAAAGGCCATTTATTCCTTTTTTGCTGCCCCAGGTTGAGTAAATGACGAGCAGTTGTTGTTAACATTAGAAAATGGGTACTAAATCTAGGAACCGGGGGCCATTAAAAATGTTAAAAAATGTTAATAAATATTAATAAGTTTTTTTAGATTATAATATATATATTACAAAACGATTACAATGATTTTTCTACTTAATACACTAGCGAGTACCCGGCATGTGTTGCAATGCCACTCAAAGAAATAAAGTGTTTGTGTTAAGAAATTCTATTTTTTGAAGTAATTTTGTATACACATTATTATTTTTTGTTTTCCGACTGATGCGTACAAGAATAAATCAAATGGTTTTCAGATGCGGGAGCAGGCCACATACGGCTGTGTAAAGCATGGGTTTTACAAATTTAACCCATGTAATCCCCTACCGCTACTATGTCTCCTTCCCTTCCTGTCGCTAAGCTTTATGAAATATCAACATTTTTAAACAAGTAACGCGCCACCTGTTGTAAAAAATATATATATTGAAATTAAAATTGTATTACGTCAGAGCTCATAATTATATATAGAAAACTTCCGCGGGTGTACGCACAACAATTACAAAAGTTTCATCGAAATCGGATCAATGGTATAGGAACGCATACGGGACAAACAAAAAACATTCATTTTTGTGTATAAAGATTATTCCCAGTCAGTTTCATAATAATAGATTATTCTCAATCAGTTTATTGAAACACATTTACGTAATTAAAATTAAATAACTTTTTGAACCAACATCATGTTTTTCAATTGATATAACACATATTATTTACACAAACGATACCATCCCTGGCATCATCAGGACACGGAGAATAAAATATTTATCAACAGCTTTATAACTAACTGACTAAATGTCACGCCATTTTCTCGCAGGGGTAGGCAAAGAGGATAGACTTAAATACAACTCTATCTTGGCGCATACTTTTTGTTTAATTCTCATTCATAAATCGTATTCATAAGAAATAATCAAAAGGTATTAGAATCATTTTTCAAAGCCGTTACGGCTGATCGGTGTGGAGGCGGACACCTCATTCTTGGGCATAATCCATAATAGTACGGACAGACACGCTCATTAGTAGCAAGAGAGTATACTACTAATGAGCAAATCTGCAAATGCTACCTAGTGGCACGTATCAGTGACGTTGCTAGTATTGAGCCAAAACCTCCTAGACTCCACAAGTCTAGGAGGTTTTGATTAAGCACGCCCAAATGAGCATGCTCACAAATCAATAGCTGGTTGATTTATGAGCATACTACTGGATTCGCGGGTGGAAGGGGAAGTGCTCTAAGCATGTGTGAACAGGCTTGCTTATGAGCATGCTAGTTTGAATCAGGTCTTTCAAATCGATCTTTTTATTTTATTTTTTTCGCCAAAAGTTTCGTAAGTAGGTACATAATTGCATTACAAGTAATAAGATTATTTTTTCGACCTGTGTACGGATGGAATTGACTATCGTAATCGTATAATCGTTGACATCTTGTACCCAAAACCACCGTTTCATTTTCTTTCGTCAAAAGATTCTTAAATAATTGTGTGGCAAGCAATAAGATTTTTGGTTTAGTTCTGGGCGAATGGAACTGACTCTATTTGTTGACATTTACATATTTGATTAGAGCATGCTCATAAAGAGCATGTGTGTTTAATTGTTGGCTTTGAGCATGCTCATTTATGAGTATACTCAAACCAAGTACCCTCATTTATAAAGCAAATGTGTAAATTTGTATAAGCATGTGTGTCAGTATCATAATAAACCGGAGGAAGACAGCAGGAGACTGACAGGAGTGAAAGCGTATCCTAAAGGCAGCCAGAAATATCAAAGTAAATAATTGTTTATCAACACTTATTAATTCAGATGATGAAACTTCATCCGATCATGTCATTAATTAATTGCATCATAGTAAATGCAGTTTAGAAAGTATTTGCCAAATGAACCGTGATATATAAAGTTTCCGTCTCACCGAGTACCTATACACTACAAAAGGTGAAAAGCTAAAAATACTACTGGAAAACTGAATCACGATGGGTGCTCTTTAATCATTTATTTTTGTTGTTGTGACACTACGGAAAGAGCAAAATTTAAAATTTAAAAAAAGTTCCCTTTCTCTCGCTTTTAACCGGTTAAATAATACAATTCTAAATCGAGGTGACTAATTTCAAATATTGCATCGATTATCACATCTTCCGGATCTGCCTTGATGATGGACACTGCAACGCTGTCCGAAACGTTGGCTAAAGAAGGAGGTAGCGCAATACGGCATAAGACCCCAAAAACAAATAACGAAAATACTTTTGTACGTGAAAATCTAAAAACATATCTATTGCATCAAAGTTTAACTTCCCCACTTTAGTCAAAGTTGAACACGCATGCTGCACGCGTAGAAAGAGAAAAAAGAAAAAGGCCTTCTAAAAAATAAGGAGCAGATGTTCGGTGTGGCCAAAATAATGACCACCAAATAAACAAGCAAGTACTTCACAAAAGCTTGAAAAAAACATCACTACTTACAATATTAATACTCTTTTTATAAGAAAAAATATTGTAGAATTTTTATGATAAAATTAAAATAAGCATAATTATGAAATAAGAATCCGTAAAAATGACAAATATATATTTTTTGCACTGGTAACACTTTATTTTTTCTGTCAAATTACATTTTTGTACCAGGCAGGCTGCCGAAAATTACAATAAAACCTTTAAAAATGGCTAAATACCTAGCCCTCGACAAATGGTTACGATTATTTAACATCATAAAGCAACATGGAGGTATTCGAGCCTCTCTGTACAAATTGTACAGGTTAGTATTTTGATCACTTTTTGACAATTACATAATTTCATTTTGCGTATTTACTGTCAGATCTTCGCAGCACGCATACCTATTGGTCACTAGGAATATATTTCACCATTAATAAGTGATATTATATCTCGCCAAAATAACGTAACCTTTGTTATGAAGAAGGAAAATTATTATAATTTTACTTCTTGCGAAAGAGGTTAACTTTGTGTAACAAGGCAGAACTCAATAGCACTAAACCTATTCCCACGGCTCAATACAGGCGAGTAATATTATTAATAGCTTCCATCTTTCCTAAGCTTTAGTCTTCACAATATGCAATTTCTTCAACCTTTTTATTGTCTTATGACCACCAAAACTGTCTATATGAAGTTCTACGAAGCACCGTGTCTATATTGAAAATCTTGATGTGTGGTATCAGTTTTATGGAAACGACCATTAGGTGTTCATAGGTATTGTGATAAACACTCCAAGGTAGTTGACTCCAGAAGTTCGAAGAGGAACATGATTCAATACCCTGAAAGTCCAAGTTTGACTATTGGGTAAATATGCATAGAGTCCACCTCACGGATAATACGGAACGTTCGTGATGTTGAAGTTTGATGCACGGATAATACGGAATATTAATTTTTTAACTAATATACAATCAAATATGACATTTGTCGGAAGTACCAATCTTATAAAATAAATTCTCGTCAAAATAAAAACAAAAAAGTACCTACTTTTAAATATTGGGATTGAGGTTCAAACTACGAAAGCTGCATGTCATCATAATTTAGATATACATACCAGGTTTTGAATGGTTTGTTTGGCAAAGCAGAGTTTGTCTAGCGGGTATGTGTAATTATTCTAATACATTTATTCCCATGTTCTGCTGTTAAAAATACAGGTACAAACTTGTCAATATTACATTCACTTAATAACATGAATAAGTTATTGTTTTATATTGTCTTAGATAAGATTGCTGTTAAGTTTATGCATATTATTACTCCAGAACAGCATGGTTTTGTAACCGGTCGGTCAACCACAACCAATCTTCTATTATATGAACACTATATCTATGAAGCTTTCACGTCTCGTGCACAAGTAGATTCAATATATACTGACTTTTCAAAAGCCTTTGATAAAGTAAATATTGATATCCTTCTCGCGAAACTGCAAGCCCTTGGTATACATGGATCATTCCTAAAATGGTTGAATAGTTACCTCTGTAACCGTGAACTCATGGTAAAATTAAATAATAAATTTTCGAATAAATTTAAAGTAACTTCGGGAGTTCCTCAAGGCTCTCATCTGGGCCCACTTCTCTTCATTTTATTTATAAATGATCTATCTTTATGTTTCGATGATGTCAAATTCATTCTATTCGCAGATGACCTAAAGCTTTTTAAGATTATAAAATCTTTAAATGATGCACTTATCCTTCAGCAAAATTTAGACAGACTTGCTAGCTGGTGTGAAATAAATAAATTATTCCTAAACGTAAAAAAATGTTTCCACATGTGTTTTTACCGCTCACGGATTCCAATATCTACATCGTATTTAATTAACAATAATGAAATTGCATTAGTACCATTTATCAAAGACCTTGGTGTTATTTTTGACCGGAAACTTACATTTGATCGTCACTGTGAAACAATTTCCTATAAGGCCATGCAAATTCTAGGTTTTGTAATACGTAACACAAGGACTTTTCAAAACATTGAGTCAATTAAGCTACTTTACTGCTCTCTTGTAAGATCGCAGCTGGAATATGCATCTCCTGTATGGTCACCGATTTATACCTGTAACTTACACCGTTTGGAGAGAGCACAAAGAAAATTTCTTCGATACGTTCAATTCAAATTGAGACAGCCTGTAATTGAAATACGCTACAATGCATTAATGTCTGATCTGAACCTACCACTACTTTCTACCCGGCGTACTATTAATGACATTCTTATACTTTTTAAATTACTGAACAATCTCATAGACTGCCCTCAAATGTTAAGTGTTATAAATATTCGTGTCCCTGTTAAATCAACTCGACTCCACCACCTTTTCCACAGTGACAATCATAGCACTAACTATTCCTATCATTCACCGTTAGTGCGTTTTCACCGAACTGCCAATACGTATACAGACCTTTTCGATATTTTCAAAACCTCATCATCTTGCATCAAAGCAAAAATAACTAGTTATTTATGTAACTGATATGTTTGTAAAATGATAAATATTTGTTGTACTAATATACATCGCATGTATGTACTGTATGTTATTCTATATATATATGTAATGTTTATAAATGTTCGATACACCTGTATTATGTATGTAATAGCCCTATGTACGGGCGTTTAAATAATAAATAAATAAATATGGCAATAAGATTTTTTCTATGATTGGCAGCATTGATTGATTGTCTATGAAATTTAAACAAAATTAAAATGTTAAATGGATATTTTTTGCATGTTTTTTTGTCTCCTCCGACATAAATACTCACTTTTAGTAACAATAAAGCTAAATCTAACTGTTTGAATAAAAAATATTCCATATTAACGAGTAAGTAATGCTTAAATAATGACTATTGAAATTAGAATCTTAAAGGAAATCAAACTTTTCTATATTGAACAACGCACCATTTTTTAGATTCCCCATATTTCAACAAACAAATTGCAATCTTTAGAGCACAAACATCAGGTGGGAATGCTGTCCTTGTTCTAATGGTATATCAATGGAAGATGCTTTGAGGAACTAGCGTCATTGATCCCTTCGGGACAGGTGCATAGTCGGGAAACACGCTAAACGCGCACCTAACATTTGTACGCGGTTGTCATATGAGAACGGGTCGCTTCTATTACTTTTTCTTTGTGTTCAACAACTGAACTTTGGGCAAGATTTGTCGACCTCCGTATTTCCTCCATTCTACAATATGGGTTTTTTCAAGATCTACGGTCACTCCTTCACTCCTAACTTCCTCTATTCAAAAAGGCTCTCCACAAAGCATCCCTAAATATGACATAGGCCCTGAAGGAAATTTTACTCACAGTGGGTGGAGTTAAAAAAAAACGCGCAATATTCCCAAACCGCTGGAAGTTTTTTTTTTCATTAGCTCCACGCAGGAGGCTCTGAGGAAAATATTTTCCTTCGGGGCCTATGTCATCTTTGAAGATGCTGTGTGGAGGGTCTTCTTGAGGAGAGGAAGGAGTGAACATGGGTCTTGAAGAGTGTCTCTCCATGTTGTAGGAAGGAGGAAACACAGAGGCTGGAAAATCGTTCCACAGCCGAGCTGTTGAACTCAAGAACGAGTCTTAGTAACGACTCATTCTCTTGTGACAAATGTCAACCGGGAAGTCAGTGTGATTATAGCAATCCCCAATTTGGGTTATGTTGTGAGGCTGGAGGAAGTAAAAAGGAGTTGGGTAAGAGGAAGACTGATAAGTACCTGGCTCTTCAGGTCTAGTCACTAAACTATTGCCATGCAAGCAAAGTTTTGACCCTGAATGGCAGTTTCTCAGGGGGGCGATGCTGAGAGTTCCACTGAGATGATTGTTGTGTTTGTAGGCAAGATGACCTGAAGGACGGCGTATGCGTGGGAGAGGACAAGTACGGCAACAAGTACTTTGAGAACCCGCGCTACTTCGTGGCGCGCAGCAGATGGGTGGAGTACGCCCCCAGGGTGGGCATGAGCTACGATGGCAGTCAGGTAAGCAAACATTAATCCTTCTACTTCTTCTGAGCCCTCTGGTATTCATCTGTCACCCATCCAAAGTTGGCAGTTCTCTTAAGGCCCATTAACTAGCAGCTGATAATTCAAATGTCATCCAAAGATTGTCTCGCGATCGTACCCTTACAACTGTACAGGGCGGTTTCGAAGAGAATGATTGATTATTCTCAGCCTCAGCATTTTTAACTAATAACTCAATATCGCTTTTATTTCATTAAAAATTTGTTTTAAATGTTGAATGCTGGATGGTATTTTAGATTGATATTGGCGCAAGCGATTCTGACCTTGTCCTTCATACAGTTTCATTATACATAATGGTTAAAATTGCATTTAAAAACAAAGGGCTCGTGACAGATGAGAGGTTAATATATACGTGCATTCAAGTTGGCAATAAAAATGCTCAAACGCAGATGTGGCGGCCCACCACGCAGTAGGTTGGCAAATGCTGCCAAGACCTAGACAAACCAAACTCACGCCATGAAAGCTTGTTATGTCACCAAAGGTAGCGAACCACTAGGGGTGACCTATGGCAGAGAGTCAGTTGGTAGTAGTGGGTAGTTGGTTATCCGATAAATGGTTCTCGGAGTGGCGGTACCCATACCCGCCTCCCGAATTGAATTACATTACACAATAAATTGCTGTCTTATAATTTTGGGATGTCAAAGACCATTCGACCTAGGGAGCGGACCGCCCCTGTTTACAACCAATTATTTGTCAACATTTGGTTATGTGCACTGCTGTGAAGTTTTTCAACGTCACACAATATTAAACTCTATGCGCTGGTGATATATTTTATATGCTACATCAGGCTGTGGCTTTCATATATTGGCGAAAACTATTCCGTTAAACTGCCCATTTTTTTTAGTTATTTCCATTTTTGTTGTTAAATTTTTGGTTATTATTTATTTGAATTGTCTCATTCAAGATACTTCTTCCCATTGCTTCCAGTTTTGTCACCTCTCTGTTATATCTTAACTAGATGGGGTACCCGGTTTCGCTCAGGGAGTGGATATGAGATTGAACTGATGTTCGAACCCACAACGGATCTTGCTTTATTTACCCCTTCCAATGGGTAGCCCCATCCATACAGAAAAGGCTTTGAATGGTCCACAATGTTCCTTAGTCTTGGGTAACTGGCCGGAATTTCAATAACATAACCAACTGGTTATCAGTATGTAAATACATGGTTATAAAACGGTTACTTGGTTATTTAAGTTATTCCGTTATAGCAACTTCGGCGGTCGGCAACGTGTCTGCCGGTTACAGTGGATACTTGCTAGTTGTCTAGTTGTTAGTTTTCAGTAGTTATCAGATTAAGAAGGTATTTGGTTTTGAACGTGTGTATTGGGTATCGGGTGAGTTTTTAACCCACATTATGTTTTTCAAAATAGGTACAAATTTTGCCTGCCGTATTTACTAAGTCACAATTTCTTAACAAAACTTTCACAAATTACATACAAAATATTTTCATTATTTATTTTTGGGGTGTTATGCCGTGTTGCGCTACCTCCTTCTTTAGCCAACGTTTCGGACAGCGTTGCAGTATCCATCATCAGGGCAGATCCGACAGATGTGTGATCGGATCTGCCCTGATGATGGACATTGCAACGCTGTCCGAAACGTTACCTAAAGAAGGAGGTAGCGCAACACGGCATAACACCCCAAAAACAAATAACTAAAATACTTTTAGCCGTGAAAATCAAAAAACGTATCTGCATACAAAATATATAAAAATTTTACACGAAACTTATTACCTAACTATACTAATAATTTCGGAGCAAAGCAATAAACTAAAAAAATTAAACATTATTTTTTACTTCTAAAATATTCGTAATCGTAAAAATTTTCAAAATAAATACAGTGTAATATTACAAAAATATAGCTCCGCACGCCCACACACAACTGACGGCTTTGGGTGCCAGTTGCCAACTGCCGCCAACTGCCAACTACTGGTTATGTATGACGTATGAGGCTGTGATAGTCGTCTAGTTGTCAGTAGTTATCATGGTTGTGCAGGTATTAGTTTTGTCAATGGTGGGAATGGTTGGGTACACCAGGTAGTTTTTGACCATCAGAAAGGGATAGCGCTATACGAACTACATACATCTATCTAGTTTCACCTCATCAAAAGAAAAAAAGAAAGATAAACATGCAGCCCATATAGCGCTGTCTCTTTTTGTCTTGGTATGAACCTTTTTGAACAACTCTGCTAGTCAAATATTCATAACCACCAACAACCAACAACCCCCACAACCGCCACAACCTAATAACCAAATACCCGAGCAGAGGCTAACGTAGTTCTAGGTATTTTTAAATAACCATTATATAGTTGGTTATGTTATACAACTACCAAGACTAATGTTCCTGAGAGTGTTCTGGAATGTTCCGAGAGTGTTCTGGAATGTCCCACAATGATCTGGGATGTTACGGAACATTCCAGACTATTCCCAAACATTCCAGACTATTCCCAAACATTCCAGAATGTTCTGGAATGTTGTGAAATGCTCTTGAATGTTCTAGAAATTTCAAAATAATAAATATTATATCTTCAAAAGCACGCCCTTCACGTAAAAACGGAAACCTTCTGCATGGATGGGGGGTAGAAGGCTACCACACCATATGACTCCCTTGATCGTACCGGGACTCGTTTCTGAGTTTTAGCAGCACGCACATTTATAATATATATTATATTGATTACTGTAATTGTTTGGTGGATTGGTAAATAAAATGTTGACCATTGCAGATCCCCGCTGAATGGTTCGGATGGATGCACTACAAGACAGATTTACTCCCACATCAGGTAAACTACACATTTCCTATTTACATATCAATCGTCCAGTTGATTAGTCAGACATCTCTGATGTCATGATGACACACAAAACTGTCCACTCGCTAGGAAACTGAGCTCGTAGGTTTCTGCTAGCGCCACAGCTAGCCAGTAGCGAGAATAACGACACCTGCCTAAACTAATTCTTTCATTTTCATGACAGTCGAAATCAGCCGTTTGTTGGCCGCCATTTTAAGCGCATATCCCCATAGCCGCCATTTAAACCAATCACGAGTAAGCGAGTAGCAAGTAAAGTTGACGACCTTTCAACTTTTTTCATAGATTGTCAACAATCTGCTAGTTAGCAAGTAATACGATTACACTGAGCGAGTTTACTAACAGATAGTGAATTTCCCAGATAGTAGCTTGTAAACTCGCTCAATGTCACCGAGGCTAAGAGTGTACCTGGTGATCTGGTACAATAATCAGATTACTCATAAACACCACCGATCATTTACAATGCACAAAAACTTGTGAAATAAATAAAAAATGTTTTCTACCACGCACACATGTAAATAATGTTTGATTTATGGTGAGCATTCGAATATTGTTGTCTTCATTATCTCAAAATACCCTTTCCAACCGGCAAAAAATGTCAAAATTTTTGACGGGCCCCACCAGTAAAGCTCTTAATTGTGATCCCCGTGGTGCTGGGCTAGTTACTGGTTGCAACGCATGCGCATGAAGGTACCCTACACAAGCAGCTCCCGCACGTTCGATCAACACCGGTTTTTGTTCCCAAAGACAGATTTATTTTTGTCAAGATTTTTTTAAAGACAAACTCACGCTCGTATGAAGCCGGTCAGAAAGGGATAGTATTTGGAGATGTCTGACTAATCAACGGGACAATTAGTATACAGGGGCAGCCACCGATTGATAACACATACATAAGGTTTAAGACGGAGATTTTACAGCATTTTTTTCTTCCAGGACGGTTCTCGCCCCAAATACAAGTGGATGGCAGACCACACGGAGAACTTCTCCGGAACCACGGCGCAATACGTCCCCTACAGCACCACCCCACCCAAGATACAGCCCTGGATCCCGGGGAAGAAGGCCCAATAAGCAATAATAATAGAGCAACGACAAATAAAATACGCCTTTTGTCTGCATGATTCTGAATAACGAACGCAAGATATATTTGTTACACTGTCCAAGTTAAACGTTCATTCTATTATTACCATTAATTCTTGTTCTTGGGACTGCTGTGTGATAGTCATTTCACCATTATTAGATCCTCGTATATAGGATGGTTCATATTAACCTCGCTCAAAATACATCAATTTATTTAACAGTACCAATTTCGAACAACGAGTAAAGCCACTGATGATGTGTCTCGAACGGACGCTCACACATGGTTTAAGACACGAACTCCGTAAAAGTATTAGTTAAGGATCTAATAATGGTGAAATTACTCTAGCTTTGAACAAATCTTAATCTGGCGATATAGTAAAATTATTATTTAGTCTCTTGAACTTTCAATAGATGTGTTATTTAAAATTGTTAATTTAATATGTATATAAATAATAAATGATTGAAAGCATTATTTGTTGGCTTCTATTTTTTTTTAATAATCATTTGGTTTAAGCATGTAGAATGGATACACAAAAAAGGAAAATATATGTGGAAGTGAATGGTAGAAGTTGAAGATGCCGAGGAAAACATGAATCAAATACTTGAGTCGGGTCATGTCAAAACTCAGAATAACGGAAGAATATGTATGAGATGATGCATTTTTTTTTACAATAGCACTACACAGGAGCTGTGGCGGCCAGCGTAAGGAGCGGAGGAGTGGTGCACTCCCAGAATTTCTACCAAAATAAAAATTCCCAAACACTGAAGAACATAATAATTTTACAACATGCCTCATCACAACACTAAACTCACTTCGGTTATAATGCATACATAGTATAGGTGTCTATATCACTGTGTGCGTAAGAAAAAAGCAGGGAGTTTTGTACCTGTATTCCGAGCGGTGGTTCGTTTTGAATATCGCTCCCAGGATTTCACGAGAATGTAGCATAAATCTCAAATGAATCCAAACCGTAGGTAGGTATAATGCTTTGAAAATATAACGGCAAGGCGGTAAGCGTTCCAAAATTTTCCACATCAGATGGAAAAATTCGTTTACTAGCATGTTAAATGGAGACGCGTAATTGTGTCTTTCATTTAACATCTACAACTCTTTTTCATTCAACTTTTGATTTGTAAAGAAGTGCGCGAGATTAAATTATCTCAAGTACAAGCCAGATTTAATTAAGGAATGAACTGTTGACAACAATCGCTGATGGGTCAATAATATCTATTTTACAACTATTTTATATAATAATGGATTTCGGAAGTACGTTAAATTGTTTCAAAAATACCTATGACGTCGGTAGTAGAGATAGTCAACTTTCAAAACAAGTAAATCTTTCTTGGTGCTAAGCTTTGAAAACACCTTATTCAATCTATACCGGACTTCAACTCCAGGGTCACCGACGTTTTTGCCACTTAGAGACAAATGGGGATCGACCTAGTCTGCAAACAGTTAGGATTGTTTCATAAATTAAATTTATTTTTATTAGGTAGGTAGGTAACCACAAAGATTTTTAGCAAACCACCAATTTTTGTGAGCACCAGCCGCCACTGCACAGGAGGTCCTGAGGAAAAAAATTCCCTCTGGGCCTATGTCATCTTTGGGAATCTTTTCGGGAAAAGGAGGTTTTGGGAAGGAAAAAGGTATGAGGAGTGGGTAGGAATCTGGAGGTTAATCTATCCAGGAGTGACGGATGTAAAAATCCATCCCTCCCACATCGGTAGAGTCCGGCTGGAGAGTTCTAAAGGTCTCCTTCAAGAAGTCTCTCCCGATCCAGCCCGCCACACAATCGCATTCACCATGAAGACCTAGGCACCAGACCCATGAACCCGGGCACCCCTGCTAAGTCATCAAACGTAGCGAACCTCTTGGGTTTGTTTTCTAAAAGTTGAATATGTTAAAAATTGCATTTTTAATGTCTGCGACCAGACATTTCCAGTAGACCATAGGCAGCAAAACAGAAACAAGACCGGTAAACCGGGCCGTAGGAAAATAGAGATAACATTATGGTATATGCCTCGCCATAGAGCGGTTTACCGGCCTATAGGGTTCAAAGGGTTAAACCACAGTAACCAGAGGAGAAATTCTGTATCTTTAATGGATACGGGAAAGATCCCATATAAGGAATAAGCTGTCAAATTTTCTATGAATTTCAATTGCTTTTTCTGTGAGTGAGGTGAGCCGATATCATGTCCATATTTTAGTTTAGAGCGTTAAAAACACTAATTACTGTAAGTATACATGATTATTTATTTATTTTACATACGTTTTAAGTTGTTTACAGTGGATTTCACATTTGCAAAGTTTCGTTTCAATCTATATAAGCATGAATTTAGTTTGCCCAAACTAAGAACCTATTTTGTGCAAATGTCAAATCCATGGGGTACAACTTTAAACATACATTAAATGAAAAAATAATCAAACATACTTACAGTATTTCGCATTTCAAAGTTAAAATCGGCGACAGCTGACATCACCTGTGCCTGAGTTTCATCATAAACTATTCATACAAATG
This sequence comes from Limnephilus lunatus, assembly GCA_917563855.2. Classification (NCBI taxonomy): domain Eukaryota; kingdom Metazoa; phylum Arthropoda; class Insecta; order Trichoptera; family Limnephilidae; genus Limnephilus; species Limnephilus lunatus. The sequence continues at coordinate 20,116,671 of OU830596.1, read as the reverse complement.
ATGATGATATCAGCATCCAACAAGCAAGACAACCTACCCGTAAGTACCTTATTGTGATATACCTTGCTGTTGGTTTACAGCGCTGCGCTCTTGAGGTGATTTCTCACAAAAACGGCGCTATATAAATTAGCCAAGTATTAGGCTGATGAATTAGTTAAAAGTCCATAGACACTGATTGCATAGAGTGGACATTGAGTTCCCCTTTTTAACTCTGTGAAGATGGTGTCACAGCACACATAACTTCACACATGTCTGGAGCCATTTCAATTGAATTGTGGTCTTTCAGCAGGGCGATATACTAAGAGTAACTATGTACTAGGGATGTTATGGATATGCAATTTCGGATCTGGATACGGATATAGCAATAATATTATACCGGTTTCGGATACGGTTATCGATATGAAATTATTTCGGATTATCCGCTACTTTCGGATAATTTCGGTTACGGATATTAGAATTTAAAAATTATAAAAGTAAAATACAAATGGCAAGATTTGACTTTTATTTCTGGTCTATATTATCATTTGTTTTTACAATCAGCCACGCCCGGCTTTTATGACAAATGACGGCTCGGCCATGTCATTTAGACTCCGCCTTTATCTGAAACTTTTATATCGGTTTCGGTTACGGATACGGATATTTTTTTATTTTGGATATCCGATAGTTTCGGATACGGTTACGGATCTCCATAACATCCCTACTATGTACCACTCCAGCCAGAATCCATACAGCATCAGGTTGGTGGAAATTCTATAACCAACTTAAATGTGAATAAAGCTGAAGTTAGGAAAGAGGATAGAATGTAAAAAAATAATAATTACATGTAGGGATAATTTGCAATAAAAAAGTCTCTTGTAAATAATCAATGTTTGTACAAAAACAAAGTTTACATTTTATTCTTTAACGATAGTAAAAAAAAACAAAATTTACTCAGTAAATAGAGCGCATGGAATTCATAGCAATGAGAAAAGGTAGTAGTACACTGATATTTAATATTATTATTATTTAACAATTGATTCCTACACCAACTTTCAAAGCATTTTTTAATTTACCAGAATGAAATAATAATTCATAACCTTTTTTTTTAATATAACAAGTGAAAGAATATACAATGACAAAATATATGTTTAGTCACATTTCGCTACAAAAAATTAAATCATTAAGCGTTAAAACCTCCTCTGGTAAAATTAATAGGTACATGATAATAGTTAAATACTTAATACAGTGAAATTCGCTTAAGTTGCCACTTTAGAAGTTTTCCCGCTTAAAAAGTTTTTTCCCTTCCCTTGGAAAACTTCTTAACCCGTTGAATGGCTAGAGACCATATTTGTCCCAGCTCACATAGGTCTCATATAAATCGCTGTAACTCCCTTACTCTCAGACAAAGAAATATGTTCTAAACGGTGTTAGAAAGACAAAACACCACACTTTATAGTCAAATCTAAAAAATATCCACAAAAAAAGTAAAATGTACACCTTTGCGAAACCAAAGTTTTGTATGGAAATTTGAACATTTGGGAATTTTTTATTAATTATTTTCACATGAAAAGACAAGTTGGGGGGGACAATAGCGTTTATAATACATTTGTCTAATAAAATATGTACACATTTTAATTTTTTCGTTACCAGTAATTTTAGTTAGAAGAAACGTACATTTTTAAAACTTTCATATGTTCTTCCAAAATTAATGTATTTCAAAAATGATATGTTTATTTCGAATTCAAAAATTAGAAAGCGTAATTTGTCACCTTTCCAAAGTAGTTTTTAGTTTTGGGATACATTCAGAAATATTCCTTTTAATTGGATTTCATTGCAAAGTGGAAATATTTTGACCCTGTGACAAAAAATGGGCAAGGCCTGAAGGGTCAAGAGAGTTTCACTGTATACATAAACATTGGTCAGTAAAGGCAGATGTTTAGGTTGACTTGAGTGGCTTAGAGCAATGATCCAGTTACATGGGACCCAAATTCCAGTTGTGGCAACAACTTAACGCAAAGATTTGTATTGCTAAGTATTTGTAATTAATTAATGAGTAAAGAATTTGTTTTTTTTTGGTAAATGCCAAGTTGAGGTTTTAACAGTCCAGTGATGACACAAACAAAACATTTCGATAAATTATTTTTGTACAAAACAAATATACATCAAATCAAAATACAAAATTTCTTTTAAATATTTATCATACACCACAGATCAAAAATACATAGAGAGGCGCTATTAGATCTATTTTTAGATAATTTAGTCTGTGAACTTTGTGTTCTGTGAAAAATAATTTTTTTGATCAATTTAACTTATACAGTAGAACCCCGTTAATTCGAACCCCGATAATTCGAAAAAACGCGTAATTCGAAATTTTCGCCAAAAAAAAGTCCCCAGAAATTTTTTTTCATACAAAATGATTTTTTAATTCGAAATTCGTAATTCGAAATTTATTTTTGCCTGCACACGAAAATTCGTTTGTGTAATTCGAAAAACATGGATTTTAGCAAAAAAAAATAAAAGTAATTTCGTAAATTAGAATCTGGCAGACAGCCGTGGTGGTAAAATGCCGTAAAATGTCGATTTACGCGGTTAACATCGTCCTAATTCGTATTATTATTTTGTAAAATCTGAATTGGTTGTGGTATTTTTAACGAATTTTCTTAGAATATAGTAATTTAAAGATCCGACCGCGACGGAATTCGGCCGCGAAAATCGATTTACGCGAAATATATCGTATTTTTATGAATTTATTCCGAATAGGTATCTGAATTAGGGCTGGCCGCGACGGGATTCGGACGCGAAAACTCAATTTACGCGAAATATACCGAGTAATTACGATTTTTTTCCGAATAGGTATTTGAACAAGGGCCGGCCGCGACGGGATTCGGCCGCGAAAATTCGATTTATGCAAGATATATCGTATTTTCATGAATTTATTTCGAAAAGGTATCTGCATTATGGCCGGCCGCGACGGGATTCTGCTGCAAAAATTTGATTAGCGCAAAATATATCGAATTTCAACGATTTTTTTTCAAAATAGGTATCTGAACAAGTGCCGGCCGCGATGGCAATCGGCCGCGAAAATTCGATTTACGCGAAATACATCGTATTTTTATGAATTTATTCCGAATAGGTATTTGCATTATGGCCGGCCGCGACGGTATTCGGTCCTGAAATTTCGATTTACGCGAAATATACCTAGTTTTTACGATTTTTTTCCGAATTGGTATTTGAACAAGGGCCGGCCGTGACGGGATTCGGCTGCGAAAATTCGATTTACGCGATATATATCGCATTTTCATGAATTTATTCCGAAAAGGTATCTGCATTATGGCCGGCCGCGACGGGATTCGGCTGCAAAAATTCGATTTACGCGAAATACATCGTATTTTTATGAATTTATTCCGAATAGGTATCTGCATTATGGCCGGCCGCGACGGTATTCGGTCCTGAAATTTCGATTTACGCGAAATATACCTAGTTTTTACGATTTTTTTCCGAATAGGTATTTGAACAAGGGCCGGCCGCGACGGGATTCGGCTGCGAAAATTCGATTTACGCGATATATATCGCATTTTCATGAATTTATTCCGAAAAGGTATCTGCATTATGGCCGGCCGCGACGGGATTCGGCTGCAAAAATTCGATTTGCGCGAAATATATCGAATTTTTACGATTTTTTCCAAATAGGTATCTGAACAAGTGCCGGCCGCGATGGCAATCAGCCGCGAAAATTCGATTTACGCGAAATACATAGTATTTTTATGAATTTATTCCGAATACCTATTCGGAATAAATTATAAGGGATTCGGCTGCAAAAATTCGATTTGCGCGAAATATATCGAATTTTTACGATTTTTTTCCAAATAGGTATCTGAACAAGTGCCGGCCGCGATGGCAATCGGCCGCGAAAATTCAATTTACGCGAAATACATCGTATTTTTATGAATTTATTCCTAATAGGTATTTGCATTATGGCCGGCCGCGACGGGATTCTGCTGCAAAAATTTGATTAGCGCAAAATATATCGAATTTCAACGATTTTTTTTCAAAATAGGTATCTGAACAAGTGCCGGCCGCGATGGCAATCGGCCGCGAAAATTCGATTTACGCGAAATACATCGTATTTTTATGAATTTATTCCGAATAGGTATTTGCATTATGGCCGGCCGCGACGGTATTCGGTCCTGAAATTTCGATTTACGCGAAATATACCGAGTTTTTACGATTTTTTTTCCGAATAGATATTTGAACAAGGGCCGGCCGCGACGGGAATCAGCCGCGAATATTCGATTTACGCAAAATATATCTATTTTTATGAATTTATTCCGAATAGGTATCTGCATTGTGGCCGGCCGCGACGGGATTCGGCCGTGAAAATTTAATTTACGCGAAATATATCGTATTTTTACGATTTTTTTCAAATAGGTATCTGAACAAGTGCCGGCCGCGATGGCAATCGGCCGCGAAAATTTCGATTTACGCGAAATACATCGTATTTTTATGAATTTATTTCGAATAGGTATCTGCATTATTGCCGGCCGCGACGGTATTCGGTCCTGAAATTTCGATTTACGCGAAATATACCGAGTTTTTACGATTTTTTTCCGAATAGATATTTGAACAATGGCCGGCCGCGATGGGATTCGGCCGCGAAAATTCGATTCACGCAAAATATATCGTATTTTTACGAATTTAGTTCGAGTAGGTACCTGAATTCAAAGGGCCAGCTGCATCGGAAACAGGCTACGAAATTTCGATTTACGCGGTAATATATCACATTTTTTTGAGTTTAAAGGGATGGCTGTAACGGTAATCGGCCGCGAAAATTTGATTTACCTACTTGGAAAATATCGTATTTTTGTGAATTCATACTTCGAATAAAAGGGCCATCCGCGGCGTTACACGGCTGAGTAAACTCGATTTACCCAGGGAATAAGCGTATTATTACGAATTTATTCCGAAGAACCTACCCAAATTTGAATTTGCCGCCAAAAAATTAAATTTTCGGCGATTTTTTTTTTTTTTTTCGCAAAATTTCGAATTACGTGGGAATTCGTTAATTCGAAATTTTATTTTTGATGTCCCGTGGATTTCGAATTAACGGGGTTCTACTGTAATAAATTTTGATGAAATCAGCTAAATGTTTAAAGGTGTACTACGACCACCATAAGTGTGCCAGAGGATTCTAGAAAAAGTGGTTGGAGTATAGCTGTTTGTTAACACATGCCTGCAGTCACATAAACAAGTCCCGAAACAAAAAAATTATATTGAATATGAGGAAGAGAGGACCTTTAGGATGCGATATAAAATATAATGCTACAGCAAAGTAGGAAACAGAAATCATGGCACGATCAAGTAAACCAAATATTTGAGGTTGGCCATGTAAGAGAATATCATAATTATCCTAATCAAGGAGTGTGATAGATCCTTGGATCTAGCCAATGAGGCCCTTGTGTGATGTAAAAAAGTGTCATAAAATTTATCACATTGATATTGGAAATTGATGCATTATTTTAATTTCCTCGTAAAAACATTATTTTATTGTAATGCATAGTAAACACAATAAAATTAATTAATAAAACAATTCGTAAGATGACTGACTCAATTTAATACTTATCAAACATAAGAAATGTTTTAAAATTCACTTGGATATTCAAGAATTTTATCATAAATTGGTGTTAATTTACACTTTACAAACAATAAGATGCTTAAAAATTCTCTTAAATTCACTTGAACATGTGTCAAAGTCTTTAGAAGCCGCTAGATCACACTTAAGTCACATCCAGACCAGAGTTAAAAGTCCGATGGTATAAATTACTTTTTTCTCTCAATCTGAACTCAGCCATAAACATTGTAAATGCGTAAAAAATGCTTTGAAAGTCATATGGATGGTGTGAATACAGCGCCCTCGAGATGATTTTTCACAAAAACGGCGCTACATCAATCATCCAAATATTATTATCATAAAATTAAATCATAACATGTAAAAAAAAATGCCGCTTTGCTATTTCTCCAACTTCAATGTTATGTGAAACTGTCCAAAGACACGAAACGTCTCTTTCTGCGTGCGTACGTTATGACGGATTGGACTGTTGAGAGATTGGCGACGATTGTTTTGTTGATTTTGAAGAAATGTACGCACGCAGAAGTTTTTAGTTGGTGGTGAGATATAAATATATATTTGTTGTATGTTTTGTTTAGTTATATTTCGGTGTTGCACAGTGTGTAGTTTTGAAGACCATTCGCGGTCGGACCGCACAGCGTGGCTGGTTAGGGTCGCACTGTTTCGCGACCGATGGATACCTGAAACAAATATATTATTATTAGTAGGTAGAAAAAGTGGAGGCTGTCTCTTCGGGTCATATGGACATTGTCCCCTCAAAATAATAATATTATGAAGACAAATAGTTCATAAGTAGAGGCGCAGGCAAATCATTTTAAAGAGCAAATGTTTGAATGTACATTTTGTGCACAATGATAGTTTAAAAATAGCTTGAAACACCCCTCGCAGTACCCTCTTACCCTGCAAATGTCCATAGATATTGGGTGCTCAACGACGTTAATCAATTCCATTTAAATTTAGACTCGCGATTCAATTCGACAATGTTGTTTTTATATATTAACATTTGTTCCACACATTAATGAAGTTAATAATAAAGCTACGAAATGTTTGAGATTTATTTTAAGAACAGTAAAAGATTTTATGTCACTTTATTCATTTAAAATTCTCTTCACTGCTTTAGTAGGAAGTAATTTAGAAGACAATTCCGCTATTTGGTCCCCGTACTATAAAGCACATCAAATAAAAATTGAGAAAGTTCAACATAAATTTTTAAGGTTTATTAATTTCAAACTCTCCATACCCATTGAATAAATTAATTATGTTAACTTAATGAAAATACTTAATTTAACTGACTTATCGTGTAGAAGAACCAAGAGCGATCTGTTTCTTTAATTCAAATTAGTTAATGGATCGCTTGACGCACCTGACTTAACAAAAATAATAACGTTCCGAGTAACAAATCGTGACACGAGTCTTCCAGAGCTGTTCTTTGTTTATCTGTCTGAAACTAACTACAGTGAAACCCTCTTAAGAAGTTCTCCCTTAAGACGTTTCGTGGCTTAAGAAGTTTGGTTTTTTCGGTCCCTCGGCTCTATATTGGCCCAATTTTTCCCACATATAAGGTTTTCCTGCTTAAGAAGTTTGTTTTTTCCGGTCCCTTGGAAAACTTCTTAAGAGGGTTTCACTGTATTTCATTAACTCCCCAATCTAAAGACAACTACATAGGCTTGGAAACAAATTCTGATGTAAAATTTATTATTATTATTCTAATATTGTTTTTGTTGTTATTTCTTTTTAATTCTGCTTCCTTTCTATTAGTGTAAAGGAAGAGAAATAATACTATAAAATAATTGGTATTTTACTGTTTCTATTTCTATTATTACTATGTTACACGATTGTTGTCAATGCTCCATTTTTTTCATTTTCAACTGACAAAAAACAAAATGATTTTTAAATTAAATTATTTTTTAATCCACTAATGTAGTGGATAAAAACGAAGGGTCCTTTTAAAATGATTTAACTGTACATGAACAGAAACTTCTAATTTATCATTACCGGGTATATTAATTTTTTTTTAATCACTTTTCAGAGGAGTGATAAAGTTGTACATTGTTGAATTGTCTGGTCACCCTTTTAAATATAGAAAAAATGCACAGATAAATCGATACGCCGTCACCATGTTGACGTACAAAATTAATAAATAAATTCAGTAGACCAGGAGTCTCGATTCTCGTTTTTGGGGGCATATCAACTTTAGCTCCACACAGGTGGCCGGCCCTGAGGAAAACAATTTCCCTTGGGGCCTAAATCATATTTGAGAATGATCTGTGGAGGATTTTTAAGGAAAGGAAGGAGAGGAAGTTTTTTTTTAACATTAGCTCCCCACAGGAAAATAATTCCCCTCAGGGCCAATGTGTGGAGGGTTTTTTTAGGATAGGAAGGAGAGGAAGTTCTGGGAAGGATAAGGGTATGAGAATGGGTAGGAATCTGGGGGTCAGTGTGTCCAGGAGTGACGGACATATGAATCCATCCCTCCCACTGCGGTGCAAGGCAATATTCCGAGAGAGTATGGCTGGAGAAGTCAAAGGGATAACTAAACCATTCTCTCTCGATCCGGCCAGACACATCGGCCGTCAAGACCCGGACAAACCTCATCCCATGAACCTGGGCACCCCTGCTAAGTCACCAAACATAGCGAACCACCTGTGGTGACCTATGGCAGAGGTGTTGGCTCCAGGCAGGAAAAAGTTGATGGGTGGTTAGGAATCTGGGAGTCAGTATGTCCAGGAGTGACGGACGTATGAATCCACAAGACAGGTTGATTGGTACCTGCGGCTAGCTGTCATTGGTGAGCGAGGTGAAGCGGTTGCCCAGGGAGAGGGGCTGGTTGGTGCGGCTGCCCGCGCTCGCCTTGGTCGGTCCGCCGCCCGCCGCCTCGGTCCAGGCGCCGCTACCCTTGGATGCGCCGCCCGGTTTCTCCGCCCCCCCCAGAGTGGGGAAGTATTCTTCGCTGTGGATATCGGGCAAGTGCATTTTCTGGAAAAGACAAAACAAATTCATTAGTAAAATAACCATCGTTCAAGTCATTCTAAGTGACCAGCTCACGTACGGGAGGCTCTATTGAAGCAAGAGTTAAGTTAACCTCTCAGAAACTGGGCGTACTGTACAGGGCCCGCAAATAATGCAAATAGTACACAACTGCTAACCCTGTACAAATTGCAACTGCGTGTCACTTTTGAATTTGGCAACTACCTCTGGTCTGGAGCCCCAAAATACCTGAAAAAACCCTCGACTCTGTGCAGAAATGGGTGGTCCATTTGATGGATTCCCTTATCTTAACAAGCGGATTGCAATAATTAGCACACAGGCTTCAGTAGATATGCTGTCCTAGTTTTACCGACATTAAATGGAAGATGCTGCGGAGAACTAGCGTCGTTGATACCTTTGGCACCGGTGCACATTCGGGAAACATGCCAAATGCGCCCAGTATATATATGTACACGGTTGACATTTGTGACATGAGAATGAGTTCAACAGTTTGGCTGTGGAATGATTTGCTGGTCTCTGGTCCCGTGTTCACTCTTTTCTCCTCTCTAAAAGACCCTTCACAGCATCTTCAAAGATGACATAGGGCCCGAGGGAAATTGTTTTCCTCAGGGCCTTCTGTGTGGACACACTCATGAATTATTATAAGCAATAATTATCAGCCTGAAACACTCATCAACATTGAAAAAATATCCCGAGAAAAGATAAATGCCGCCGACGGGACAATTTCAGGAGTGTAGGAATGTTTAGTGGCTTGTTTGACTACCAGAGTACATGAGCAAGACAGAAGATGACATAGTATACCGGGTGTTAAGGGACGTACTTTAACTAATGATTCCTGACATTATTTGGAGTACAAAATATAAATAAAATTTTGGTCTCCGGTGACTTTTTTATTTAAATATAAAAAAATCTCAGATGTTGGACAGTTGGAGGCAGAGTTAGGGGTTTGTCGGTTACTCGGCCGAGTGACCAGTAACGACATATGGAATAATTTTTTTTTTGTTTGATTTTAAAGAATTTTTTTTTTTTTTTTAAAAGTCAACAAAAAAGTCACCGGAGACAAAAATTTCATTTACATTTTTTACTCCAAATAATGTCAGGAATCACTGGTTAAAGTAAGTCAAGTACGTCCCTCAACACCCGGTATAATGGGTTGTAGTAGTCAGACTCGCTCTGTCAATAGCCAGCTCCCATAGACAACACCTATTGTAATATTCTCATTGTCCAACTAATCAGTTTCATTACAACTCTGCGCGTCTTAATTTAAAGGGAACCATTTCTACCCTGTCTGTTAACTTCTCCAATTACAGGGTGGCGCAAAATTAATCATCAAATTTTGTTTTTGAATAACTTTTTTACTAAATACAAAAAAAATATTTTGAGTGATGGAGATCTTTATTTGCACCATTAAAATTTTTTCTGTTAAGTGGAAAAGATGATATCCGTCAAGTGGCTGCCGCCAGTGTTGATACACATTTGTGCTCGTTTTATCACATTTTCCATGACTTTCTGCAGAATATTCTACTTAAGGGCTGCGATTGTCTGAGACTTGTTGGCATAAACCCGCAACTTTAAGTAGCCCCAAAGAAAGAAATCTGGGATGGTTAAATCGGGCGATCTTACTGGCCATGCCAAATCGGGAGATTACGCGACCAGGAAAAGCTTCCTTCATGATATCCATTGTGGCTCGTGCTGTGTGTGGGGTTGCACCGTATTGTTGAAACCACATGTTCACAAAGCCCCGCTCATCCAATTCCGGCAGTAAGAAGTCGATTATCATGGCACGGTGGCGTTCGCCAGTAACAGTGACCGTATTGCCAATGGCGTCCTCAAAAAAATAAGGGCCCAATCTCCTCCCGCGTGAACGCCGCACCACACAGTGGCTTTGAGTGGATGTAATGATGTTTCAGAGCCCCAGAAATGAAAATTTTGCTTATTGACGTAACCGCTTAGGTGGAAATGCGCCTTGTCGCTCATGATGACTTTCGACACAAATTCGCTAAAACCGTTAGAGCTAAAATCGAAAGAATTTTTGCACACTCTTGCGGAGTATAGCGCTCCATTGCTTGTCTGTTTGTATTCTGCAGCTGTCTAGTTTACAAATGTCAAATATGATTGATGTATGACGCCATTTGCAAAAACTATAACATCTTCCGATAGGGTGATTAATTTTGCGCCACCTTGTATATTTACATATAAAATATTGTTTTGCATATTTTGTTGCTTTATTGTTTTGTACTTGTTAATTTATATAACAAGATAATTGAAAGAGACAAAGTGAACAATAATTTATTGATTACGAGAACAATAACAAAAACAATATAAAAAAAAATTAATAAAAGAAAAATTAGGTGGCATTTCAGATATAATTTTAATTGCGAAATTTACCCATTTAAAATCAGTCAACCATTTCTACAAAACAAATCAATAACAAAATATAAAAATAGAAACATCTGTTAAATACATACTATAATGTGGTTCACAAATACTTCAAGGTTATGCATTTTAAAATAAGCTCTAAGGAAATCTATTTTTAATGATACCTATCCAAATATTAATATACTAGCTGGTTCCCGGCATGCGTTGCTATGCCATTCAAAGAAATAAATTGATTTTTCAAAAGAAGCAAACACATTGTGACTTGACATTTTAAATAAATGTAAAGAAAACCGCTTATGAGTGCTTTCCTTTAATTTGTATTACCGACAAGTTAGTTTGTGGCTCACTAGAAGTCACTGCTGACAGATGTGATGTTAGCTACAGTAACCTTAGTAACGATCAAACAAGTTATAAAGAAAAACATTAAACAGAAGTATTTCATTAAAATAATATTTTATATTATACTTAAAGAAACCTGAAATAAGGACTTTAAATGTTGTTTCTTTTGTTCGTTACAGGTAAATGAATATCTTTTTAATAAAATAATGTGATTGTGAGTTGTAAATACGTAGTATTAATAAATCTTTTGTTCGTTACAGAGAAACACAATTGTGTCTTTATTTATAAGCAAGACTAAAAATATCATTATATAAATAAAATAAAAATACTTTGTTTTACGTTACTTTATCAATAAAGTGACGTAAAACAAAGTATTTTCTTTTTATTTATTTGAAATAAATTGATGTGCGTCCCCGTTCCCTTCCACCTTTCCCCTTCCTCGTCTCTTCCCTCTCCGCGAACCCCATATCCCCCATTCCCCTTCCCCCTGTCTTTCCTGCCTGCCGCAAAAATATATGAAATACACACTTTTTCATTAATGCAGAATTCATGACACCAGAGCTTACCATTATATATACGTAGCCTATAGGTATGTTATTCTGATGTATGAGCTATATTATTGTAAAGTTTCATTAAAATCCATTCAGTAGTTTTGCGTGAAAGAGTTAAGGCGGGTCTTTGGTCAAAGGTCCAAATGTTTGTCTAATTGTTTGAAAGTCCTTCAATGACCTTCAAACATCACACCAACATTTTTAAATCAAGTGCCATTTTAAAAATTTGGTACTGATAGTGGGAACAATTCAGATAAGCAATAAAGTAGGTAACAAAATTATTTTATTTTTATCTTACTAATATTATAAACCCAAAAGTTTGTATGGATGTGTTTGTTACTCTTTCACGCAAAAACTACTGAATGGATCCAAAAACTAATGAAACTTTACAATAATATAGCTCGTACATCAGAATAACATATAACCTATAATTTATAAAGCTAGCTAGAAGGGGACGGGGACTGGAAGGGGACGCAGGATGGGAACGGGGATGCACAGGAAAGGTGATTCAGGGAGAAACAATGTATTTCTTTGAATATGGCATTGCAACGCATGCCGGGAACCAGCTGGTTAATTAATAATTCTAAATTTGAAATGCGTATTTCTTTTGATTCAATATTTGACAAATGTCGAAATTTTCAAAGCTATTTTATAAGTGCTTACAACTTGACAAATTCTTCAGTTACAACCACTCAAGCGATAGCTACCCAAATTTGGGTAGGTGATCATTACAAATTGATAATAATAAATTTTTAATAATTTTTAAAATCTAAAAATACAGGATAAACTGTGAAAACTCAGTGGATTCATTGGCGTTAAACTACAGTAAGCAGTTCAATGTTTCCGTATTAATATTTGGAGGGATGATTTTTGTAATAAGCGCGGCCGAATCGAAAAACGAACAATAGGCGATCTCTATCTTTTTGTAAATTTAAAGTTCACATACCACATTCCTCTGACCGGGTCGAGGCCCCCCATCGGAGCCCATGGGCCCCTGGGCTAGGCGGTTCCGCAGCGAGGGGGGCACATAGCCTCCAGGCGCGTGCGGGGCCGGGGGCGCCACGGGCGGGGGCAGGCTGCTCTGTACGGGGGCCGGACGCTCCGACTCTCCGCCTTCTTCCTGCAAAACACAACAGGATGTTAGCATTATTTAAAGTAATCCTGAGCAGAGCTCGTATCCATGTCACAGGCAAATCGTAAAATCAGGCCGATCATGATGCGCCTGAGGCACTTCATGAAGTAGCTAGGCGGGTTCTTCTTTTTAACATACATAACTTTTACCACTACGTCACATTTCCACCCCTCCGTCACATTTGTTTTACTATGGGTAAATGAATTCTCTCTTCATCTCAGAGGGGAAATTGTAGCAAGGGGGGACTAAAATGTCTATTGGGGGTGCAAACACAAGCTGCGTGTATACCTATTTCGAATGACAACCCACGTGACAGAGTTGACGTACGACATAAAAGATGTAGGAGACAAGTTTTTGAGATTTTTAAAAATATTTTATTAAACATCATATAAAATAATAATCGCTGTTACTTGAAAGGTTACCTTTTGGAGTTTAAAAATAGTTTTATATTTTTATGTCATCATATCATTTTTTTTATAACATTATAGAATATAAGCAAGTCGAGGTGGCAGGAGACAACTGTGATTTGTATGAAATACACTTCTATCACGAGGAGTTACAACTCTGTCACATAATTTTTACTACAAAAATATAAACACATATTTTTTTTAAACAGACAATCGTTGCGTCTTTAGTAGGTATAGTAGATTTAAAAGTAATCATTAAATAATAATATTGGTTATTCTGTTGAACTTTTCTCCAATCTCTGGTGGAGACAACTTTATGTAGGTTAAAAAGAAGAACAACCCAGGCGCATCGTGATCTCCCTGATTTTACGATTGGGCGCTGACATCCACGTCATAAAAGAGCATTCGAAAGCAACATACGTCGTAACTTGCTACTTATAATATTGATGGGTGACAGTGACCAATCTTCTATAATATACGCGACCTTTACATTGTAATATATTTATTACGTAGCATCAATAAGTACCTTTATTATAAATACATAATATTTTATTCATATGCATACATTAATCAATTTGTGAAAACGAAATTATTGTGGAATCGAGTTAGTACAAGAATTTTGTATGTCTGAAGAAATAATTATGAATATAAAAATATTATTATATAAAAACATAAAACTGCATCAAAATAAAATTTAATTAGTTACATTTTACAAATAATAAACAAACAAAAAATCATTGAAGAAGAATAAAACACTAATAATCTAAACGAAAATAAGAAAGAGAACAAGACACAGAAAAATAGAAGAAGATAATGGTCGCAACCGGGACTCGAACCCAGAACCTTTCGTCTAACTGGTTTCCACCCATTTAGGGTGTGATCTTCGATGACGTGCATACAATCTCTCTCTGGGACTAGTATACTATTTACTGCTGATTAGAAATACAAATATGCAGGTATTGATGCAGATAATATGGTTTCGCACGCCCTTATTCGTGGTATTGTCGCAAACCCTCGCACCTTTACTTAGAAGGGAACCTAATATTTACTTGTAAAATAAATAAACTTCCAATGAATCAACAATAAGCTCTAAATAACACTGGAAGAAGGGTTATCCCCAAGCCTTGTAATAACATTACTTAGATTAGGAAGACAGAGAAAATCTTGATATATATAAATAGATGTTGGTCTTTGTTTGTCCCTTATGCACACCTAAACCATTTGTCCAAGAATAAAAGAACGTTCTAATTTAAAAAATAAATATTTACAAAACAATCATGACATTTTAGGAACATATCCCCACTATTTTTCGACATAGTCCCAGTTATGATCGATGCACTTGGTGAACCCTTGCACTAGGTCCTTGACTCCCTTACAGCAGAACTCCGCCGCCAAATATGCTCTCTCCCTTCATGTCTAGTCGGTATCCAAAGGTTTTGCGGCCAAATGTTGTTTCAGGTGAAGAAAAAGATGTAATTCATGTCATTGATTACATTTTTGATTCCGGGATTAGGTGCTGAACCCTTGTTTCAACCCAAAAAACTTAGCCTTGGTTGTAAAAATCGAAAAAAAATAGATCCAAGCGCTTTCCATACGATTTTGCTCTTCTTGAGAATCCAATGAGCATGCAATTTGCACACGCCATTTTTCCCTCAAAATCATTTGTGTGGTAGACTCAATAATAGTTGAATCAAATATTACAGTAAGGTCATGTCAAGTATAAGAATGGCAGAAGATTTATGTACGAGACAAAGAAAATTTGTGTAAGTTGTGAGGCAGTAGTGGGAAGGGAAAGGAGAAGAGGAAGAATGGGAAGTAACTGGATTCAGATCTGGTCACCAAACACGGTTAGAGCCAGTTCAGGCAACGTTTCGATTCAGAATGGCGGTGAAGCATCAATAATAAGACTTAAGTAAGTGACATTTGATGATTTGACTATGTACAATGGATGGACATCCCAGGAAGATAATACAGGAAGGAGGTAATCTAATACTAGAGCCAGATCAAGCGATATTTCGATTCCAAATGGTTGTCTTTCGCAAGGGCGATACTGAGAGTATCTCGGTCTGGTTATACTAACATTGCTCTTGTTCCAGGGCCCCTTCTGCCCTAATCCCTGCTGCTGCCCGGCCCCGGTGCCTCCCTCTCCGTCCTGCCCCCCGCCGCCGCCCTCCCGCTGCTCCTGCCCCGTCAGCGGCTGGATCTTCAGCCCCGTGTAGTCCTTCTTGGCCACCTCGTACTCCCGCCACTCGTCCTCGTCCTGGAATTCAAAGAAAACAGTTACTATCGGAGACCGAGCAAAAGACACGTGCTTCCCAGGGGGTCCTGTCTGAAACTAAAAAAGAAAAAAACTAATCATATTGGGGTCACCATCGATACTTTTAATGTGTGAATGAAAATTTGTTCTGGACTCTTTCTCCAACCAGCATGAATAGGTCCTAATTTTAACCACTCCGATATGTAAGCGGATATACACGATAATATAACGATAGCAGTCAAGTACAATAAGCGTGTTTTCACGTCAACGCGTGTGTTTCCGCAGAAATCATTATAAGTCCGTTATTGTTCTAGTGACATCTCTAAAACAAAAAGTAGAAGGTCCATAATAAATCAAGCTGCACATCTACATTCAAGTTGTCAAAAAGACCTATTCTGTCAGATACATGGTAGATACAGATTTTACCCACCAAATCACCTACGCGCCGTTAGACATTGTTATTTTTTTATTAAATATTCTTGTATGAAATAATAAAAAATTGAGGTAACTAAATTGTTTATTATACATTTATACGATGGAATAAGTATTGTTTTTTACATAATCCATGATTTTAGTACCGTTTTCACATAAAAACATCCCGTGAGTCATTAGCGCCCCCCACATGCACACTTCGGAGCGACCGAGTCCCGCGCCACTTCAGGCCGCTGCGCAGAAAAGTAAAGACCAATAGTAAGGTAACGGCTTACAGTGCAATTCATTGTGAGACTTTTCTGCGCAGCGGCCTGAAATGGCGCGGGACTCGGTCGCTCCGAAGTGTGCATGTGGAAGGTGCTATTTTAACATTTTTTTATGTTTGCATTCTAAATTTTAATATTTATTTGTAACATAACAATTTGAAAGCTTATTTCGTAACCTTATAACACAAAGTTTTTGTAAATCTGACATTTCACTTAAGACGAAAAACTTCCATATTCGCGATAGATCGAAGCGGTTAATAATAAAACATTTTGTTATGAGTAAAACTTCATACTCCGTTTCCTGAAACTGAAACATATACGCAACAGGTGGGGATCAAATAGTTACTAGCCACGTGTCGACTGCCTAATCTTGAAGATTCCACAGAAGTATGTGACAAGACAACGGAGCTAGCAATGGCAAACAGAACCCCAATTTGTAAGATTATCCTCAACATTCTCCAATCATCATTTCTTCGTACACTTAGATTATTATTTTTTTTATTTTGTTCATTAAAAATGTTTTACGAACTGGCACCCTTTCTTTTAGGTAGAAAATAATTAATATCTTTCAAACTAAACTTCATTCAGTGCACCTGCATAAAGTTTAACCATATAAGCTTGTTTTCACGATAATTTATTGTTGCCAGACAAAAGTTTGACGTAAGAGGTGTACCTGACTTATTAAGATTAATTTTGTGACTTCATAATTAAATATGATTTAGCTTTCTAGTACATCGTAGAGATTAGCTACGCCCTGGTGATATATATAAATAGAGTCTTGTTTATCCATCCTTTGATCTCTCTCTGTACTACATTCCAATACTAGCCCTAGGTTGAGGGAACTGGTAAGACTACTAACGGGACACTGCTATCTCAGGGGACACATGCAGCTATTGGGAGTAGAAAACACCAATAGATGCAGAAAATGTGACGAGGTTGAAGAGACTCCAATTCACCTATGGTGCCAATGTCAAAGGGGTGTTGAAGGCTCGGCTACCTGGGAAGACATATTGCGGAATCAGGAAACAGCTGAATATTCAATGACAACCCTGGTCAACTTTATCAAAAGGACCGGTTTACTGTCCAAGGAATGAGGTAAAATGGGAGATAGCACCAGGGCCGCTGACAGCCAATCTGGGCCCCAAGTCTAGTAGACTATACCGGGCCTCATCACCCCAACAGGGGGGGGGGAGAGAGAAAACAATTAATCATGCTAACCTGCTACTGCTAGGAATACTATTTCATTACCTTTACTTATTTTCTAGTAATGTTTAAAAAGTTATGGTGAATACTAAAAATAAATACTTGTGTTTATTGTTTTAGGATACTGTGTGTGTGTATTTACATATTCTTCGTTGTTCATTATATTTTAAGGCTAAATTAAATTATTATAATATCAACATACGTTAGTAATGGAATATACTAAATTGGAATATTTTTAAAATTATAGTAAAAACTCCACAAACTTTAAAATAATAATATACCCAAATAAAAATTGTCATCTACATACATTATTGCATTTCTAGTTTGCAAAGCTATTTATAACATCATCAAAGTCCAAGTTTCTGGCCAAACCATTTTCTAAGAATAACATTCCCAAACTTGTTAAACGTTCTTAACCCATTGTGGAATGCAAAAAGTTTTTCACTCTAGACAACAAACTAATAATAATAATAAATAGCGCCGTTTTTGTGAAAAATCACCTCAAGGGCGTTCCGATTCGGGATACTTAATGTTTTTATCCATTGAAAAATAATTAACGTGGTGAGGGATTAATAAAAATACAAAGGGTTCAATGCCACCCAGAACTTCCTATCCTTCCTTCATTTGATCGATTAAAAAGATTTTTTTAATGAAAATTTTAAAGATCTTTCTGCTTCTGCAACTGTTACAGGCAGAGTACAGAAAATTCGACTGGCAATTACTACTTTAGGGAAGAGATTTGACAGTTTTTGGTTTAAAAGAGTATTTAGTAACTGCAGTGGATTTAAATGTTCTGAAAAGTTTCCTGGTTGAATAGTTTTTAAGTGTTCAATTTCCAAAAGCGTTTCTTCTTCAAATACATCAGTTTTATAGAGATCACACCAGTTTTTTTACCCTTTCCTTTAGTTCTTCTTGAGTCATACTTGGGTATTGCCAAAGAAACTTAAACAATTCATTAATTTTGTAGACAGCTTTGTATCTTTGGGTCAAGTTTCCAATGACACTATCAAACAACACATATAAAACATGAATTCTAAAGTTCTCTTCTGGGCAATCAATCTGTTTTTCATGACTTTTATTAGCCAAAACTTTTGTCTTTTTTTTGGGGGATTCTTGTGAAATTCCAATATTCTCAGCTACAAGTTTACACTCTTCTAATATTGTAGTCCACTTAGAACGAAGGGTAGTTAGGTTTTCAACTAAGTGTTGCAAATCGACAACTTCCATGTCCAGAGTTGCATGTCTCGCTTGCAAAACTACACTCCAGGAGTTTATTTCAGACAATACTTTAAACCATGTCGACGATGTCTTATGTAAGTAGACATTCAAATGAATTCATATTTCATATACTGTTCAATGTCCTTAATTTTGGCCAAAGTCCGGCCGGCACGATGGCGTGCTTGACAGCTGGGCCTACGGTTCTGGCTCTGGCTGGGCTACGGTTCTGGCTCTGGCTGGGCTACGATTCTGGCTCTGGCTGGGCTACGGTTCTGGCTCTGGCTGGGCTACGGTTCTGGCTCTGGCTGGGCTACGATTCTGGCTCTGGCTGGGCTACGATTCTGGCTCTACGAAATCAAAGTTCACGATCGCAATTTGAGAAATTTTTGAAA
Organism: Limnephilus lunatus; assembly: GCA_917563855.2. Taxonomy (NCBI): domain Eukaryota; kingdom Metazoa; phylum Arthropoda; class Insecta; order Trichoptera; family Limnephilidae; genus Limnephilus; species Limnephilus lunatus. The sequence goes on along the minus strand of OU830596.1, from coordinate 20,097,502 downwards.
CTTTGTGAATTTTTAATTAATTATTTTTTTAAGACATCACAAAAATGCGAGGTGACAATAGCATCTAAAAAACCTTTGTATAATAAAATATGGGCATTTTTTTTATTTTTTTTATTATCAATAATTTTATTTAGGAAAAACGTAAAAGAGCCATTTAATTTTTTTTTCATGTTTGCATTCGAAATATATATTTTTATTTCTAATAATTACATTTAAAAACATATTTCATAGCCTTTCAAAAACAGTTTTTAGCTTTTGGATGCATTCAGAAATATTCCGTTTGGATTTTATTGCAAAGCGGAAATTTTCCATCCTTCCGGCAGGATATGCCCCAGGCCCGAGGGGATAGAGTAATTAAATAAATTTAAAAAAAAAAAACTTATTACAGGAAAGCTTTCAAAATCAGATACAGATTTTTTTTAGAAAATAAGGTACCTCTATCATCACTCCTACACGAACCAACTAACACACCATTAATCTGCGGGGGTAGACAGAGAGGATGAACCACCACACATTCCTAGCTACATTCACACATACTTCTCTGTTGTACCGGACCTAGACATAACCCGACTCAAGTATTTGATTCACACAATTCTGCCTCTTGTGACTTCCTCGGAAGTCCCTGACTTCTTTTACCATTCAGTTTCACATCATCTCCTGACACACCCATCATAATTTATCTATGCCAAAATACTTCACTACAGAAACCGACAAATATTTTATTTACATTTTAGAAAATCTTTATAACACACAAAACCAGTTTTTAATCCTACAAATCATACAAAAGTATTGCAATTTGGGTAATCTGTATTTAGAGAGACCTTACGCACCTCTGCTTAAAATGACTCACTGATATAAATTTAGCACAAGATAAATAAATAATGGAACATACATAAATACCATAGAATAAAGAATATAACACTAGAAGTGCCTTCCATACAAATTTGAATGGAAACAAATGTTCCATTTAGCCCAAACCCCTAGCATTCTGTCACATTTAGTTCATCCGCTCATGAGGCAACTGAAAAGAAACCAGTTGGCAACTCAATCACTATCCACAGGAAAGCAACTTGTGAATTTCATTGGCGGTCCGCACACAGGCAACTTCTCAAAGACCAGTTGTTAAGGGCGATGCAACCACTCACTCGCAACTCGCAGTTTCAGTCGCTGCGGCCAACGTGTTTCAGTTGCCAGGTTGACAGGTTGCCATGGTTGCGCCTCACGACCTATCAAGTTTTCGAGTATGGTTGCGTCGCCCTTGACAGCTGGTCTTTAAGAAGTTGCCTAAGTGCAGACCACCAATGAAATTCGCAAGTTCCTTACCTGTGGATAGCGATTGAGTTGCCAACTGGTCTTTTTTCAGTTGCCCCATGAGCAATCATAGATCTCTATCCCATTTGAATTTCGAATTAAATTTAGTTGGATCACAATTCTTTATTCTATGATAAATACATTAATTTTCAACCATATTATCCATAATGATAATGATCAGTAAAAAGTTGGTAAATAAGAACATTTTGGTATTTGGATATGTTTTTAGATTTTCACAGCCAAAAGTATTTTCGTTATTTGTTTTTGGGGTGTTATGCCGTGTTGCGCTACCTCCTTCTTTAGCCAACATTTCAGACAGTGATGGACAATGTATCATCATGATGGACACTTTAACAGTGTCAGAAAAGTTGGCTAAAGAAGGGGGTAGCGCAACACGGCATAACATCCCAAAAACAAATAACGAAAAAAAATTGTATTTATTTATTTGAAAAATAGAACAAATATGGTTGGAAGAAATTGCCACTAGGTAGGTAATAAGCCCATCTTTATACAACCAAGAATATGCAAGTGCGAATTGTTAAATAAATAAAGTACAAACGCAGTCACAATAGAGAATGTCAGCACAGGTAAAGCACCACACGAGGCCCACAATATCAAATAATAAAAAAGTTTTCGTATCAAATAAAAAAAAGGGTGGAAAACATTCAGAGATAACACCAATTGTTGGCAATGAAACATACAAAAACTTATAAATTTAATTAAAAGTGCAAAATTCAGATTATAAATTTGAATGAATGAAAATAACAACTTTGTAGGCCGGACGTCACTATTTGATACGAAATTCATTGAAATACACCCATGAATAAGTGCATTAATTAAGATGACAAAGAAATGTAATATTATTTATTAAATTAACCTTAAAAAAGGGAAAGAATGGTTTCCCCCATTCTTATCAAGAGAAATGTCAAACGCGTCACAACCGCAAGCGATATAAATAATTATCAATATTTTGTATATTTGCATTTGAAAGCGTTGAGTTCCAAAAATGCTAATTCATCTTGTTCCTTTGGATAATAAATTCAAATGACGTCTAAAGAAAGGTATCGTTTTCCGTAAATATGGTCACCGCAATACGTGGTCCTGACATTACGAAATGCTCGAATTGAAGACGACTTTTCAACGGACCTGTCAGCGTTATTAATGGAGAAATGTTTATATTTAAAAGGTGTGTAATTACCCCTGGCATTGCTGGCGCTTCTTCACCTTCTGGAACACCGGGCTGTCGGTCTTTCTTCACTTTTATGTCGTTTTTCACCTTAGTGTCTTCGATTTTCTTTACGATCTCCTCGGCCGTGGAGAACTTTTTGACGGTTTTTCCCTTTTTGCGATCCTTTTTCGCGAAGAAGTCGTCTAAATCCGCCATAACGTATCGACACTGGGAGTTTGGCGAACGGATAAGTGACAAATACAAGACTTGATAAGAAAAATCTTGGAAAGTCGGCCGCTGAGTACTACATGTGTCTCGGACGGTCCTCAAAAAGTCAATCAATCAATTGAAACTTTAAATTTTACACCTGAACAAAAGCGTTTTGATACAATTCACTGACTTTCTCCTTTTGACCGAAATATCTGTGACACTTTGAGTAGTTGCCTTTATACTACCATGGAATCTAGTTTGACGTTGCCGGGTCTTTGGCGGGGAGTGCGGTAGGAGTCTAGCGCCACGGATACGAAATAACATATGATTTTGTCTATGGCATCACAAGTCAAAACCATAAAAAATATTTTGTAAGAGAGACGCAAAGTTTTATTATGGTTTTAGTAATGAATTTGAAGATTATCATCATAGCTCTCTCTGTATAAAAACTGCCTTTTACTTGCTTCGCATTATTGAAGTAAAACTTCTTTACGCACGCTTGACTTGGGGAGTAAGCTGGTGAATGCGTGACGAGAGCGTTACGAAAAGTGTGATCGGGCGAGGCGAACGGAAGTTGAGAGGGAGATATAAGTTAGTGAAGATAGAAAGAGAGAGAGTTACGTTTCGTATATTACTGTAGGGGCAAGAGAGAGAGGTGCGAGCACACATTTTCTTTCTCTCTTATTTCTCTCATAGCCAGTTATGTTTCGCACATCTAAGACACAGTGCAGGTCTATTGTCTGTATCACACATCACACTGTAGAAGCAAGAGAGAGCAGTGTGCGCGCACATTTTCTTTCTCTCTTCTTTTATAAGTTAGTGAAGTTTTATTTCAGTCGTGTGGTCTAAAGTTCTAAAGTGTTCTAAAGCACTTGTTTTATTGTATAAGTTTTACTATTCAGAGAGGGAGAGGAAGGTTAGTAGGTACCAATAAAAAATTTCCTGGTGTAAGAGAAAGGACAATTTTTAGGAATGACTTTAGCGCTCTTTGTTCATTTAACAATATAAATATTTGTAATAATATAAGATGTTATTAGATGCATAATAAATAAAAATTTGATAACAAGTACTTGACTCAATAGAATAGCCATAGATTTTATTTTGGTTTCTGGTATATCCCGAATTCCGTGACACTAGACTAGACTTTTTCATATTTGTCAAAGACGGTGTATTGTTCGATTGTTTCCGATATTCAGAATTTTAATAATTTTCAAAGATGTTTGCCGTCGTAGCACGCAACGCTAATGCCCTCGCCAGGAAGGTGGGCCCATCGATGATCGCCCGCGGCTATCATGGTGGAGTTCCCGGATCGGTATGAAATATTAAAAAATAATTACATAACTCAAAATTTCATCTCTGTCCATACAATTTTGATGAACTACACGAAATGACGAACTCGATAATCCTTGATTTTATATTTCCTTCAACTTACATTACGAGTTTGAGTGAAAATTATCATTCTTTGAATGCGTTTTCAAGCCGGTTTTTATTTTAAATGTCTGCTCAAGACGAATTGAATGTAATTGGATGAGATGAAAAAAGTTAACCAAAAAGGATTTTGTGTGGTGTGAAAATAAGTAATGTGCTCCATAAGGAAAGAACTAGGAATGCGCTCAACCGGAGAAGTTAAATAAACAATGTAACAATGTAAAATCAACGCCAATAAACCATAGTGTAATTCCTAATCGAAGAGCTCACAGTGTGCGAAGGGGGGCCGCGTACCTCTCCTTATCTGACAATATATCAAAGACTTCGGGTTGATTGATAAATAGTTACGGGTTAGGTCCCTATTGTACCTGGATTTTCAATGTTTTCAGCTTGTGAAGTTATTTCCATCGTGAGTTGTGGTGCTTTGTGCATTGAAGGTCTACACTCTGTACACATCATGCTGAAAACATGCTGTGTAGATGGTATCAAGATAAAGAGATAAACGGAGACTAGAGGCTTTTGAGATGTGGAGACCACATCACAAATGAGGAGGTTCTCCAACGAATCGAAGGAGGAAGGCACCTGCTCAGGACCTTGTCTGAAAGGCGTGCAAGATGGATCGGCCATGTTGTACGACAAGAAGGCCTCTTGCATGCTATAATGGAGGGTTTGACCGAGGGGACAAACTCCAGGGGACGCCCACGCCGAGAGTACCTGGAGGACCTGCTGGTGGACGTGCGCTGCTCATCATATGCAGAATTCAAAAGAGCCGCACAAGACAGGGAAGAATGGAAGAGAAGATTGGAGGAAACTGCTGCAAACCAATCCCAGGATTGAAACCAGAGAGAGAGAGATGGTATCGGTTGGAGCCATGTAGTAGTTTAGGACAACTCCGCTATTGTTGGCGGTCGACAGCTACTGTTGAATATAACAGTTGGAAATAACGCTGACATTGACACAAACGTTAACAAAAATAATAATATAGATCCTAATAATGAGTTCTGTTGAGACATTTATATATTTGACTTAATATCGCGATAAAAATGTATACACCCGCTTTACGGATGGATAATACGGAATGTTCCTTAGTGACGTTCGATGCACGAATAATATGGAATATTTCTTTTTTAAGAGAGATTTTCTTTTTTAGACAATCAAATATGACATTTTTCGGAAGTACCAACCTTATAAAATAAATTCTCGTCAAAATAAAAACAATAGTACCTAATTTGAATTATTCCCAGAACTACTGGGTTGGAGGTGCGAAAGCCCCATGTCATCCATCAATAAGATATACATCCCAGGTTTTGAATGGTTTGTATGGTTTGTACGGCAAGCAGGGTTTGTCTAATGGGTATGTGCAATTATTCCAATACCTTTCTTTCCATGTTCTTCTGTTATAAATAGAGGTTCAAACTGTTTGCGTTCACTCCATAACATCAATCATCATCATCAAACAGTATTGCCTAGAGACTGTGCGTTTGAAATTTAAGAATCCGGCTAAATGTGCAACTCCTGAGTCGAGCCTTACGCAAAACTGTTTTCGTACATGGAGTTTGTATACAAATCTACTTTTGTAATAGAATCTATTTGGAAATGGAGAGATTGACGATAATATGATTATTATTGTAACTGCCAGTTGTGATTAATAATACCAGGCGTTTATCAGTGGCGGTCTGTGAGTTTTGAGTGAGCTAAAGTGCTAAGATTGAAAAATATGACATGATTGATGTTGTAGCTGAAAATGATTTTTTTTTTCAAAATTTCAACATTTTGTATGAAGATTTTCAGTATTCCACATTTCAGTATATCCTTCATACAAAAAGTTGAAATTTGAAAAAAAAAAATCGTTTTCAGCTACAACAACATCGATAATGTTGTATTTTTCAATCTTAGCACTCTAGTTCACTGAAAACTCACGGAACTCCACTGGCGTCTGTATATTATATATGACATCATTGCCTGTTGCGGTTACTTTGTCCCGGACACTAGCTGTTACTGGATCTGAGGAACCGGCTATTTTTGGAACCAGTTCCTATCAGATCTATAAAATGGTCACTCACACTTAAACTGGTTGAAGCCGAACCAAAAGCCGCCCGCAGGATCTAGCAGCAAAAATTATTTTTCTATGATTGGCAGCTTTGATTTTCTATGAAATGTAATATAAATATGGCGTAGCGCTGTTCGTATACTGCGTATGTGAATTAATTTTCTATGAAATGTAATATAAATATCGCGTAGCGCTGTTCGTATACTGCGTAAATGAATTAATTTTAACAAAATTAAAATGTAACTTGCATATTTTTTCATCTCCCCCGATATAAATACTCACTTTTCGTGATAATAAAGCTAAATCTAACTGTTTGAATAAGAAATATTACGTATTAACCGAGAAGAGGAGTAAGACATAAGGAATTTTTTGCTTAAAGACTGCTAACTTTGCTCCATAATTTTGTGTTAAGCGCCATGTTCCACAATCGTGGGTAACATCAGAAGAGCGATTCTGTATCTTGTGGATACGGAATCGATTCCATACATAATCGCCTGTCAAATTTTTGTGATTGTCTATGGAGTTCGATTGAATTTTCTATAGGCTGATGTGTAAGCTGTGAGCCCTGTCGCTGACTTCGAAAATGTCAAATCCATGATATACAACTTTAAACGTACATTAAATGATTAAATAATCACGTATACTTACGCATTTTGTGTTTTAAACTAGTTGAAGTGTGCAACGGCGCTGACAGCTGACACATCAGCCCTTAGAAAAAGCAATTGCAAGCCATAGACCAGTGTTCCGCAAACTTTTTCTGTTTAAGGTACACCTACCAAATCAAGAAATTTTAGAACACCAAAGAAAAAAAAATTTTTTTGAATAGATATATGTTATTAAAATCAATATAATATGAAAATATTACGTTTAAGAGCATGAGGGATTTTTCAATATTTTATGGTTTTGCATGTTTTCAAAGTCAGATTTTTTTTAGATGCATGTATGTTATATTTCACCAGTTAAATCAAAATATAAACAATTATGGAATCTCAGGGGAAATTTCCCCTGTTAGAGGGAAAAATCGAAATCTAGAGATCCGCGAAAACGGCTAAAATATACGACACTTTTTAATTTGTGTTCGGGAATGATCGCTGTAACTTAGGGTTTTTACGAGCGGATATAATATCAGGATAGGATCAATCCGTTTTGAGTAACAATATACAATAACTTAATGGAATCGACTTGAATTGAAAAATTCGATGAGGGCGACACAAGCGGCAAAATTTTTAACTATTTTGAAATTTCAAAGAGTTTTAGTATTAATTAAAACCCCAATTCGCATAAGTAGGTTGTGGCAAATGGTAAGAGAATTGCAAAAGCACGCTTTAAAAGCAGTGGATACTCATTTTTTATATGCAGCAAAAAGTGTGCTTGCTCTGTTTCGGAAATTTTTTGTTTTAATGTCGGATCAGTTTTAAGCTCCGTGATTTTTTCCTGCTCGTTTATTGAGAATTGATTTCGTGCCCAGTCCGTAGGTTGCAGGTCACACATACGAAAATATGAGTTCAAAACCTGCACTTTTTTTTTCTGAATAGACAATCATGACATTTGGGATCATTTCATTGCTACCATTCTTATCGTGGCTGAGCCATAGCCAATAATCCCAAGCTTTCAATCTTGTCCGATGATGTTAAAAAATTAGAGTTCCTACCCTGTATTTCTTTGTGGAGCTCCTTTAGATGATCAATACGAGAAATGAAAGTTTTGCTATTCTTCTTTTTTAAACGGAGAAACAAAATTTGAATCCCGGGTCTCTAAAAACGTCTGAGTCTCATTGTTTAGTTCGCTTGCGGTGCAGCACACCAACTATTGACCACGGTACACCAGTGTGCCGCGGCACACACTTTGCGGAACACTGCCATAGACAATCACACAAATTTGACAGGCGATTACGTATGGAATCGATTCCGTATCCACAAAAGATACAGAATCGCATGGCTGGTCTTATATTCATTTTATAAACGAGCAGTTTTGTTCTTTTGATAAGTATTTTCGACTCCAGTAGTTCCTCACAGGTATGATAGCATCTGCTTCCAGCAGCGCTTGCCCCGTAATAACCCGATGATGTAATGTTCCAGAACTTGCCGTTTGACATCACCAACCGCTACAAGCTGACAGCCTGGTTCTGCGTGTTCATCGGCTCCGGCCTGGGAGCCCCCTTCCTGATCGTCCGCCACCAGCTCCTTAAGCAGTAATGATGCCAGCCCACTAATCAAGGTAAAACCTAGCCTTACCTTGAAACATTGACAAATCAAAGTGATAAAGAAAACGGATGTGCTAATTCAATGAGTGAGAAAGACAAATATTCAGGAAAACAGAAAATAACTGTTTTTGGAGTTTGATTTAACTTCTTCGCAAAAATAGATAAATTAATATTGAATTCTATGTTCCATTCGTAAGAATGACTTGCTCTCTTTTTAGACCTGTGCCACACACAGCTATAAAAGATGTGGCGATATGTTGAAATAGGCCAAGCCACATATTTTATAGCTGTGTGTCTAACCCTTAGCGGAATTGTGGTATTAATAACACATACAAAATAATTATTACCTGGAGTAGCATTGAGCTTTTTAAAATAACACATTAAGGCGATCCACTAGTACAGGAAAAAATCGAAATCGGAATTCACGCCCTTTTATGGGAGGAGTTTAAAAATACTTGAGAAAAAGCTTTTGGAAAGGTTGGAAAAGATATTTGAGAATTTTTTTTTACATGTTGATTTCGTAAAGGCCTGTAAAAAACATTAATTCCTTATTTATGCATTGTTTATTGTAATAAAACGGAATTTTTAAATTGATTTCACGAAAACAAGCAGCGCGGACCCTAACACGTTGTTTCTCTGCTCCGTTTGGAGGAGTAATGACGGAAGAATGGGGCGGCTGCCAGTCGTTCTTTGGTGGACGGTATAAGGTTCACTTTGATATAACAAATTCGTCGACTGCCGTATTGTCGCCGTGATGTCAAAAATACCAATGCGAAAATGCATATTATATTTTATTTTGTGAGATTCGGGCGTAAATATCATTTTTTTTCGCGATAATTATATAAGAAACTGAATTTGCCGCATTATGCAATAAAACCATATCCGAAAAAGTGTTTATGAGGGTTTTCAGTTGAAAATGTTTTTCATAGACCTAATACTTTATTTTTTCTAAGCTTATTAAAAGACTTATTAAAAAAAATGGCCGATATTTTTAAGGGCCAAGGTATGTTGTACACGCAGTATTTAATTGAAGCATCTATAATACTTCTAAGCGGTCAAATTTTCAAAACAAAAACATACGATTTTGTATGATTTTGCATTATTTAGTATGGCTCCATCTTAAGTAATACTGCCAAATATTTGCCGTTGTCAAAAACTTCATAAAAAATTTGAATAACATCATATTTACTGACATTTTTGGCATTCAGTTCAAAATTTTTAAGTAAAAAAAAAGTCAAAAGTTCCACTAAGGAAAGTAGAATAATATTTTTTTGTTAAGTTTGATCTTGCTTATATATTTTTTAATTTTTTAAATGTCAAAACCTTTTTTAACCTTCATCAGGACAATTAGTTTATACATACCAAGTGGTTCGCTCCATTTGGTGACTTAGCAGAGTTCATGGCGTGAGATTTGTCTTGGTCTTGGTGGCTAATGTGTTTGCCCACATAATGCGTGGCGGGTGACCCCCAGATTCCTACCCTCCTCTCACACCGAACTTTCTACTTTTCGTTTCCCTAAAAAGACACAGCATCCCCAAAGATGACTTAGGCCCTGAGGATTTTTTTCTCCTAGATATTGTAAAAAAAAAATAAGTTTATTGTCCTGATGAAGGTTGAGATCAACCGAAACCAGTCGACATCTGTAAATAATATAAAGAATTTTTTTCATTAAACGACTTCGCAAAGGAGGAGGTTCTTAATTCGACATTTTTTTCATTAAACGACTCGCAATGGAGGAGGTTCTCAATTCAACATTTTTTTATTTATTTTTTATTATGTTTGTTACCTCAGAACTTTCGATTGGGTGAACCAATATTGATGATTCTTTTTTTATTAGAAAGCTGGTGCTTCCCGTGTGGTCCCATTTTAATTTGGTCCAGTTCTGACAATGGGATCCATGAGAAAACCATATGTCTTAAATTTGCAATAACTATGTGCGCGACAAATGGACGAATAACTCAATATTACGCTAACAGATTTCGATGATTCTTTTTTTGAAGTAAAACTTCTTTACTCACGCTCGTCACTAAAATCAAAAAATAAACAAAAATTTTAACAAAACAAAAAACGACTTCAAAACTGCACTTAAAAGTAAAAAAATAATTTCGTACGATTGTTATTTTTGGAGTCGGTGTCAGCCAAGATCTCCACATCTCACCTATAACTCCCTATGTATGTAGTTACCTTGGCTGACACCGACTCCAAAAGTAACAATCGTACGAAATTATTTTTTTTACTTTTTTGTGCATTTTTTTAAGTCGTTTTTTGTTTTTTTTTTAAATTTTTGTTTATTTGTAAAATAATGTTAAAGTACAAGTGTTTGCGCTTTCTTCAATCTTTTCTGTTATTGTTTGAACTAATTTTAATGTATTTATTTTCCAGGCGCTGTAACACCATCTTCAGGCCCTTAGCTTTATAGACAAGTTATAAATATATTTATTAGATTTATTTACCATCTGCTGTAATATTATGTTGTGCATAATGTTATAATTTGTAACATTTCTGTTGTAAATAAAAAGCATGCTCTGATGTAGAGCAAAAAATATTATCAATAATTTGTTATTTTATCCAATATCCCTTCTGGGCAAGGCAGCCTGTAATACTGTATAGCCAATTTATCAGGTCAGGTACAGGGGCTCCGTCGAAGCCAGGGTTAAGTTAGCCTCTCAAAAGTTGGGAATATTCCACAGGGCCCCTAAATACGTCTGTCCTGTCTTGACACAAGTTTTGAGATTTTGGAGGTGGGTATGGGTATCATTTATTTATTGGATAACCAATACCTCTGCCATTGGTTATCCCGAGTGGTTGTTATGTTTGGTGACTTAGCAGGGGTGCCCGGGTTCATAGGATGAGATTTGTCCGGATCTTGGTGGAAAAGGCGTCTACCCGCCAATTGCACGGCAGGCCGGAACGGAAGAAACTGGTTGAGAGAAACTTTTTGACCTCTTCAGCAGGACTCTCTGGGAACATCTCCTTGCACCACAATGAGAGGGATAGATCCATACTTCTGTCATTCCCGGACACATGGACACACCGACCCCTAGATTCCCACCCACCCCTCATACCTTTTTCCTTTCCTAAAAATATCCTCCGCATAGCAACCCCAAATATGACATAGGCCTGAGAGAAATTATTTTCCTCAAAGCCTCCTGTGTGGAGCTAATGTAAAAAGGGTATATCCCAGGGAGACAGGCATCCAAAAATAATTTGTAATATTATTTTATATAAATAAATATAAATATTTAAATATGTAGTTAACAACTGCTGTTCATGTACACAATGCAAAAGTGCACCCCACACTAGAATTTGACCACCACCTCTGGCCTGGAGCTCCGAAATTTTGAATAAAAGCTTAACCACAGATGCAGAAATGACAGAAACAGACATAGATTCTCCCATCTTAAACACATTGCAGTCTATGAAGCACAGGCGTCAGGTGGGAATACCGTTATTTCAATGGAAGATGCTCTGACAAACTAGTGTCATTGGTACCTTCTGTGCCACACTGCCACCGGTGCTTTTCTCAAAAGGAAACTTCTCTTAGCATCCCCAAAGACGACAAGAGAATTGGGACTATCAATAATTATTCATCTATTTTGAACCTGTTAAAATTTCATTAAATAAAAATGCATTTTTAATAATGGAGAAAATAAATATAATCAAATATCTTTAATATTTTTACAGTTAATATTTACATTATAAAACAGTGTTAACACACTCATCTGCTGAATTATATCAACAAATCCCATTACAAAATACTAATTAATTTATATTATTAATTAAATAAAATATCTACTACATACAATAATTCAAAGGTTTTACATTTTTATCTATATCTTGTGTCCCTGTAGAAATAATAAGAAATTTAAACAAAAAAAACTGTCAAACATTGAAAAATGTTTTTAAATACATAATGAATAAAATTTTTTGATAGCATCATTATCTGATCGACGTTGGACTAGCATTAGTGTAAACCAGTGGAGGTCCTTCCCTCAGGTCAACTGGTCATAAAGCTTCCAAAATTTTTAAGTTGATAGTAAAAAAATATTAGGTATTATGAAATATTATGCAAATCAAAACAACTGGTATTATTCTAATGTATTTGAAATGCACCGCGAGATAGCCGGCAGCGGCAAGCAGTGACATCTAACATCTTAAATGGAAGCTTTCTTTCCCACGCACTATGATTGGCTGGGTCAATTTATCAAATGTCCCGATATCATGTCCTCTGTCTCTTTACACACCATACAATAAACGAGATGGCACTATGTCACCTTATAAAAATGTTTTAAGATTCTGAAGACATTTTGGGTCATTGCCATGAGGGAGAGAGCATGACGAATATTATGTGTCTGAAAGAGATGGTTTGATAAACATAGGTTGATTTTGCATATTGTGCACTTGTTGCATGTAATAATTTACTATATTATATGTAATTTTACTCTCAAACTCGTGAATAAAATCATATTTAATGTGATATTGTATCATAATATCATTTTTTTAAATGACCTTCCACTTCTGGACCCCTGGAGCCGCCTCCGGTGTAAACCAAGTTTGAATCTCGTAGCAAAAACTGACTTAACCTCTGGGGGGGAGGGGCAAAACAATTTTCTTTATATTTTTGTTTGTACATAAATAAAATTTACAAATATAAAAGTAAGAAAAAAATCACATTCTGTGAATTTATAATATTATTTTAGCACTCTGTATAAATGTTTCAAACAATAAATAAACATGCCCCATGTAAAGTTTGTAAATATATTTCTTTAGACAAGCAAACATAGAACATTTTTTTATAGTTATACAATAGAATAAAGAATAACAATACTAGAAATGCCTTCCATATATGTTATGTCACCTTGCTTTTTTGTCATTTCATATAAAAATAATTAATAAAAAAATCAGTTTCATAAATTTTTCTCAAATTGCGGCCACAACCTTTGGTTTCATAGAGTGTACGTTTTAATTCTTCTCTTAGATTTGAATACGAGAGTGGTGTTTTTTCTTTCTAACTCCGTTTATATCATATTTCTCGCCACAACAGCAAGGCCTGGACTCCACTGCGGTTGTTCAATCGCAAACATAAAACTCATTGTTTAAAATATAGGGCACACACATGCGACTAAACAACTCAAACTAAATGTATGGTCGCCACGAATAATCGTGCGATTAGAAATCCAGTGGGGTCCTGGCCTAAGGTACACACAACGATATCTATAAGACCATATGAGATGTTCCCAAAAGCTTGGGAGATTAAAAGTGGTTTGTGGCAGTCATTTTTTTATTCTTAAAAACAAATTAAAAGTAGATTTGTAAAGAAATAATTTTGCAGAGAGAGTAGGTATTTTACATAGGACATGTTGATTTAAAAAAATCTACTAATTTTATATCGGACCGTCACCCAAATACAACACTTGCGTAAAACAAAAACAAAATAAAGTGTAAATATACAACATTAAAATCTAACTATCCACAGAGAATGGCATCACTCTAAATGGGTTTTTGTGTTACAAAAATAACACAATATAAAATATTAAGTATAAAAAAAAAAATACAAGTGTGCAGTTCACATGCGGTAGAAGTGAAACCTTCAGATAACTAAAGAAGACAAGAGTGGGGAGGCTACGAAGCACCGCACAAAGAGGAGATCGAATTAGTCTATCTCATTCTCTCACAGGTTAAATCCTATAGATGTACGTGTTTGTTTATTTTTAGTGTCACTATTTTTCATTTCACCGAGTTTCAAATCACAACTGTGCTAAAGAAGTTTACAATTCAAAAAAAAAAAACTGGAAAGAAAACATGATTGAATTAAAAATCCAAAAATGTCTTTAATTTCGTTAAGTATTTGTATAACCAAAACAACAGATAATTATAATTCCGAGAATTGTTGAGCTATAAATATTGATTTGAAAGCTATAAATAAAAATTTATCTATAAAGTTAATTGATGTCATTAAATTGAATAAAACCTCTCTACAGTGGTCCCAGCGAGAGCTTATACAGACGTTATCAATGTGCGTTCTCTTCCTTCTCATGCATCTTGTTTGCAAAAACAAAATCAGCTAGTAGGCCCAACCGAGCTATTCTGTATCTTTTGTGGGATCGTTATTTGATAACGGAACGTTATCTCCTGTCAGATTTGTGTGATTTTTACATATTTATCGTCACATATTTTATTTTAGATCGATTTAAACACGAATTCCTGCAAGTATGCATGATTATTTATTCATTTAATGTACGTTGTACATAGAAAAAGCAAATAACAGCCTAAAAATCACACAAATCTGACAGGAGATCATATCCGTTATGTAATAAATAACGATCCCACAAAAAATACGGAATTGCTCGGCTGGTCAATGAAATTGATCTGTTCAAAAAAGAATTTCAATATTTGTAAATGTTACATCAGTTTAAGCAGAAGTAAGAGAAATTTGAGCTTACTTCCGGCATACTAACACGTCCAAAACCCACTTCTGCCAGTTGTCCTTTCATTTAACCCGTTGTACGCGGATGTTACAGCAGATGGGTTACGAGCAACCATGCCCCATGTGCGAACGTCACAACATTTGTGACCGTAATAAATCAATGAAAAAGTGCCAAATACGCGTAACTAGCATCGAAACGTCACGCATTTAAAGCGTTAAGGAATGTATCCTTTATAAAAAACGAGAGAAATTATTTTTACAAACAAAAAAACTTTCATAATTACATTTAGTTACCTACTTATTTCTTAAAAAATGGTGACACAACAGTTTATCTGCTGAAAATTGGCCCTCTGACGTGATATCTAGATTATAATTTTTTTATGCATTATTAAATACAAATTTCAAATGTAAAATTGACTTAAAAAATACCCTTAATAATAAGTTGATATGAATATCAAACGAATTTATACAAAGTGTCGATTTTTTTGTACTTACACGCTAGTATGCACAGTATATAGAAAAGCAGATTTTTCATTGATGCATTTGAATGAAAATATGTTTTATACGTTTGTTATTCGGCGGTACATCCTCTCTGCACACCCCTTCGGAGTCACTGAGTTATATTTTGTTTAATTAGGTATACCGTATTTTCACCGCACATTGTATATAAGTACGCCGGGTGGTCAATTGTCAGCGGATCAACTGTCATAGAACCCTTAAAAACATATAAAATCACTGGAAGAAATCAAAGATAAAAAATTCAAAAAAATGTTACAAAAAATTTTTCAATATGAAAAGTTCTTGCACACGTTATATTATATATTACATGCTTATAATTAAAGTGTTTAGAAATTCATAGACAAAACTGAAGATAGGTGTAAAAAAAGCGTTAGTAGATATAAATTTTTCATAATTTTAAACTAAATCAGTTTGATTTTTTCACTTTCGACTATGAATTTCCAAACGTACGAAAAGGTGGTTTAATTCATTTTTAGAAACTAATATAAGTAGTAGGTATGTTGAATCTTTTAGAAAGTTCATTCAGGAATGAAATAAACATTTAAAAACTATTTATAGTACATAAAGACAATATTATCATTGTCGGCCATTTGTATTATCACTCGATTATACTATTTGTGGGAATTTGCGAAAGTATTGGGAAAAAGCAAGTCTATTATCTCAAAGTAAACCCTTACAAAATTAATAATAATAATAATAATGAATAAATTTTTTTTTTTTTGCTAAACCAAAAACGATTTGAATTTCTTTATAAATAAATTTTTCATATAATTTCACAAATTCTTTTTGAAAACATAATATTGTTTAGGTAGGATCACCTTTGACAATCATAAAATTTTCGATTAGTGCAATTTTTAAATAAATCTATTTAAATTTCAATTTTGTTTTCTTGAATGAATACAAATTTTGGAAATTAATCCACTTCCCGACATCCGATCGAGCTTAAAATTGGCAGGTAGATTCGTTATCGATGACAATGCATTCTATTAACTTTTGGTGGCACTCACACATACACAAATATCTCTGAAATTCACTACTAGCCAGCCCAAGAGATGACGAAAAAGGTTATGACATTCGATGTGTAAGACCATGGCAGAAAGTCGAAATTGTTTAACTACATAATAATATTTATGTATTATAGTAAAATAAACAACAATAAGCCCCGGGACCCCTTTGTTGGATAACCAACATACCTGCCATAGGTCACCCCAAGTGGTTCGCTACTTTTGGTGACTTAGCAGGAGTGCCTGGGTTCAAGGGGTGAGGTTTTGTCTAGGTCTTGGAAACAGTGTTTGCCCACCGACTGCATGGCAGGCCAGATCGGGAGAGACTGGTTGAGGGAGTCCTTTTGACCTCTCCAGCCAGATTCTCTCGACCCATCGCCTTGCGCCACAGTGGTAGGAATGAATTCGTACATCTGTCACTCCTGGACACGCTGACCCCCAGTCTCCTACCTACCCCTCTTACCTTTTTCCTTCCCAGAACTTCCTTTATTTTCTTACCTAAAAAGACCCCCCACACAGCATCCCCAAAGATGACAAAGGCCCAGAGGGAAATTGTTTCCCTCAGGGCCTCCTGTGTAGGCTAATATAAAAAAAACCTTTGTTTTCATAGGTAATTTATTTTTTATGGCCCTGAATCTAGGTCCATTTCTGCTTTTGATCTAAAAATTGTGTCAAACATAATGGTCATATTTTTTAATTCTCAGCGGTTGGAGTATCGGTGATATTCAAATATCAAAAATTAAAAATGGCACCGGACGTCAATATTATAGTCACCAAACGTGATGGGTATTTGAAATAACCCGACCTAAAACAATGTATGTTATGTACCAGTCAATGCATTATTTACAAAACAGTATTAATAATCAACTTAAACATTCTTAAAATGTATATAAGTTAGGTTGTTTTTAAGTTAATTTTACTTACGAATCAAGCTAGGGAAATGCTAATAATTATAATAAAATAATAATTATTAAGTATAGGTTTTCTGTCAGTTACTCACAGACTTACAAAATATAGATTTCACACATATAGTACAGTAATCCCTTGATCTTCTCGGATGGGATCAAATGAAAAAAAAAAAAAAGTGCGAACTACATTTTTTAAATGATTTTGAAAATAATGAATCAATTTCAGCAAAAGTAAGGTAAAATTGAGCCTACTTTGAACACACAGAAATGTACACAACACACTTCTATTGATTTAGCCTACTTCAGTAAGATTCTTTTTAACCCCTTGGCCGCTATGTATGAATTATCCATTGCTCGAGCGTTAAGCATATCGAACTTCCAGTTGATTAGTCAGATATCTCCAAAAAATCTAAATTTGAGTTGAGTATGCAGTTGTATGTAAAAGTATACCCTCTATCTGGTACAATACTCAGATTACTCATAAACACCACCAAATCAATTACATATAATGCAGACAAATTGTAGTGAATAGTAGGACAATTCAAAATGTCATGTACCTGACTGTTATGCCTCCCGGTGTTATTTTATAGCTTATTTAATATGTAAAAGACAGAAACGTGTAAATAACATTTGATTTATCACGAGCATTTCAATATTGCTTTCCTCATTATCTCAAAACTTAATATTTGAAGATGTCTGACTAATCAACTAGACTTCTGATATGTAAGCATGCCCATTATTATAAAAGTATTAGGGTTATGTTAAATCTTTATACAATATCATTTAAATTAGGCTTCAGGTAGGTAGGTACCGAAAAACGAAAAAAAATATTGCAAAGTTATTATTTGTCATGATTTTGTGAGTAAAAGTGGGTTGAAAACACATTGATTCTGCCTTCATTAATATTGAGTGGCTCCTAAATGATAAAATTAACCTATAATATTAATATAGGGAGGTATGATTCTTGTAATGAGTGCGGCCGAATCGAAAACCTCTTTCGCTCAAGTAGATAGGTATTAAATCTACTGAAAATAAGTAAGATACATTACCGAACCTAGATGAGACATTTTTCAAATTAAAAACGAAAAAAAAGTATATCAAACTGACTATACAAGTATGAACGTTTATATATTATCAACGAAAATAATTTTTTAATAAGATCAATTTCGGTCTTGTAAGCTTAACCAACTAATCCTTTTATGTATTCTCCGTCTGCGATAAGATCAACCCGTGATGGTACGAAACTTGGTTCGTGTTGTGCATACCACTCCCCCCGCCACGGTCCCTACACCCGCGCTCTGCTCGCCCGAGTCATTCCGCTAAAAATTTAGTACGTCTTCGGTCTTCGGCTGTAGCAGTGGGGGTAATGGGCGGAGACACGGGCGTACACGGGTTGATCTTATTTTGGATCGAGAATAGTTACCGTAATTCACTAATGTAAAAACAACAACAAAAATACATATTTTAGCTAATCAATTTTTTTCAGCATTTTTTATTGGCAATGCTGTCATCGAGATATATTGCACTTTGGCAACTAAACTACCATGACAAAAATTGGGTGTTTTGAGTTAAGTACTACGTTTGATAGTATGTTATACCTTTATAGGTTATCCAGAGTTGACACGAACACGGTACTCACACTGATGCATTGCTTGTATACAGCCAAAAGTTTGTATTCGGCTTCAGAAAAGAAAAATTCAGTGCAATTGAAAAAAATTTACACACTACACAATTTTTCAAACATTCAAATTCAACAAATTGTTATTCCCTTTTTGCTGAACAATAATAAGGCGTAAGGAAGACGAATGGTTGTTTCTCAGTGACTTTTCACAAGGAAACCACTAACTGTATACATGATGCACCAATCTGTATTGTCTGTACAATTCGTTCGTGTCAACTCTATTTGTGCAACCTATAAGATTTTTTATCATAGATAGCAGAAACAAGGAAGATGGGTCATGAAGCATTAGTATTGTGAAACCTTGTGCATAATGCATGTCGCCAACGTCATACACACCAAACACGTAACTTTCATTGTATCTTTGATAGTCCGTACAGTTTGGTTGTAGCTCGGCAACAGTCTGCACTCATCCATGCCATATCTCCATTTGTTTCTATTATCTATGCTTTTTACAGTTTCACTGTATTTAAATATGTAGTTAATTAAATTATTTTTTATAATACATTGTCGTGTGGGTCGTTTCGGTAACGAATTTGACCAAGTGAACTGTTTGTTTAGTACGTGTTTCTATTTTGATCGGGAGATTGTAATATTAGCTCCAGGCGGGGTCGTATTTTTCAAAGGGGGGCTCGGGCGCGATGTACGTCCTGCGGCCTCGGAAGAAGCAGGTGACAACACCTTTGTAGGCCGTCCTACCGACTCCACTCTGCAACAGAAAAAAGAATATGGTCAATCATAGAAAAATAAACCAAAATCAATTCAATTTTAGTCATAATACTCGTATTACTTTAAAATAAAGTTTTCGACAAGGTGAATTATGACATAGTATAATGGTGTGAGTTAAAATCTTCTAAGATAGTTCTCATCTTATATTAAAATCAGGCTGTTGCCTTTAAAGGTTGCAGGTTACTTTCGACTCTAAATTAAACTTTATATCCCATATAAATTCAATCTATAATAAAGGAATCAAAATGTTTGGCTCCATTCTTCGAAATTCCAGAGGTTGTAGGAATATTTCAACTTTAAAAATTTTGTATACATCCTTAGTACATAGTCAAGTCGAATATAACTCCTCGATCTGGTCCCCCCATTTTAAAATACATTCAGATTCAATGGAAAAAATTCAACACAAATTCCTAAGACGCATTAATTTTAAACTCAGTATTCCCATTGAAAACATAAATTATAATTATTTGATGAAAGAATTAAATTTATTAAGATTCTCAGATCGAAGAATTATAACTGACTTAATATTTATGTTCAAAATTATAAATGGTAGAATAGACAGTCCTGATTTAACTAAGCTCATTGAATTCCATATTCCCAAGAGAACCACTCTTTCTAAAATCCTTTTTAAATGCAACAATAACCGGACTGAGTATACGAAACACTCGCTTGAAAACGAAAAACTCAAAGATGTGGCAGATCTATTTAACTGCACGGAAGGTAGGTACAAGAAGGCTATGAAATCACATTTTTTAAAATCAATATTAATTTTATTTGTATGTATTATAGATTTTTGCATATAAATGTATCTCTGGTGTCACTTCCCAATGTAACACCACTATTAACTGTTATACATACACTTTTTTATTATTACTAATATTTATCCTATGAACTTGTGACATGTAATTACTGTTTATGGCATATTTATGCCGTTTATATTAAATAAATAAATGTCATATAGTCATTCCCTCTGGGTTACCTCAAGGCTCTGATCTGGGGCCTCTATTATTTATTTTGAATATAAGTGATATCAAACATGTTATCAGTCATTCTGATTACCTATTTTATGCGTTTATTACAAGACGTAAACAAAATTAAAGACTAGTATGAAAAAAAATCAATTATATCAAACAGACGACAGATGTTATAAACTTTACACGGAAAAGGATAGTGCCTGGGGTGCTCTAATAATAAAACAAGGGTCCTATTCAATACATATTTAGGCAAGTTTGAGTTGAGTGATGGTGCTCACCCTGAAGTCGTCCATGAGGCCGAGCGCCTTGGCGGTGCGTTTGTAGTCCTCCTTGGTGGTGTAGGCAACACGTACGGTGGGCGCCGGCGTCTCGTTCACTACAGTAGCCGCACGCAACTCGCGCAGTTCCATCGCTGGCGAATTGTACACAGCCGCGCCGAACTGTGGATCGTACTTGTCCTGCAACCGATATTGGAATGTTGATAGGTTATCAGCAAAAAGGTTCTTACATTACAGTCTTTCAAGAAAGTGTAGAAAAGAATGAAGGGGCTGTGATCGTTTACCTTCTGCAATGCCGAGTTCCCACCAAATACAAACCCCTCTAAGGAGATATTGTGTGGAGGGTCTTTTTAAGGAAAGTAAGGGGAGGAAGTTCTGAATTGAAAACTATAGACCGATCAGTATTTTACCTGCAATTGAAAAAATCTTAGAAAAATATATATCTATAAAATTAATAAAGTACCTTGAAAATTTTTCTATTATTGATACCCAGTTAGACCATTGAGGGGTCCAGCAAAATCTCACGTTACTTGAAAAAAATATACAAATTGGCCCAAATTTATCTCAAGAAAAACTGCTCACGTAATTAATGGATGCCCCCTAATAACATTGACTGTACCGAACTTCTTCCCCTAGTTAATTTTAATATACCATTACAATGTACACGCCATACAGAACTATTCCACATGCTTAATTACAAGACAAATGCAGCAACTAATTCGCCAATCAATCGTGCTCTTCATATGTTCAAAATATGGTCTAAATTTTAACATCGACATTTTCTCCGATTCACTGCCCAAATTTAAAAAGAGCATCATGTCAATAATATAAGTAGTTCAATGTGTATACATACATACATACATACATACATACTCACACACATACACACACACCTACTACACACATCACCCGGTAATTACTTAATAGGTATACCATAAATAAGACACTACAATAAAACACATAATACGTACCCACCATGAAATATACTTATTAATTGTAAATTGTTTTTACCAATGTAACTAATGTACTCTTTGTTTCTGTTTATAAATAAATAAAGGAGTTGATTTGAGATTTGCGTTGTTTACCTTGAGAAGATGAGTCAAGTCCATCTCAGTAAAAGCCACCGACTGCTGACTGAGTTCTATGAGCTTCAGATGCTTGTCAAAGAACAGCCCATTGCTCACTCCCACCTGGAAAAAATCAAATAATAATAAATCAATAATTAAAAGTGTGTGGTAGCGAACGACAAAGCTATTTTGAATCGAATCATTCATACTGACTCCTCGCACGCCAATAGCGATGCCGCAATATTTCCACTTAGTCACTGACTGCCGGTATGAATTAATTAATTCTGTTCCGGATTGCCGATGACGTAACAGCTCGTAAATCGCTATTAACGTATTCATAAATAGTTATATGTACTAACAATTTATGAAATAAATATTAAAAAAATATATTTTTTTGAGTCATTTACGTGTATTTCCCCCCTTAAGAAGTTTTGCGGCTTAAGAAGTTTGGTTTTTTCGGTCCCTCGGTCCAAAATTGGCCCAATTTTTCCAACAAATAAGGTTTTCCTGCTTAAGAAGTTTGTTTTTTTCGGTCCCTTGGAAAACTTCTTAAGAGGCCAGTATTCGAATTTCTACTGATTTCTTGTAAACCTCCCTTAAACATTTACGGCCTTACTAAAAAAGAACCACAGCACGACCGATTACCTGTGTTTTTGTAATATCATGGATACAACAAATTTAAAAACACGAAATATTACTAAAAAAGAATTTCACTCTAAAACACGTTTTAAATTTGGCAACACTGCAATTTTTCAAATTTTTCATACAAATTTTTTGTTTTCATTCATAGCCGCTAGATGGTGATAGCGTCGCGCCTGCACATTTGTACTATCTTGCCCGCGCAAAAAATAGCAGTTTAGTTTTTATGTGGCGGGAATATTTCTAGTAAATATTGAGATTTTACTGAATGATTTCTATTATAGCGACCAATTCACTCTTATATTAATGTAATTAATATATTTGCCGTGTTATTTATGTGGTTTTACATCAGTTTTATCAAGTTATGGCACAACAAACAGTACTTTAAAAGTTGAACTGTCAAAATATTGTTTTGGGTTACATAAAAGTTCAAATTTACGTTTTTAAATCTTTATTTTATGAGAATTTCTTAAAAGTGGTGTTTTTTTAAAATATTAATATCAAATTCACGTGTTGGTATACTTATCAAAGAAATTAACATCTTTAGTGGTGCAAGAAATTTGTTGAAATGTCAGAGATATTTTTAAGGTTATTTTTTTGGCATTAAAAAAAACTTTGAAATTTTTTATCATTTTTTTATTGTATGCACGAGGAAAAAGTGAGGTGACAGTTTCATTTCAAATTCATTATATAAAAGGTCTGTATTTTTTTAATTTTAATTTTTTTAATATTTCTGTACACTTTCATCAAAAATGTTTTGGTAAGAAATTATTTAACATTTTTTTCCGTGTTTAAATCTTAAAATATGTCGGTTTCTTAAAACTAAAGTGTATTTCAAATACACAAATCTAAAATATAATTTTATCTGGTTTTTAAAAATGGTATTTGTTTTTACGGCACCATCAAAAATAAGAAATATATAGAACATTCAAAATACTTTGGAAAATTCCAAATTTCGTTCAGACATCATCCCTAAAACAGAGATAAACTATCCCCCCAGGCTGTGTAAACGGCGTGTATTTTTTTCCAAGAACAATTTTTTAATTAGTAATATTTTCACATCCGCGGCCGTTTGTCAATTGAATAAATTTTTCACGGGGTTTTTTAGTAAGGCCGTTAAAGTTTTTAAGCTCTTAAAAAAATATATGTTATTCTTGAAGATAATATCTAGACATTAGTGGCGCCCAAACGCAAATTATATAAAATTCCCTCGATAGAAAAAAATCGCAAAGTATGCTCCAAAAATTATTATAAACACGTTTGTTTCAGTTATTTTACAAGTTATATGTATGAAAAAATTCACAGCATTTCTTTAAATGCTGTTCAAGACAATTATCGCAAGATTTTTGCTTTATTTTAAACAAGTAGTGTTTCATGATTTTTGCATCCGGGGCCGGGAACGGAGCCTTAAGAGGGTTTCACTGTATCTTCAAAAGCACACCCTTCAGGTAAAAACGGGAACCTTCTTCATGGATGGGGGATAGAGGGCTAATACACCATATAACTCCCTTGATCGTACTGGGATTCGTTTCAGAGTTTTAGCAGCACTTTCGTACACTTTCTTTTATAATATACTAGCAGACCCGGAAACACGTTGCTGTGGCTAACGAAACACAACGCCATTACCCAACCTTTATAAAATCTACACCACCCGCTTGCCAGCTGCCCGCCGCCTGAATTGAATATTTGAATTTCTCGGCTTTTCTCTATAGCATGTATTATACATATAAACCTTCTTCTTGAATCCGTTGCGTAGTTTAAAAGATCTAAGCGTACAAACATTTCGAGCGACTTTATTTTATACTATGTAATGATACTGATTTTTATGTTACTTTTAGAAAGTTGGGAGGAACAACTCTGAAAGCAAAATCTCTGAGCAGCATCGAGGCGATAGATTTCCCTGACTGATGAGATTACCGCATTAGAATAAAAGTTGGGAGAAGGAACCAACCTTTCCAAACGTCTTGGTCCTGGGCAGCTCAGGGCGAATGCAGGCCCGATCCAACCTCTGCTCTGGTTTCCTGATCCAATCATCCCAATATCTGCATACAAATTGTATTCATTAGTATTACAAAAGTAGGGTCAGCACTCAAAAATTCACACTTTGTAAATTTATAATACAGTGAAACCCTCCCTGTTGAACGTTGGATGGTTTTTCGAAAACTGCGCGAAAATTACCTTGATGAGTTCTGGGGGCCTAGTCCCTATCTTTTACGTTTTACTAACAGCCTGTTAGCTTAACTTGGTGGTTTGAGCAAAGTTGTCGCAACTGGCTAAAAATGGTAGTCAGTAACTTTTCTGTGTCTTTTCTGTCGGTTGCGACGATAAAATAAACTAAACCTTAACAGAAAAGTTACTGACTACCATTTTTAGCCAGTTGCGACAACTTTGCTCAAACCACCAAGTTAAGCTAACAGGCTGTTAGTAAAACGTAAAAGATAGGGACTAGGCCCCCTGGTCAAATATCCATATAAAAATAAAGCGATTTTTTTTAATATCGAATTTTAATTAAAGTTAACCATAAAAGAAGTAAGTAAGTAATGTATGTGTTTTTATTTATTTAATTATCAGTAATTTTAGTTAGAAAAAACGTAAGGTGAGCCATTTTTAAAACTTTTTTATGTTTGCAGGCAAAATTTGTATACATAAATATTGAGGGTTGTTAACCTTTTAAATGCCAGTAGGTAGAAGTGTAGCTGTGTACAGCAGGCCGTGAACTTTTAATCAAAATAAATCATTTTTACATCTCATTTAAAAAAAAAAAAAATCAAAATCAAAAAAAAAAAAAAAAAAACCAAAATCATCCCAATGTCATCTCTGTGTGTGCCAAATTTTAAATTAATAAAAAACGGGACATATGTATGATAAAGAGGCTCAAAAAGAGCGAGTAAACTCGCTATTTTTCTATGGCCGGCCTGCTGGACACGACCAAGGATGCTAGAAATCTCGCTCTTGGCACAGAAGCGGTTAAATACAGAAAGGTGTGCAGTTAAACTTACGAGGAAGGCCACTTGGGCTGCAGCTCCTCCCACAGAGCCTTGGTCAGCATCCAGCCCAGCCCCGGGAAGAAGTCGGAGCGGTGCAGCAGTGAGGCGGCATTTGGGTCCACCAGACCTGGTTTCCCATTGTCGTTCCAAGCCGACACACACCTGCAATTAAGAAAACTTGTATAGGTATCATTGAAATCGTTAGGTCTCCTTTAGGAGCCATCCATAAATTACGTCATGCGAATTTCATGATTTTTTTACCCCCCCGTCCCATTTGTGAGACCTCCTCCCCCCTAGTGTGACGTCACATATTTTGCTTTTTTACATGTCATGTTGTCATTTATCCCCTCACAGGAAACAGATCACATTTAAAATTGAAAGAATCTAATTAATTAAAAATTTTATGTGAGACTCTCAAATGTCTGGGGCCACAGACATGGAGATGGGTGAGAGGAAGGGTGTGAGAAGGTTGGGAAGTACCTGGCTATTCAGTTTTGGCCATCAAACATATTGGCTAGATCCAATTCAAGTATCATTTCGATTCTGAATTGTGACCTTTCAAGAGGGCGATACTGAGAGTACGTACAATTCTGAAGATCTAACACATCGCAGGACTTACCAGAGAGTGGGATCCTTGTGGAGCAGTGGATATGTTCCCAGGAAATATTCAAAGAAATCCGCAGCTATGTCCAAATCATCTGAAAATAAATAACAAATGGTAAATTGGGAGAACCAGAATAATACAAGATAAAATAAATAAACATACAAAAGTAAGTGTAATGTTGGGTATTATTTACATTCACACTCTATTAGTTCTGTTGGGAACTTCTAAATAACTTTAGGCTTTTGATAACAAACTGGTTTATCACGAATTTACGTATTTATAATAATAATGCTGCAAGTCACACGACCTGTCTATACTAGTGGCTAATTGAATCTGGTCGGTAGGCTGGCCAGAGTCAGTCTCAGCGGCATTCGCCTGCTCGGGTACCCCTGTCGGCCATCTATAGAAATATTTTCCCTGCTGGTATCCGTTCGTTGAAGCACAGTCCCACCCAGTAAAAACTGCCGATAGCACATCTCTTATATTTCATATCTTTGAGATGTGCTATCGGCAGTTTTTACTGGGACTGTGTTTCCTGGTGTTGCCGATATTTTTAACCAATACTACTGCATACCTTCAATAAACAAAAATTTTAACAAAACAAAAAACGACTTCAAAAAATGCACAAAAAAGTAAAAAAATAATTTCGTACGATTGTTATTTTTGGAGTCCGTGTCAGCCAAGGTAACTACATACATAGGTAGTTATAGGTGAGATGTGGAGATCTTGGCGGACACCGACTCCAAAAATAACAATCGTACGAAATTATTTTTTTACTTTTTTGTGCATTTTTTGAAGTCGTTTTTAGTTTTGTTAAAATTTTTGTTTATTTTTGATTTTTAGTGACGAGCGTGCGTAAACAAGTTTTACTTCAAAAAAAGAATCATCGAAATCTGTTGGCGTAATATTGAGTTATTCGTCCATTTGTCGCGCACATACTTATTGCAAATTTAAGACATATATGGTTTTCTCATGGATCCCATTGTCAGAACTGGACCAAATCAAAATGGGACCACACAGGAAGCACCAGCTTTCTAATAAAAAAAGAATCATCAATATCGGTTCACCCAATCGAAAGTTCTGAGGAAACAAACATAAAACATAAAAATTTTTTTTTTTAAAATACCGTCGAACCTCCTCCTTTTCGAAGTCGTTTAAAAAGTCAACTAAATTCCGTATTCAAACTAGGACCATTAGACCGTAGTCCGCCAACAGTCGGGCGGCTATCATAGTATATCTCTTTGTATTTCAATATATTTGGTTAGAATCGTATCCAAATGAGGTGACATACTGATGAATAAAATTTTATTAAAGACTTATTTTAATCATCCCCTGGAGATAAGCGGTATCATGGTGTATGCATAAATATAGTGAAATATGTATAAAGTTGTAAAGAATAAAGTTGACAAAGTCCCACCTTCCACAATGATGGCGGCATCGTATGTATTGGTTTGGAAGGTGTAGTCCAGCGCAAACTTGTAGTGACGCGCAATGTGGAAGTACCCGCGGAACTTCTTCTCCTTGGGAGGCACCGGGATGTCTGACAGGTCCGGCTGCTGGATCAGACTCACCCCCGAATCTGGGGTCACGTATGACAGGATCACGTCCCGCGTCTGCTCGTGATTGCAGTCCTGGAATGTCAAACATAAATGTAATTTATTTTTATTTTTAACAATATGTAAAACCTCAAATTGGAATATTTAATTAAATGAAGACAATATTAGCGAAACTCAATCGATAATCTGAAAAAGATACGGTCACATCTAGGACTCGAACCCAGGACCTTCGCCTTGCCGAAGGAGGGAGCTCTATCAACTGAGCTAATGTGTCCCTATCCGATTCGGTCATATTTAACTGTATCATACTTCGACTATGAGCTACCAACATTATCATAATTTTCTTAATGCATATTTTTATTGGCTTAATGTATGATTTATCTTTATGTATGATTGCAAGATTTAACTTTGTTAGGTACCAAATTTGATTGATTGTTATTATAATATACAAAAATGAATGTTTGTAATAGAAAATTTGTTAATAAAATTGCAATAGGTGGCACACAAGCTGTTTGAAAATCTGAATGTACCGGGACTGAATATATTGATCGTGGGAGGGGGGTTCGCGGGAGAGGGAAGG
The DNA here is from genome assembly GCA_917563855.2 of Limnephilus lunatus. Classification (NCBI taxonomy): domain Eukaryota; kingdom Metazoa; phylum Arthropoda; class Insecta; order Trichoptera; family Limnephilidae; genus Limnephilus; species Limnephilus lunatus. The sequence continues at coordinate 20,069,182 of OU830596.1, read as the reverse complement.
CGGGGAAGGTGGAGGGGGAACGCATGAGGGAAAGGGGACGTGGGAGGGGAAGAGGAGGCGGAAGGGGAATGCAACGAATGCCGGGAACTCGATAGTAAATAAATAAAGTTGTAAATTTTTACAATTATATTTATTGTAGAGATATGATTTTAGAGCCTTCTTTTATCTACATCTGTGCAGTTAAATACTTATAATATATGTAGTACTTATTATATCTGAAATCAACAAGAACCTCCAGAGCGTGTTTTGTGACGCGATGACTGAATTTCACCAAATTATTATATATGATACAGTAGGATAGTGGTAGTAGACTAGGTTCTAGAATTAAGCATCGAATATACAAGAAACAGTGTTTTCGAAGTGAGTATACAAGAAAAAAGAGAAGGAAAAGAAAAGAAAAATTTTGGAAACAAAGGAAATATACATATAAGAAAATAAAATTAGGGCAAAAGAAAAACAATAAACAAGAAAAACAGTAAAAGAAAATAAAATAAAAATTTTGGAAACAAAAGAGATATGTAAGGCGCTCGTATATAATTATCAGATAACATTTTTTAATAATTTTTCTGACTCCGTCCTGCCCAAATCTAGTAACCATTTTGTTATTTTTGTGCCGAAGGATGACACTTTACATAGTTTTAGTTGTGAAGGGATTTTGTTATACAATTTCGGACCCAGGTACGAGAATATCCTTTGATAAGCCGCTATGTTGCTAGTTGGAATAGAAAGGTCATTTCTGCCCTTACTTCTGGTTTGATGTTTGTGTTCGGCTGTTTTCATTTTATATTTATTTTTATGAGCATATTTTATTATCTTTTTAATGTAACATTGTCGAACACATTGTCGCTTGGAAATATTGTAGGGAGATTTTTTTTATTCTTCAATAAGGAAATCCAGTAATTTTTTTTATCAATGTTAACCGTCTATCAGAATTGATGGTATTTTAAAAAAAGAAATTGATCAAGATTTCATAGTTAAATTAATATTTAAAGGAATAGTTTTTGTTTCTCGCGCCCAAACTTTTCCCAGCACGGTATTGCCATTGCTAATGGTTAAAGTGCCCCACGCCAGTTCAGGCCACCGCGCAAAAAAGTAAAGACCAAAGTAAGATAACGGTTTACAGCGCAGTTCACTGTGAGACTTTTCTGCGCAATCAATAAATTTAATATACCTGCACAAAACTAGTGAGGTTTTTGGCGAAACATCAGATATCAGATGGGTAGAATACGTAATGATTATTATTTAATACTGTAAAAATGTATTATATTTATTGTAACGTACAAATAAACACAATTAACAATTTGATGTATTTACTTGGAAGCTTTAACTTCACGAATTTCAGCACTAATGTAATCAGTATTATCTCTTAAATATAAAATCAACATGTCAGAATCAACGATTGGTAGGTTGTCGGACTGGCCTTGAATATATCCGATTTTTGACATGGTATGAAGTTTTTTAAACAGATTTTGTATTACATAAACTTTGTTTACTAAACCATTAAATATACCAAACCACCCATTACTAAACTTAAAAAGACTTTTACGAGATAGAAAGCAAAACCGTTTGGCCCATAAATAAACGACGTTTGGCCTATACACCTCTCTCATCATACATAAATCATCTCTCATGTAATAGAAAGAGATGCACCATAGACATTTCGGTGATCCGTTCTTCATACAAATCGAGGTTCTGATGACGTCAAAATTCTTTCGACCATTCATGAAGTGTTTGTAGTTCTTAGCTTTTTGATATATTTTTAAGAAGGTTTAATTAATTCTAAGAATAATAATATTTAGAATCGATATTTTTTGATCTACATGAACATATTTTTTATAAGTCAAAATATTTTTCACTCAACTTCCTTAACAATTGTGAATTTTTGTCCGTTTCTCACCTGGCTAACTATGATAGGGAACAGCTCCTTGTCGGGACGATATTTGATGAGCTGGTCGAGGCACCTCCGGACGGTGACGCGGTTGCATGCCATCACCAGCACGGGGATGGCAAACTTGGCTGCTTGAACTGGAATAATCAATTACCACATTAATATAAAGGGAGGCCCCAGGAATTCCTTCATTGCGTAACCCGTCAGGTCTATTTGTTCGGTTTTAGGAACAATTCATATAGGTCTCATAGAAATCGTCATATTAATTATTTTTACATGAAATGACAAAAAAGTGAGTTGACGATAACGTTTGTAACACATTTCGTCACCTCATTTGGATAGGGTTCTAACTGACATTTTTTTCCATAATGACCTTTATGCTAAAGTATTTCTTTCGCTCATTTCTATACACAAAATAATTTTCAGAACCATGTGAGTTGTATTTTCGTACATATATGTATGACAAAGTTCTAACATCAAACATTATTAATAATAATTCATTATTATTTTTAATTGATAAACTAACGTTTAAACAAGATTTTTATGCATAGCACAAAGGGTAGATAACAAATATTATAAACAATAATTATCAGCCTGAAACACTCATCTACATTGAAAAAATCTTCCGAGAAAAGATACTGGCCGCCAACGGGAATTGAACCCGTGATCTTTTGATTGCCGATCAGCAGCTCTGACTACTGAGCTATGGCGGCTTATCTAATACCCGCCAAATAATTCAATATATACTAGTGTTTCATTCGACAATTACTTATTATTATATTTTTCCAACTGAAAGCTCAGCTTAGCTCATAGCTCAGTGGTCAGAGCTGCTGACCGGCAATCAGAAGGTCACGGGTTCAATTCCCGTTGGCGGCCAGTATCTTTTCTCGGAAGATTTTTTCAATGTAGATGAGTGTTTCAGGCTGATAATTATTGATTATAATATTTGTTATCTACCCTTTGTGCTATGCATAAAAATCTTGTTTAAACGTTAGTTTATCAATTAAAAATAATAATTAATATTTGACAAGTTGAAGTATTTCAGCAAAAAATGCAGACATAATTAGTCTCGACGCCACCTAGCGGGAGATTTAGTTTCAGGCTGATAATTATTGATTATAATATTTGTTATCTACCCTTTGTGCTATGCATAAAAATCTTGTTTAAACGTTAGTTTATCAATTAAAAATAATAATTAATATTTGACAAGTTAAAGTATTTCAGCAAAAAATGCAGACATAATTAGTCTCGACGCCACCTAGCGGGAGATTTAGTAAACAATACCACTCTCACAAAAATAAAGTTGGTTGTTTTCAGTTGGAAAAATATAATAATAAGTATGTAATTGTCGAATGAAACACTAGTATATATTGAATTATTTGGCGGGTATTAGATAAGCCGCCATAGCTCAGTGGTCAGAGCTGCTGACCGGCAATCAGAAGGTCACGGGTTCAATTCCCGTTGGCGGCCAGTATCTTTTCTCGGAAGATTTTTTCAATGTAGATGAGTGTTTCAGGCTGATAATTATTGATTATAATAATAATTCATTTTACAAGCTTCTAACATCACTTAAACCGTCTGTTTTGTTTGTATCTGACAGTTTATCTTAAATATGAGGCGGATTATGGTTTGTCACTTCATTTGGATAGGGTTCTAACTACGCCTTACCATTTTCTAAGGTTTCTTTAGTTTCCAAAGATGAATTTTCGTAATCTATTTAACAATTTTATTTAAAGTATTTTAGTTTATCGTATTTTAATGGAAAATATTTAAATAGGACGAAGCTAGGGCTTAGATTTGCGTTAGGGAAATGTAATTAGAACCTTGTGCAATGAATTATTATGCCCTAGTTGGTTGCACATGGTTCTATTTGCATGTTTAGGTATGTTCCAAAAGGGTAAGTATACATCCTATTTAAATACTTTCCTTTAAAATATGTTCAGTTAAAATACTTTACACAAGATTCAATCTCAAAATCGGAAATTGGTAAATAGATAATGAGTGTATGTCTTTGCAAACTTTGACACTTCATATCTCAGAACAAGGTCAAGTCAAGTTAAAACCCTATCCAAATGAAGTGACGATTTGTCTAATAAATTAAGTGTGTTTTTATATTTTTTATCATTAATTTTAATTAGATAAAACATAAGATGAGCCATTTAATTTTTTTTAATGTTTGCATGCAAAATTTTTATATTTAAAAAAGTATATGTTTACTAGCTGACCCGGCCACGCATTGCTGTGGCTAACGAAACACAATGCCATCTACTGGAAGGTTACCCAACCTAGATAACCAAGTGTTATGTCGATAAATTAACTCACACAGTCATCTGTTAGAAACTTATGGAACTTACAAATAATTACAAAGCATTGTCAAAGCAAACTTATCATGATTTTTATTTTTAAATTTAAACATGATTTTCTAACCTTACTTATTATTTACAATAGCCGTTATTACTAACTTACACGGTCTTTTAATTTACTAATTGAGCTAGAATTCCCTCACCAAACACAAGAGCATTGTCTCTTTATGGTGAGGAAAGGCGATTTTTTGATTGTTAAAAACTTATGTAACCGATGTAATTTTATTTGTAATTTAAATCATTATTGCCAAGTATATGAATAAAAAAATAAAAATTTTTCTTATAGCAAACATTTAATTCGCAATAATAAATATTGAGGTCAATAACCGAGATAAAAAAAATCCTATATTTTAAGTTGGACCAAATTACACACAGTAAGCCAAATTTCATCAAAATCGGTTAAGTAGTTTCGCAGTTTATCTCGAATAAACATAGTGACATTCAGAAATAGTCCATTTATTTAGATTTTATTACAAAACGGAAATATTTTGAGCCTCTGACAAAATACGGTTGAGGCCTAAGGAGTTAACCGACACCCCTGCCATGGGTCCCTCAAGTGGTTCACTATGTTTGGCGACTTTGCCCGGGTTCATGGGTGAGGTTTGTCCAGGTCTTGGCGGCGGATGCGCCTGCCTACCAGCTGCGTGGCCTATTGAGTGAGACCCTTTGATCTCTCTCGACACGTAGGCTGGTACTGCAGCGGAAGGGATGGATTCCTACATCCTTTACTACTCCTGGAAACACTGACCTAGAAATTCTCACCCACCTCTCATACCTTTTTTCTTCCCAGAACCTCCTCTTCTTCATTTCATTATAAGTCCCTCCATATAGAATTTTCAAAGATGACATAGAACCCGATAGAAATTATTTTCCTCAATTCCTGTTACTATTATTTTTTTTTACATTAACTCCACATAGGAAGCCCTGAGGAAAATAATTTCCCTCAGGGCCTATGTCATTTTTGAAGATGCTGTGTGGAGGGTCTTTTTGAGGAGAGGAAGGAGTGAACATGGGTCTTGAAGAAATCCATGTTGTAGGAGGGAGGAAACGCAGAGGCGGGCAAATTGTTAAACAGCCGAGCTGTTAAATTCAAAAATAAGTAGTAGAAATGACCCATTCTCATGTGACAAATGTCAACCGTGTACATATGTTGGGCGTGTGTTTGGCGTGTTTCCCGACTATGCACCGGTGCCGAGGGGATCAATGATGCTAGTTCCTCGGAGCATCTTCCATTGTAATACTGGTAGAACAAGTACAGCATTCCCACCTGTCGCCTGTGCTCAATCAGTTTGTTAAGTTAGGAGAATCTATCAAATAGACCGCCCGTTTCTGCAGTCGTTTTTTTTTTTTTTTTTTTAGATATTTTGGGGCTCCAGACCAGAGTTGGCTGCCAAATTCAACTGTGGGGTTCACTTGCGATTTGTACAGGGTTAGTAGTTGTGTAATACTAAAGTACCTGTACAGTACGCTCAGGTTTTGGAAGGCTAATTTAACTCTGGCTTCCCGTACCTGAGCTGGTCACTTAGAGTTACACCAAGGATATCAATGGAGGGCTTGTTTGGAAGATTGCTTCCGTCGAAGGAGACAATATTTTGTGGAGATGTAAAAAAATCACTAGAAACCTTATACATTTTCCTAACTGCCCATTTATCCCTGTTTAAATAAATAAATTTAATAAATAATATGCGTTCCTAAACCATTCATCCGATTGCGATGAAACTTTGGTGATTTGATGTGCGCATGCCCACGATTGTTTCTATATTTAATAGTTATGAAATTATTTCCTACACTATTCATCCGATTGCGATGAAACTTTGGTGAGTTGTTATGAAATTTATATAAAAAAAATTTGCAATAGGTGGCGCACGAGTTGTTTGAAAAATTAGTGTTTTTTATATAGTTTAGCGACAGGAAGAGTAGGCGGGAGGGGGAGGGGAATCCGGGAGGGGCTAAGGGGATGGGGGATTAGCGGGAGGGGGTTTGAGGGATGGGTGAAAGTAGAAAAGGGAAGGGGAAAAGGCGAGGAAGGTGGAGGGGGAACGCGGGAGGGGAAGAGGAGGCGGAAGGGGACAAATGGGAAAGGACACGCAGGGAGAAACAATATCTTTATTGTGGCATTGCAACGCATGCAGTTGATAAATAAATGTATGTATCGAAATAAAACAAAATTTATACACAAACGTCTCATTCATTACCATTATAAATTGAAATCACTGATATGATTCACTATTATTTTTATCCAATGAATGGTCCTGTTATTAGTCATACAACTATAAAAATAAGCCATAAAATAAAATAATTATAAAATTAGATTAGAACTCCTGTAGTGAAATAACTTTAACCCGTACACCGCTCAACATCGACCATGCACAACAATATGTTTTATTTATCGTTTAAAACACTTATCTCCTTCTGAAACCTTGAATTTTTTATTACAATAAGGTAAACGTGTAAGCTACGAACCCATCCTACACTAAAATAATGGTAGTACAGATAAAACTTTAAATTAAACAAACAAAACTGAAGCCAGAGAGATATTATGTAGGTACTTATTAACCAAATGGCGGACGAATTGAATTACTTTGTTTTTTGACATATTTGGTATTTGGATGAAATAGAGATATTTATTTTTGAATATATCAACAGATATCCATTGAATAAAGAATAAGCCACATATTAAACCTGGGTTGAGTACCAGTTGACTTATAAATTCTGCCAAATTTTGATTTGAATCTTGGGTTATGCAGGGGGCTCAGATTCATGGGGCGAGGTTTGTCTAGGTCTTGACCGTGGTTGCGCTTGCCCACCTGCTGCGCAGCGGGTCGTACCGGGAGAGACCGGTTGAGGTAGACCTTTTGACCTCTTCAGCAGGACTGACTCGGGACATCGCCTTGCTCCACAATGGGAAGATTGAATTCAAATATTTGTCACTCTGTATTAGGGAATGCAAATCTCACGAGATTGGGGCTCAAGCGAGATCTCACGAGTGAGTTTATGAATAACAATACTGCGAGATCTCGCCAATTTCGAGATCTCGCGAGATTGGCAGCTTTGTTTGTTTTTTTTTTTTGCACAAATATGCACAATATTTGAATAAATTAAGAAAAAAATAATAAAAATTATAATTATTATAAGATAAACATTTATTTTCACGAATTTTTCAATAGACTTTTATGCATCCAATATAGTTTGACGTATTTGTCTATAATTTTTTAATAAACTTCTAAGTAGTAAACTTTGACCTACATATCTATCAAATAACAAATGAAAGAAACAACCAGTCTTCTCTTCTAATATCAAACAATAATAAAACTAATTATAAATATCCGATACTTAATTAAATGAAAATTCTGGGGTCAAAATATAATAATATATTTCCTTTTATAGTATACCGTTATGACGACTAACGGAATTATTACAGAAGTACTTATGATAGGTACAACGCATACATGATTATTTGTAAAAGATTAATTGTACTGATAAAAAAGCAAATGGTGAAATATTATCTGATTGTAAATTACAATTGATGATTGGTTTTCCTGTGCCATGGAAAGACTATACCACCATATTGTGTTGCAATTTTCCCATTTTATTAAAATAATGTACAATGAATTCATGGAAATTATTTTTAAAACATAGGTCGAAATTTATAAACAGCGAATGCCTGAGTAATTTTGTCACTCTATCATATTAGTACATGATACAATATCGAAAACTTGGCATTTTCAAATAAAAAATGATTTAAAATGGAGGAAATTCTGAACAGTACATATTGATGGTCCAGAAAAACCGTAAAGTACGGTATGGATATCAAAATATTCGCCAAAAGGGGGTCTTCATGGTTTTAAACTGCAACAAAATTAATAAAAAATGTTCACAAAGCACTCTTTTTAGGGTGAATTGCCTATTTAAAAAAAAAATTGTATCCTTAAGAGTCGAAAACCCTGTTTGAAAATATCCAATTATTTAGACGAATCCAGTTTTATACAAACAATTTTTTTTAATCTTATTGCTTGCAACGTAATTATTTAAGAATCTTCTAACGTAAGAAAATAAAACGGTTGATTTGGGTTCAAGATGTCAACAAATCCGAAAATGACTAAATAATAAAAAAGAAAAGCTAATTTCAATAGAATGTGGTTTCATTTTGGAGGTAAGGGAACTTTCAGGGAGTTTAAAAATCTATTGTGGGTATTTTAGTGACCTTGTGTTCCAAATACATTCATGATTCCCATAATAAATCACGAAAAGCAAGGTTTTTTGGTCTCCCCAACAGGCCATTTTTGATATTTTTGCAAAGAATGTGCAGGCGCGAGCTGAGATCGGATCGGATCGAAATGAGCATGCTCATAAGTTAGCCTGTTAACACATGCTTAGAGGCTTCCCCTTCCACCCGATAATCCAATAAGCATGCTCACAAACCAAACGGCTGTTGACTTGTGAGCATGCTCATTTGGCTTCAAATGAGCATGCTCAATACTAGCAACGTCACTGACACACGTGCTACTAGGTAGCAATTGCTCATTAGTAGCATGCTCTTTGGCTTCTGAGCATGTGTGTCCATAGCAATAAGGATTGTGTGTTGGTATTCACTTTCAACAGTGACCTTTCTGAACATCACTGAGAAATAGTTATTTGTCTTGCTCACTCCTGCTTATTATTATTAGCGAGAAAGGGACAACAATTATTGTTATGATCATTGAAATTGAATTTTAAATAAGTTTTTCAGTGTGTGTTTTTATTATTTAATTTTTTTTTCATTTTCACTGGAATTTACTTTTATGAAGTAAAATAATAAGTTTCAAACATGCTGCATGCAAGCAATGCCTCAGTGTTAGTACTGAGTTTGTGTCAACTTTGGCTGTGGTACCTTTACATATATTATAAGTATAATTTAAAATAGGACCATTTATTGAATTTCTGAATTAACATCAACTTGATTCCGAGGTTACTGTTCTAAATCTTAATAACAAGATATTCATGCTGAGTTCCCACCTTATCTATTCTATGGTCTATTTCGTATTCATTTTAACTTTAGATTTCTATCGCGTAGAAAATGGGATCCCATCTCATTTATTCTATGATCTATTGCATAGAATATATGAACTGTTTAAGTCAGAACCAAGGTTCGTAGAAAATGTGATTAACAAGGTTAGCTCATACAGACCTTTTAAAAAAAAAAGAGTGTGCTTTAGACCACACGACTGAAGTAAAATTTCACTAACTTATAAAAGAAAAGAGAAAGAAAATGTGCACGCGCACTGCTCTCTCTTGCTCCTACAGTGTGATGCAAACAATGCACTGTGTCAATATACGAAACGTAACTGGCTATGAGAGAAAGAAAATGTGTGCTCACACCTCTCTCTCTTGCCCCTACAGTATAAATACGAAACGTAACTCTCTCTCTTTCTATCTTCACTAACTTATATCGCCCTCTCAACTTCCGATCGCCTCGCCCGATCACACTTATCGTAACACTCTCGTCATGCATTCACCAGCTTACTCCCCAAGTCAAGCGTGCGTAAAGAAGTTTTACTTAAAAAAAAACTCATCGGGCCGCTTTAAGTAAAACACTCAGTTTAGTATCAGTGCCGGCAACCCGGGGTTTATTTTTTTTTTTTCACTTATTTACATGGTTTTATTTTACCCACCTCACTAGACGAAGAGTGTTCTGAGGTAGGTTAGGCCACTTGCATTGCAGTTAATTCAAATCTCTCAGTGGAACATGGACTTTAAGCTACGTCACGAATTTTTAGCCAACCACCGCTCTACCCCCTCGATGAGCTAACCTTGTTAAAAGCATTTTCTACGAACCTTGAGTCAGAACAGGTTTCCTATGCGATAGAAACCCAAAGTTGAATCGACTTTAACTTTTGTTCTATGAAATATACCATAGAATAGATAAGATGTGAACCCAACAATAAACTATGCAATATGTGTAGCTTTTATCTTGCATTATAAATATAATCTGTCTGTTATTTTTTTATGTTTTGTTATAGTAGTGTTTTTGGAATAAAAACATGTAAGAGTTATCAGTATAACCTGAGTTATGTAACACAGTAATAAAGTAAAGACATTTGAATCGTTATGTTGGAAAAGTGAAAACTTAAATTTATAAATTTATTATGTACTTACTACCTGTAACAATTTCATCCGTTAATAAAAATTTCAAATTATAAAAAGAATCTTTTCAACTCCAGGACAAACGATAAAGTAGATACGTGTGTATAATATATTCGGTAAATATGCATTATGTCCACCTCACGGATAATACGGAACGTTCGTGTTGTCGAAGTTTGATGCACGGATAATACGGAATATTCCCTTTTTAGGTTGGGGTTAAACTACGAAAGCTGCATGCCATCATAATTTTAAAAAACATCCCAGGTTTTGAATGGTTTGTTTGGCAAAGCAGGGTTTGTTTAGCGGGCTTGTGTAATTACGATCGATTGTCTATGAAATAAAAACGGTAAATATAAAATGGCGTTACCGCGTAACCGAATTAATTTAAACAAAATTAAAATGTTAAATGCATATTATTTGCATGTTTTTTTGTCTTCCGCGACATAAATGCTCACTTTTCGTGATAATAAAGCTAAGTCTAACTGTTTGAATAAAAAATATTCCATAAGTATTAACGAGTAAGCGGTTTAGCATAAAAATATATATTCGGTAATTCTTCGGAACAAACGTCAACGGTTAATACGGAATATTTATTTCATAACAATCAATCATAATTACACAAACCCGCTAGGATAAACCCTGCCTTGCCCTCAAACCATTCAAAACCTGGGATGTTTTTTAAAATTATGATTACATGAAGCTAAAGGTTTTATAAAAAAAAATGCGTATTAACCGTTGACGTTTGTTCCGAATATTTACCATATATTCTTATAACGATGTCTTTCATATATATTTGAAATAAGTAATTTAAAAAAAAAAACTCAGCTTTCACCTTGGCAAGTCAAGTTACATACCATGATTTTTCACAACTGGTGTATAAAATAGATAAATTACCTTCATCAGCATTTTCTTTATTGCTGATAGCTACTTCATTTCCTTCAGGCTTCTCTGATAGTCTCTTTTTGATCTCCAGAAGCATGTCCTTGTTGCTCTCCAGTTCTGCATTTAATTCTCTTTCCAGCCTCAGTATTCTGTCTATAACTCCTTTCTCGACGACATCTTTATAATCATCACCCTCTGTTCTCGCGCCCAGGGGACTATTGGTGAAAGAAACATAGGTAAAGGCCACCCATATCACTAAACACACCACACCGACTACCACAGTTTTTCTCACGTTCAATCTCATTTTAAATGTATTTTCTCACCATAATATAAATCTTTGATGACACTTAGTATTAGAAAACGATTAATTTAAACATAATTATCATTATATTCCGACCGACGAGCGTTTGTTTCTCCATATTCGTAACATTAATGACTTCGCGACGTGACAATCAAGATAACTTTTGACAGAAACCATTTATAATCATAACCTAAAATGTATCGACGAACCACTCATTTTACAACAAATAAATTTTAAAATAAGGATATAAATAGTGCTATTGCGGTTAGTATTTTTTATTTTCGTTTAGCCGGTTCAACGAGACAGTGGCCATATGGATTTTCTACTAGTAGATGACATCGGCCGTCACGTCAAAATATAAACATCTGTCGGCCATGTTGAATGTGTTGCCAGTTTATAATTATTATTTATGACGTTTCAATATAGATACCCTTTGGTCCAAAACGAAATTAATTTTTAATTTTGTGGCGATCGGAATATCCAAAAACACCTGCGTTGAATCAAGCAATCTCCTGGAATAATATAATATTTATAGTAATTGAAGATAATCTAAAATGAATGTAAAGGGAAAAACAAGTTTTCTTTTTTTTTTCAATACACACCAATACATTTTTTTTTAAATCTGAAGTTTTAAAAATTTATAACAAAAATGATCGATCGTAAAAGGCAAAAATATTAATGTGACCGAACCAAATATTTTTTTGCAATTGGTAATAACAAAACAATAGAAGACCTCAAGGCAAGAACCCAAACCCGTTTAATCACAGGAGACCACATTTGTCCCAACGCACATAGGTCTCATATAAAACGCTGTAACTCCCTTACTATCATAGTGAGAAATATGTTCTAAACAGTGTTAGAAAGGAAAAACACCACACTTTATATTTCAATCTAAAAAATAGCCACCAAAAAGTTAAATGTAGACTTTTATGTATACAAAGTTTTGAATCGCAAATAGAAAAAAATTGAATCCCTGGGAATTTTTTTAAATTATTTTTACATAGAGTGACAAAAAAGTGAGGTTACAATATGTGTTTGTTATACATTTTTCTAATAAAATATGCATGTGTTTTTATTATTTTTTTATTATCAGTAACATAACTTACAAAAAACGTGAGGTGAGCCATTTTGAAAACTTTTTATGTTTGTATGCAAAAATTTTATAATTAAAAAAATATATGTTTATTTCGAATTATATAATTTGAAAGCTTATTTCATCACCTTTCTAAAACAGTTTTTAGTTTTTGAATGTGCACAGAAATATTCCAAATATTTGCATTTTATTGTAAAGCGAAAATATTTTGACCATCTGAAAAAATGCCAAATTTTTGGAGGGAAAAAAAATGCCTAACTTTTTTTCCATGATCTTCTAACTAAACTAATATTGGGGTACGCTCTCACCAAAATGGACATAAAATCAGATCTTGAAAATGGTAAGAATATGTCCAAATCAATGTGGTAAACATATTGTTACAACTCAAGTTATTTTTGAATGAGAAGAACATGATATCTTTGAAATTTTGCGATTGTTGTGTTTCCGCCTTCTTTAGCCAATATTTTGGAAAATGCTACAGTATCTGAAAGGTTGGCTAAAGAAGGAGGAAACGCAACACGGCATAAAAGGAATAGAGAAATGGGCCGTCAATAGCGGCGTAGCGCAGCGGTAAGGCGCTTGACTCGCACACCGAAGGTCGCGGGATTGAATCCCGGCGTGGCAAATAAATTTTATTTGATTAATTTGTGTTATTTCACAATTTATTCATTTAAAATAATATATAGTATATTTGCGGCACGTTCCAGAGTGGAAGATACTCTCTGTATCGCCCTGGTGTAAGACCACCATTCAGAATTGAAACGTTGTTTGAAATGGCATTAGCCGTGTTTGGTGACCAGATCTGAATAACCAGGTACTTTCCCACCTTCCTCTTCCCTATCTCATTCCCCTCCCCACTACTCTCACCCTCACAACATACTCCAATTGGGGATGCCATAGACTCACTGGCTTCAGACGGGAGCAGTTGGGACTGTTGTGCCGTATTCATATAAAAAAAAATGCTTTCCAATAACCGGAGACGTAACTTTTGAAACCATTTTCCGATGATGGGATGCTGTGTGATCGGTGTACTTAAATGTTGGGAGCTTGTACCTGTCGAATTCACTGTGGATTAGTTATCAGCTCACCGCACTTGGATTTTATGGTACTTTGAACCTTAGAAAATGCTCCCATTTTTTTCCTTTTGCATGGAAGCAACGTCTCTCTACATTTCGTCATTTTTTAACTTGTCGTTTAGTCACTTGCGAATATATTTATTTTATCTGTGAAAAAGCGCATTGCAAAATTACGTAAATGTCATAATTCTGATTTTTCAAAAGTACTGTATTCATTTACAGAAAAGTCTCGTATAACTTATTTTTATTGTGAAGAACGCTTATTTAGGTGAGAAACATGATAAAAATCAAGAATATTTACGTGTGTCTACATTTTACTATTTTTTATAACATTAGAAAGATAAAAAAAAGGTGGTCGGTGAGAAAATTGAAGCGGCGAAATCATGGCGAAATGGAAAAACTTCTAAATACTTTAAATTACGCCGCGCGCCGTTTAGATGAAGCCTTTCGAAGATATTTAAATAATAATAAAAAAAAAAAACAAATTAAATCTTTTTATAAAACACAAGCAGTTTTTAATAGGCTAATTGTACATTTTAAGTGTGAAATAATATTGTTTTATTGTTTCAATAAAACATTTTAAATTAACACGTTCTTATCATAATGTTTGAGATATATGGCGAAAACATGTTAACTACAGTTTTTAAAGAGAAAAGTTGTATATTTTAATTTCTATTACATAAATGCAGTAAAATTCTATATTTAACATAAATTTATTCATAAATAATAGTTTGTGGATTTGTGATGGTAGTTATTTTTAATTAAAAAAAAAAAAAAAAAACTAAATATGTCGAAGCTACTCCATTGTTATTTTAACAGTGGGGTCTTCAAAAAGTAATAATAAATAAAATAATAAGTTGCACTTCATATTTTAAATTAAAAAATTGTACAATATACGTAACTATGTACCTTCAACGAACTATTATTTTGTTTTAAAATATATACAATGTTTGTTTAAGGTAAGGCAGTCTTGGAGTGACCTTTTCACCTTTTCTTATAATTTAAGGTTTCTGCTTGAGGAAGTCGTAGATGGCTGAAAAGTCTTTATCTGCATACCCCTTCCCCAACATGGTTGAGTAGAGTTGCTGTGAAAGGGCGCCGAGGGGGATTGGAGTCTGTGAATCAGTGGCAACGTTGATAGCTAATCCAAGATCCTGGAATACATGCAAAAACGGATCAAAAATATATTTTTTAATATATCAAGTGTCTCTGAAATCCTTTACACTTTAATTAAAATTGTAGCAGTTTACTAGGACATTAGTTCTTTCTACCCCTGTTCACTGCATGGAATAGCGATTCAGACAAACATCACTGTTCTTTGCAGTGAACAGGGGTAGGAAGAAGTAATAAGCACCTCCCCCACGCACACTCCGGGGCGACTGTCAAAAAACGAAAAGTCTCACGGTGAACTGCGCTGTAAACCTATCGGTCTTTACTTTTCTGCGCGGCGGCTTGAAGCATAAATATATGTTGAAGTGGCGCGGGACTCGGTCTCTCCGAAGTGTGTGTGTGGGAGGCACTAATGTCCTAGTAAACTGCTACATTATAAGTATGAATCGCTATTATTTGCAGTGAACAGGGGTATGAAGAAGTAATGTCATAGTAAACTGCTACAAAATAAAATAGAAACCTTTAGCGAATGGTTTCACAATTTACTTATTTTGCAATTTTACGATCGAATGACGAAAAAACAGTGCGATACAGGTTTGAATTTTTAAAAGATATTTATAATGGTTTACCTTTGACATAAGTTTTGAAGCGAAACCACCATTATACTGGTTGCTGGAGGGTACATTTTCTTGAAGGCCTAGAAAAGAAGAACATATTAATATCGATTGCTTTGGAAAGATTATAATGTTTTATAAAGTAGAGGTAGGGTGTGAATGAGCATCGGAGGTAGGTCATAAGACAAGGGCCGCGTTGTATAGAATCATTTTCCGGTGGAATAATAATTTAATGGAAAAACATGTAAATCCCACCTGGAACAGGATTGTATACTTCTGAAGACCAGCATCGTCCAGATGAGCTATTGACAATTCCTAGGAGCACCTTAGGATCAAGGCCAAGTCTGCAAAATAATGTATAAAGTGGTTATAAATAATTTAAGTTTCAGTATTTCTTTATGAGAGCTAAAGTTTGTATTGTGTATCGTTATTATAAATTTAAATAATACTCTCACAACACCCATATACAATGTATACCCATAAAGCTGAATTATTTTGATATTGAATGGTAGGTAATCGAAACGCAGATGGCACTCTCATGGCTCTCTCCTAATCTCACTTATAGAAACTTTCATAATTTCTGAGAAAGATGAAAATATAAAAACCAGTGTATGTCTTTCCAGTAGTGACATTTTCAGCACAGTGTTCTACAGAGAACATCACGTGTCATTTTTTAATTATGTAATCACCCTGAAGATCAGATAATATATGAACAGCTGACTTTAGATCACTGCTTATAATGTTATTAATTATTAAAAAATATTCAACTAACCTGATGCCCAAATTCATACACTCTGCCGTCCCAATCATGGAGATGGCGAGTAGCATGTTGTTACAGATCTTGGCGGTAAGGCCCGCGCCAACCGCCCCGCAGTGCATAACTTTTCCGCCCATGAGGGCGAGGTAAGGCTCCGCCCTGAGGAAGTCGGCCTGATCGCCGCCCACCATGAAGGTGAGCGTCCCGGCCTTGGCTGCGTTTACACCTGTGAAAAACGATAATTTGTAACAATAGTAGTATGCTTCTAATGCCAGGAGTCAAAATCCCAAACTCAAAGACCTATACATAAATCGAATTTCTGTAAAATGTGTTTTTGATAATCTGGAAAATATGTATTTACATTGAGCCCCATTATATTCTCTATGGTTTGGAGTGCCATAGTCCTGATTATGAGCTGTAGAACAAAGAGGAAAGCAATCAACCCGCAAAAACCAAAGTATATTTTTACCATAATGCATCTATTTTCAAATGTATTTAAAAAACATATTTATTGGTTTCACTTAAGATTGTACCTTCCTACCCAGTGATTGGATTCAACCGCGATACCAACCGGGCCAAATCCCGAATTAATAAGGCAGACATTTATTTCGTATGTCATGTCTGTAATGCCATCGAATTTCACAGAAATACGTATATATTCCCGTGTGTGTGCCTGATTGCCATCAATTGATTGAATGCATTGTCACCGTCAAAGAGCCTGTCTGCCAAGTTTCAGCTCGATCGGATGTCGGGAAGAGGGTTAATTTCCACTTTCAAGATTCCACCTCAATCGTTAATTTATTGGAAGAATTAGAGAAGTTTTTAACTTACAATTCTTTGTCGTATGAAGAAAATCAAGTGACTCATTTTACCTACCTCCAGATACTGGAGCATCCACGAGAGATAAACCTTTCAGTTTGGCTTCTGCGCTGATTTCCCTAGCCACTCCGGGGTCGACAGTACTGGAGTCAATCAACAACGCTCCCTTTTTGGCCTATAAGAAAAAATAAAAGCACTAAAAACAATGACGCCCACAAACACTGAAAGTTATAAAATGAAAATAAATGGAATATTTCTGAACATATTTCTAAACTAACAACTCTTTTTGAAGGGTGATGAAATATGCTTTAAATTTTTATAATTCAAAATAAACATATAATTTTTTAAATATAAAAAAATTTGCATCCAATCATAACAAAGTTTAAAAAATGACTCACCTCACTTTTTTTCTAACTAAAATTACTGATAACGAAAAACAATAAAAATAAATACATTTTTTTAGACAAATGTATTACGAAAGTTATTATCACCTCACTTTTTTGTCTTTTAATATGAAAATAATAAATAAAAAATTCAAAACTTTGGTTTCATAAAGGTGTATATTTTACTTTTTTGGTGGTCATTTTTTAGATTTGACTGTAAAACGTGGTGTTTTGCCTTTCTACCACCGTTTAGAATATATTTCTCACTCTGATGGTAAGGGAGTTACAGTGATTTATATGAGACATGTGAGCTGGGACAATTATGGTCTTCTGCTATTCAAAGGGTTATGATTCATTAGGAAAGGGTATATTCATATTGTAAGTTACTGCATACCTTTGAAAGAATTCCATTTTCACCACAGTAAACATCCAACACTATTTTATTATTCGGCAGCATTGTGACAATACAGTCAACGTCAGAACTGGCAACGCCGGCAGGAGAGTCGTAAGATTTCCCGCCCTTTTCTACAATGGCGGACATCGCATCTTTGGAAACATCATACACTGACAGTTTTTGACCCTGAAATATGAACAACATTTTTTAAAAAATTATTTGCCATGGAAACAATACATTTTACAATGTGCTATGTGGATTAGTGTATATTTTATTACCTTATTAGCAAGATTCATCGCCATGTGCCCTCCCATGTTTCCTAGTCCAATAAAACCAACATTCTTTGATGAATCAGAGAACTGCCTGCTATGGATATTTTGTTGCCTCAGCAGAGAACTGCCAATAGTCCTTCTGCAAGCTGATCTGCCCAGAGCCACAATACTTGGAGTCATTTTCTCAA
Source organism: Limnephilus lunatus (assembly GCA_917563855.2). Taxonomy (NCBI): domain Eukaryota; kingdom Metazoa; phylum Arthropoda; class Insecta; order Trichoptera; family Limnephilidae; genus Limnephilus; species Limnephilus lunatus. The sequence continues at coordinate 20,050,919 of OU830596.1, read as the reverse complement.
AGGTTAGATTTATCATTTATCCTAGAAAAAATATACAATAATAAAAATATATATCCTGATGCGTCAATTTAAAAAAATGCAATCCAAAATTGTTACCCTTTTCTAAAGTACCGATTGTTCGACAAATATCGATGAAATGTTGCACAACCCTAGAATTTTTATTGCTGGCAGCCCTGATAAAAAATAGAAGAAAAATAAATAAAAATGTATTTTTCGAAATTTCAAACTTTTTTGAAAATACTATTTACTTTCATGAATGTAAAGTTGTCTTGTAAATCTATAAAATTTTATATTATTATATTAGCAATACTTATTGACATAATATTATTTTTCATGTTTGTAATCTTCATAACACGTAACACAGTTTATTTTCTGATAAGCAAGATACTTGAAAATGCTCTTCTATTACTTTCGTATATACCTTAATAATTACAGAATTTGTTATCAAGTCTTTTATTTGTGTAAAGAGTTAATTTCTTTAAACATTTACGTTAAAAACAGAAAAACTTAATATAATCAGTATTTTTTATAACATATTAGGTTTTAAAAACAAGTTTTGACAAAATAGATATAATTTTCTAACCTCAAATGTAAGGCGACTCGGGTCTCCAGTTAAAAATGTCAACTGACTAGAAATTAATTCAGGGTCATCAGAGGTCGTTATCAACAAGTCAGTCAGTTTTATCGCCGTAATGTACGAAAACAGAATTACGCACACAAAATATTATAACAGGAGATAGATGAATAGGTATCACAATGTAAAGCAAAATTGCTAAAAATAATATCACGATCTAAATACTTTTTGCAGATAAGAAATCGTTGAATATTTAAATTTTATATCTGGCTGGATGCATGTAATGTTGTTCGCGCCGTTTTCGGTTGCTTCGCCCCTTTCCCATTGTCCGTGGTTCGAATCGCGCTTCGGTTCGCAAATTACAATCGAAGCAGTCTATTTATTTGAGCAGACAATATACATATAAACACTAGAAATGAAATGGAAACATGTGTTTCGTCCGTCTATACTTAAACATTTTGAGTGAATTCGAGCAAAATTGAAAATATTATGGTCCCCGGCATGCGTTGCAATGCCATTCAAAGACATAAATTTATTCTTCCTTCATGTCCTTTCCCGTGCGCCCCCGTTCCCTTCCAACTTCCCCGCCTTCCCCCTCCATCGTCTCTTCCCTCTCCGCGAACCCCATCTCCCACCTTCCCCTTGTATTTCCTCCCTGCCGCTAAAATATATAAAATATACACAATTTCATTTACACAAATTTCATAACGTCAGAGCTTATTATTATATATAGCCTATAAGTTATTCTGATGTATGAGCTATATTATTGTAAAGTTTCATTAAAATCCATTAAGTAGTTTTTGCGTGAAAGAGTAACAAATACACGTACATCCAAACAAACTTTCGCGTTTATAATATTATTATTATTAAGATTATACATATTTGTAATGCATTTGCTAGTTGATCGGAAATTCGTACGGTATCTTGTAACAAAACGTACGAACATAAAGTCCCTGCTTTTCAATGTACCGCAATAAGCTTAGCTTAAAAGTTACGCGTTTTGCGTAAATTTGATTTTGCAGGCGCTTTGGCGAACGCGTATCTATTTCTATATAGCAGGTTTTTCAGTGTATAAGCAATATTTTTTAATCGAACTCCTAACCAAATTTTTATAATAAATAAAAATTATATAAGCAGAGTTACAATTTGTTTTCCTGCTAGCATAATTTATGCGACAGAAGAAGAAAAATGTTTAACATTCAAACATCGGGGGATGGTGTGTGGGGTGGGGGGTCTTTTAAAGAAATGTGGTAGTGAACTTGGATTTTGAAGATACCCGTGCATTAGGAGGGAGGAAACACAATAGCTGGTGATTCGTTCCACTGTCGAAATGTTTAGTACAAGAACGAGTCGTTAAACTTGTGGGCAGGATTGGATTAGGGGGCATTTTTAATTTAAGAGGAAACCCGGTCCCCGAGAAAATTGAGCAATGGGTATTTTATCAAAGTGTTGCTGTAATTGTCGCTCTTACTCCCCCGAATACTGAGCGAAAGGGACAACTGCACCTCCGGCTGAGAGTACATAAATAAAATCACCAATATCGAGGTTTCGTATTACCCATTTTTGAAGTGAAAACTTCTTTAGCACCGTTGTGATTTGAAACTAGATGAAACGAAAAAAGCGACAAAAAGAGACAATCACATACATCTATAGGATTTAGTCTGCGAGAGAATGAGATAGTATAATCGGTATCCTCTTCGTGGCCTCCACACTCTTGTCATCATGGGTTTTTTGAAGGTTTCACATCTACCGTATGTGAATTGCACACTTTGATCTTCTCCTCCAAAACTGGACCATTTTAAGATTTTTTACTAATTGTAATAGAAGAAAATTCTCTATGTCTGTACGTTGTGCTTTTTTTTTAAAATTCATTGTCTTTTTTCGTTATTTGTTTTTGGGGTGTTATGTCGTGTAGCGCTACCTCCTTCTTAAGCTAACGTTTCGGACAGCGTTGTAGTGTCCATCATCATGGCAGATCCGACACATCTGTCGGATCTGCCCTGATGATGGACACTGCAACGCTGTCCGAAACGTTGGCTAAAGAATGAGGTACCGCAGCACGGCATAACACCCCAAAAACAAATAACGAAAATGCTTTTGGCCGTGAAAATCTAAAAACATATATATTGTCTAGTTGTGTTTGATTACTGAACGTCTGTGGATGACGTTCAAACCAGGCCAATTTGACGAATTTTGGAGGCTCCTAACTTCTATAAGAAGTAATTTATCAAAAAATCAAAAACAAAAAAAAAACTTACCGACACGCTAGTGGTCGATATCTATATTATATTAAAAAATAATTACAGTAGAAGTATCAAAATCCAGAAAGGAAATCGGGGTTTGGGGAAAACGTTTGTATGGAGAAAACGCCGCCCGGTTAAGATTTGCTGCTCGCTTAGGACCAATGATTACCATCAACACATCAGGATGCTATTATTTCACATTTTTATATACTTAAGCAAAAAGCTTTTTAGCCAAATTTTGGCCAATTTGCAAATACCCGCGGGCGCCCACTGGCCATAATGTTGCCAAATTGAAGAGATATTATAAGACATTTTTTAGATTTATTTTAAAAGTTCTTCGGTAATCACAAGGCTAAAAGTATTTAATATTGCTCCAAATAGAGAAATAGGTACCAAATATGGAAAATTGGAAGGAGATAATGCCCAAAATTCACGCTATTCCATTAATTTGACGATTTTTCATATTTTTTAAAAAATGAATAAACCGTCAAACGGTTGTACATTAAATGGCTCTCTAACACAGCCTCCATACTAAATTACGGAAGTATGTTTTTTTTAATGTGGGCGGGAAATTTCCAAACCGGACTCTTAAAAAATTCCTAGGGCAAGGCTGAAATCGATCATTTTACGGAACACCCCAGTGGAAGATTTTCGTCTAAATATTGTAAGGATAGATTTCCGAAAAATCAAAATCGAAAGCATTTGTTGGTTGGCTCTCCGAACGAGAAAAATTATCTCCGGTTTTTTTTTGTTGTTTTTTAGCAAATCGACAGGATACCTTACCAAATAATTCGGCAGCCGGAAACAAAATAAGTTGAAGCGAGTGTTCAAGCACAATTCTTGCAATACTGTGGGGTAAGAAGGCACTGGGGGCGGGTGTTTCAAACTATTTCTAACCAACTAGATTTACTATCTGCTACCTAAAACTACCTAGGTACATTATCGAACTCCTGATGTCAAAATCTTAATGAACATCCAGTTTAGTGATTCCCAAAGTGGTCCAGGTGGACCCCCAGGGGTCCATGGGAGACTCAACGGAGGTCTACGTTGGCGTGATGTGAAAAATGGGGGTTCACAAGTTGTAAGTGGGGGTCCAGGAAAATTTATCTGGTTTCGATAGTAAAGAACAAAAACTGAAGCCAAATATTGATAATTTTCTATCAATTCATAAAGTACATCCCCCCCATTTAAATTTTGACAATTTTTCTATTGTTAATTTGCGTTGTTGAAGTTACGGTACGTTAAATTAATATTTAATTTTAATTATATTAAGTCTGTAAACATATTATTTTAATAAAGAAAATATTCTTACTAATTTTCTTTTTGTTTTACCATTCCGAATTTAGAGTTGGAACTCAGCCGCGACGCAAATTTTCATCGTTAGATCTAATCTTCACATTTTTGAAGAGTTTTGGGTATATGGGATGGGGACACCGAAATCGATAAAATTTTCAAAGTGATCCACGAGAAAAAAAGGTTTGGGAACCTCTGATCTAGTTGAATGGAGGGTGATAAATACAAATTATACAGGGTGTTAAGGGACGTACTTGACTTACTTTAACCAGTGATTCCTGACATTATTTGGAGTATAAAATGTAAATGAAATTTTTGTCCCCGTTGAAGTTTTTTTCTTCAAAATCAAACAATTTTTTTCCACATGTCGTCACTGATCACTCAGCCGAGTGACCAACTGCCTCACTGGGATCCCCCCAACTGTCCAACACATACTATTTTTTAATGTTTTTGTAGAAAAAAAAACATCAAAAATGTCACCGTAGATCCAAATTTCATTTTTATTACTACTATTTATTGGATAACCAACACCTCTTCCATAGGTCACCCCAAGTGGTTCGCTACATTTGGTGACTTAGCAGGGGTGTCCGGGCTCAGGTGTTTTGAAGAATACTGTAGAATAATATAATACTATCAAAGCCCCAAACTACCCGCCCTTACGGAAACTGGAAACAGTGTGTATTGTCGCTGTTTATGAGAACATCCTGAGGTCACCAACCCTCACAGAGGTTTCCCTATAAAGTTATCATCAATGAATACACATTATGTAAGTCATAGCCATGTAACCAGCCAAACCCAGCCACGCCAATGCGGGCCTCGGTGAGTTGAAAGCTGCGAGCAAACAACGCAGTGCGGCGGGACTACCGCTAAAGATTTCTACTTCAAACAAGAGATACAGAGACCCTCTCATTTCAAAATACCGGAGCACGAATTACAAGACAATCTGTAACGGAGTTTGTTTAAAACTGTTCCTACTAAACTGAATCTACATCACGCAACTAGTTGCGTGCATGTTCCAAATAATGTCATAACAAAAAAAAGTTGGAGGAAATAAGGCAAATTTAGTGTCGTGCATCGTGCAACATCACAGCAACCATGGCACCATCAGCGTTAAACTTTCTGCAATGCACAAATTTGTGGTTCAAAATAACGAAAAGACTGTCACGAAAGAAAAGACGATGCTGGATTTGAAGGTCTGTTTGCAACGCGGTTAACCTCTGAATTAGCAGATGAAGATCCTGAAAGTTTTAAAAATTAAATATTGTAACTATTTTTATTTTTAACTTAATGAGAACGGTAAATTGTAATATTTAATTAATGAAGACAATATTAGCGAGGGACAGGGACTTCATCGGATAGGGACCCATTTGCTCAGTTGGTAGAGCACTGACCCAGCAAGTCATAGGTCCTGGGTTCGAGTCCCAGATGTGACCTATCTTTTTCTGATTTTTCTGTTTCAGATTTTCGATTGAGTTTCGCTAATAACTTTCACGCAGTTACAAAGAACACCCACGCCTGCTCAGCTGAAATGGTTTCACGACACTAGTCGCATCACGTCTTTACTCTACGTAATTAGTTGCGTACCACTAGTAGTGTCTTAATTTTGATTCCAATTTTGTGGCATGCCACTAATGTATGAATGATGAAATTATATGTTTACACGTAAAACTAGTAGTGAAACTATTGTCATGAAACAACTTGTGCGCAACTAGCTGTGAATTGTAAATTCGGCTTCAGGCCGGGTTGTTTCATCTTTCAATCATGTTTATATTTAGCTAATTTTGGTTTTTTGTTCTAACCATAAATATCCAAATTGATATACATGTCCTAACATAAAATCTGGGAATTATTTGGACGAGCTGGAGGCAAATCACGTGACCATATTTTGCCACCAGGAGGTTTCGTGAATGGTTTGAATAAACTACGACATCAGTTTTACATTGACTAGGTTAGGTCTCCCTCAATCAGTCTCTCCCGATCCCGAGCCACGCATTAGTTAAGAAAACGAATTCGCCGCCAAGACCTAGCAAACCTCACCTCATGAACCCGGGCACCCCTGTTAAATCACCAAACGTAGCGGACCACTTGCGGTGACCTACGGTAGGGATGTTGGTTAGCCAACAATGGGAGGTACCCATAACCACCTCCAAAATTAGTAAAGTATAGAGTATTGGCATCAGTTTTATTCAATGTCGTCTTATAGTTCTCGCACATCTTTAATGATAATACTCTGTTTGCACTCTTCCACTTAATAACTTGCCAACGATCTCTTTTATAGAGGAAGAGATAGCTTATCAGTAACCCGATAAGAAGCCTAGCTGTTACTAGCAACCAGCTCGCTGTGACTAACATCTATTTTAATATTTGACTCACGATGACTCTTATTCCAAGAACTAACAAAGAGTAGAAGGAAGGGATGAACAGTAATAAATTTATATTAGCAAAATATTTTTGGATTTTCAAAGGACATTCGTAATTTTAGATCGAGAAATACTTAGCGCTTAAGAAAGCTTAAAGAAATTGGTTTCTCGGCTGTAACTATTAAATTAATACAAGAGTATTTGAAAGACAGAAAACAGGTAATAAAAATAAATAACCAATTTTCAAAACCAATGGAAAATAAATTAGGAGTACCTCAGGGATCGGTCCTTGGACCTCTATTGTTCATACTCTATATTAATGACATGGTGAAAATATTTTCAAAATGCAAAAAAAAAAGTATTTGCCGATGACACACCAATATACTTAATTGGAGATAATAATGAAAAACTAATAAACATTTCAATTAATGAATTAAATAATGTATCAAAATGGCCAAAAATATAAGCTTAAATTAAATACAATAAACCAAATATATGGTGGTTGGATATAAGAAGACATCCAATGAAATCAAAATTGATAGTGAAATTATTGAAAATATTAGATCCCAAACTAACCTAACAAACATATTGAATATACCCAGAAGAAAATTGAAAAAAAAAGATAAAGTTTTTGGGAAGAATTCGGCAAAAACTTTCCAGAAAAACTGCAATTACTATTTATAACTCAAGTATTGTTCCACACTTTAACTACTGCTCAACTATTCTTTTCCTGTGTAATGAACGAGAACCAATTAAGTTTCAAATTCTCCAAAATAGGGTAGTGAGAATAATATTTCGGCGAAATAGATTTTCAAAAGTAAATAAAATGTTAAAGGAAGTAAATTGGCTAACCGTGGAACAGATGCTTACCGTACCGTTTAATGTTATTGTCACGTCACTTTTTTGTCGTTTCATGTAAAAATAATTAATAAAAAATTTACAAATTTTTCTTAAACTGCGGAAACTGGTTTCATGTATATGTGTACATTTTAACTCTTCTGTGTTTCACTTTTAGATCTGAATACAAAGCGTGGTGTTTTCTCACACCGTTTAGAATGTTTAGATTATATTTCTCACCATGATACGAGTGTCATGATATGGGTATCATGATATATCATGCATCTGCCGCCAAGACCTACACAAACCTCACCCTATGAACCCGGGCGTAGTCACCAAACGTAGCGAACCACACGGGGCGACTTACAGCAGAGGTGTTGATTATCCAATAAATGGTTCTCGGGGCGGCGGCGGTACCCATATCCGCTCCCCAAATCTGAAGAGTAAAAAGCTGGTACCCGGCATGCGTTGCAATGCCATTCAAAGAAATATGCATGTCCTTTCCTGTGCGTCCCGCTCCCTTCCGCCTCCCCGCCTTCCCCCTCCCTCGTCTACTCCCTCTCCGCGAACCACACCTTCCCCCTGCCTTTCCTCCCAGCCGCTAAAATATATGAAATACACACATTTTCATTTATACAAATTTCATAACGCCAGAGTTTACCATTATATACAGCTTATGTTACTCGCTGATAATGTAGCTTTCTATTGGTGTAAGAATATTTAAAATCGGTTTAGTGGTTTAGGCGTGAAAGCGTAACAAACAAACACGCACTTTCGCATTTATAATATTAGTATAGAACATTAAACCCTCTCCAAGTTCCCTGATGAACAAGGCTGCTCCAATCCTGGCGGTTCTGCGCTGCATGAAGGGCTGAGACTTGATTACTCCAGCGCATCGGTGATCGTCCTCTACTTCTCATGCCTTCCATTGTGCCAGTGACCATGAGTTTCTCCAGGTTTGAGTTATCAGTTTGGCGAGCAACGTATCCAAAGTTTCTTAGGATATACTTTAGGTTGTTTAGGTTTTGCGTATTGTGAATGTCTAGCATTAGCAGAATAGGATCACGAGATCTTCAGGGCGAATGTTCTACCAACGAAATCTATCGCAGGTACATTGTCGAAAGATGATCTTGCGTTCGTACCCTTGCAACCGTACAGAGCGGTTCCGATAAGAAAGATTAATTATTCGATCGATTTTATTGCATTCAAAATTTGTTTATATACCCACATTCAAGTTAGCAATGAAAATGTTCAAACGCGTGATGATAAAATTATTAAAATTATGTATTGTATAATTTTATTTTTTATATTAATAAGTATCTATTTATATTTTTTCAATAATCTCTAAGCAAAGTAAATGTGAAAAAAATCTGAAATTCATTAGTTATATATAAAACCGTAATTAAATAGGTAAACTGAAGTATTTCGTCGCAAAACACGTGCGCAGTTTTTTTTGATGATTTTATTTGAAGTAAAATGAAATTACTGAAAAGTAGCTTTCCTAGATAATCTATTGATTTATTTTACTGCACAATTATATGATTCTAAATGTGTGTTATATAATACAACATTTAGTTTGAACTTTAACAAATCTGCCAAGGACCTATGTATGGTAGGTATGACCTTATTATAATAAAAATAAACATATTTTTTCAAAATTTAAAAGATAACTTTACGAGATAAAATAATAATCTATCGAAATCAATTTATTGTTTTTTTTATCAAAAATAGTCAACATGTCTAGATTTTCAACTTGTCTTAATGTTTGGAAATGGCTTCATTCGTTATTCAAGAACAACCACGGCTTCTTTAATTACGTCGTTAAGATTTTGAATATATTTTAGGGTACAGAGTCGTCTTAATATTAGTGTTGATTATCGTCAGTTTATCTATTTTTACTTTGTGTCTTATATTTTTGTAACCTATATTTTGTTTCTTATACGTCTTAATATTAGTGTTGATTATCGTCAGTTTATCTATTTTTACTTTGTGTCTTATATTTTTGTAACCTATATTTTGTTTCTTATACTTACTTAGTTACCTGTATTTTGTCAACTCTTTATTTTCATTGTGAAAAAAACACGTATCGCCTTATATGTAAAAGCCCCTTAGGCATTTAAATAAATAACTAAATAAATGAACAGAATGATTACAATCTTTTAAACAGTGAAGTTTACTTAGCGACAGCACTGCTAACGTAATAGGCCACTTGCATGGATTTCATAACGACTTAGAAAAAATCGTGTGTTTAGATTTTTTTACTAAGATTACGAAAATGTTGGTAAAAAAATTTAGAAATGTATAGTTTTTTTATTTTTAAATAAATAAATCCATTATTTGAGCTCGTGACGTCACTACATGACAATGTCCCGTCTCCGATTATGTTCCCTTAATTTTGTAAAATTCCACACTGATTAATTTTTTTTATATGGCAACACTTTGATTTCCGGCGAATTTTTGAATTTGCGTTTAACGTTCACTAGATTTATTGTTTGTTCTATGCGAACTTATCCTTTAGTTTGATTTTTTGATAAAGATGGCGGTGTTTTTAGAGATGTTACGAAGAGAACCCCGTACAATTTATTGCAATTCGTGTGGAAAACGTTCTTTTTTTAAAATGATTTTCGGCTATGTAATTATCGTTTTTTCGCAACAATAAAATTATGTCCCGTCTTTCCGGTTTATAAAAAATGGTCTGACTTTTCGGATTGAAATTTTCAAAAAATCGCCAGAGTTTCAAAAATACGATTATAAAAAATTAAAAATACAGAATGTCTTAGAATATTTGCCTAAACCGTTTTTTTTTTTAAATGTGATGCAAGTGGCTTATTGGGTGGTCGCGCACCCTGGCCTAACTCTAGTCAGCCTCGATAAAAAATACTTACCCATAGCCTGTAGAAATCACCAATGCATGCTCCCAAACTATTAAAAATTCTGTAAAAAATGATTTCCTACAATTAGTAGCAGCTTATGTATAAAATTAGGACACTAATGCCTCTATCGGCCGCTGTGTATACAAATTAAGTGACTTATATGAACTACTGGCAGCTATTAAATCAATATGAATTATTTCACACATCATGAGTGTTATCTTTTACCTGTCAGCTGCATACTCTGGAGGAAACTACGAATTCAGGTGCAGAGGAGAGGGTACCTATGTATATGTGTACCAGTGGCGGATCAAGCCCCGTGGAGGTCCAAATGCAGTGAAAATTTCAACCCCTTCCGCTGTAGAAACATCAACACCTAGAAAATGGCAAACTTTATCAGTGGCTTGCTTTTAAAATGGCCAATGTCAGTTTTTTGAATTTTGCGAGGTCTATGTAGAATTTGATTTTTTTTGCAAGTTTTAATTTTTAAGTAATATATCACTTATTATTATAGAAACCCTACACACACTGACTGCGTTATACCATATATTTCACTTCATCCATTGTCCCATTAACTTGCCTCCTTCAATTAATAGATCCATAGTGCTATTAATGTCCTTTTAAGCAATGATAATTATAATAATGAAATTAACACTATAACAGCCCTAAACAATGGACATAAAAATGAAATAATTAACTTCTTAGTTAATAAGAAACAAGTAAAAAATTTAACAAATAAGTACATTTATAGTGGTCATTACATTTATAACAGCTATCCTAGAAACAACCTAATTTATAAGAAAAAACTTATTTTTACTTACAGGTTTATCTTAAAAAATATCATATTGCTCCAACTATCTACATTAATTACAAAAAATATATAATTTAATAAAAATAATGTTTCTAATAAATTCGAAAAAACGGGATACACATTGTGAATTGTGTAAACTACTAGAATTTTTACAACTGGAATCAGGGAACATGAACTCTGTTTACGAAATAATAAATTATTCCGAGTTTGTTAACCTTTTAATAGAGACAGGCTGTTGCTTCAACAAAGAAAAAAACAAGCTTAAACATTAAAATATAAATACATACGTACCCCAATAAATAAGCCCTGCCTTCTTATGGGGGTACATCAAATATATCTAGAATAACCTTAGAAATAAACAAATAAATAAAAAAATGAATTTAGTTAATAAAATAATATCATCCTATAAATCACCCTTATTGGCAATGTTCTCATGTGTTATTGATTCCACCCACCATTCTCCCCTTTCCCCAAAACCACCCCTTCCACTACCCCCCTCCCCCCAATAAAACCTAATCATTTCTGTACTTGTATAAATTTTAAGTTTGTTTTAAGTTTACTAGTGGATGACACGGATATTTTGAAACCGGTAGCAGAAAAATTAAAATTTAAGTAACAAATGTAAATGGAAAGTAAAACTATTCAAAACCAAATGTCATTATTGGATGCTGAGTGATGCCATGAAAAGGGCTTATCTTTAATGGGAAGGTCCGAATACCCTATTATAGTAACAATTGATTTCATACACTTAATTTTGCGCTTTTGACTAGTTGGGAGTAGCTCGGTGCATTGAGCGGCCCAATGTGGACGTCGCCATTGACCATAAGGGTTTTAAAATTTTATCACAAAACATGAACCATTTGTCAAATTGTTTTTATAATTTACGTGGATTGTGCAGTTCTAGGTACGCCCCTGAGTGGCTAGACACAAGTTAGTATTGGTAACGTCTCACTAGTAACATCTCCTCCCGAGTGTTTACCTGCCAAAGCTTCTCAACTTTATTACAAAAATTTTGAATATCATAACTTTTCAAATGTTTCGCTTGTGATGCCTACCATCCATAAATACTCAGACCCTTTTGGCGTAATGTTGAGAGATTCTCGTGTTATATTATGTAGGTACCTACCTACCTGCAGTCTTCTATTAATGTAGTTATTGTTGTAGTTATTTAACGCCTGTAGGAATTTAGCAAGCATACATAACAATTCAATATATTCATAAAAATAACGACAAAAGAATGCAGATTTTTTAAAATTTCATCAGCCATCAATGCTCTTTTGCACATCCAGAGTTAAACAATTTCATTACATTATAAATTAGCTCTATTCCAGAGGTTCCCAAACTCTTTTTTCTCATAGACCCCTTTCAAAATTTTACTGGCTTCGGTGGACCTCCTGCTGCTTCTATCGTATTCGCAAAACTCGTCAAAAAATGTGAAGATTAGATCTAACGATGGAAATTGGTGTCACAGCTGAGTTCCAACCCTAAATTCGTAGTGGTATAAATAAATAAAAAAAGTATATTTCTTGTGTTCCATTTATTAAAATAATATGTTTTTTTGCCTTAACTCCACACAGGAGGCCCTGAGGAAGATAATTTCCCTCAGGGCCTATGTCATCTGAGATACTGTGTGGAGGGTCTTTTTGTGGAGAGGAAGGAATGAACATTGGTCTTGAAGAGACCCATGTTGTAGGAAGGAGGAAACACAAAGGCCGGCAAATCGTTCCACAGTCGAGCTGTTGAACACAAGAATGAGTCGAAGAAGCGACCCGTTCTCATGTGACAAATTTCAACCGTGTACATATGTTGGGCACGCGTTTGGCGTGTTTCCTGACTATGCACCGGTGCCGAAGAGATCAATGATGCTAGTTCCTCGGAGCACCTTCCATTGAAATACTGGTAGAACAAGGATATCATTCCTACCCGACGCCTGTGCTCTAAAGATTTCAGTCCATGTGTTAAATTAGGAGAATCTATCAGACGGACCGCCTGTGTTTTTTTTTTACATTAGCTCCACACAGGAGACCCTGAGGAAAATAATTCCCCTCAAGGCCTATGTCATCTTTTGGGGATGCTGTGTGGAGGGTCTTTTAAGGGAAAGTAAGGGGAGGAAGTCGTGGGAAGGAAAAAGGTATGAGGGGTGGGTAGGAATCTGGGGGTCAGTGTGCCCAGGAGTTACAGACATATGAATCCATCCCTCCAACTGCGGTGCAAGGCGATGGGTTGAGATATGGAAAGGTTAAAAGCTCAACCAGTCTCTCTCAATCCGGCCCGCCATGCAGCAGGTGGGCAGACGCATTCGCCGCCAAGACCTTCCTTCATTCACATTCATACATCGTCTCATACATACCTTTCTGGTATTCTTTCTTCTCTCTGACTCTTGACTTTGACATGGACCGACTAAACTCCTCAGGCCTTTGGCATATTCCGTCAGAAGGTCAGTATATTTTCACTTCGCAATAAATTCCAAATAAATTGAATATTTCTGAACGTATCTGAAAACTAACAATTGTTTTTGAAAGGTGATGAAATACGTTTTCAAAATTTACTATAAAAATATAATTTTTAATTTAAAATTTTTTAATGCAAGCACCAAAAAACTTTAAAAAATGGATCAACTTAAGTTTTTTCGAACTAAAATTACCGATACCTAACAAAAAAAAACACAAACACACATATTTTATTAGACAAACGTAATATAAATGTTAACAACTCCTTACTTTTTTGAAATTTTAAGTAAAAGTAATCAATAAAAAATTCACATACTTTCACAATTTTTTTCAAATTCTGGTTATTTGGTTTCACAAAGGTGTACATCGGTTAATTTTTAGATTTGAATATAAAGCATGGTATTTTCTTTTTCTAACACCGTTTAGATCATATTTCTCCCTGCGACAGTAAGGGAGACACAACGATTTCTATGAGACCTGTAAGAGTTGTTTCTAAAAGTGAAAAATTTGCATGAGCTTTACGCTTTAGTACCTACGCTTACATCAAATTAGCATACTTTGCGATCCTTCACGTTTCTCACACGATCTACATAGTTATATCACACTCAGGGATAAGTAGATAATATCAAGGAACCCAACCTCTCAAACTGCAATAAATTGTTAAGACAAATAGGCCACTTGCATGGATTTCATAACGACTTGGAAAAAATCGTGTGGATAGATTTTTTACTAAGATTACGAAAATGTTAGCAAAAACTTTTAGAAATGTATAGTATTTTTTATTTTTAAATAAATAAATCCATTATTTGAGCTCGTGACGTCACTACATGAAAATGTCCCATCTCCGAATATGTTCCTTTTATTTTGTAAAATTCAACACTGATAATTTTTTTATATGGCAACACTTTGATTTCCGGCGAAGTTTTGAATTTGCGTTTAACGTTCACTAGATTTATTGTTTGTTCTATGCGAACTTATCCTTTTGTTTGATGTTTTGATAAAGATGGCGGTGTTTTTATAGATGTTTTAATTCAATTTATTGCTATTCGTATGGAAAACGTTATTTAAAAAAAAATGACTATGCAATTATTGTTTTTCTGCACCCATAGATTGAAATTTTCAAAAAATCGCCAGGGCTTTAAAAATATGATTAAAAAAAAAAAACAGAATGTCTTAGAATATTTGGCTAAACCGGAAAAAAAATTTAAAAAATGTGATGCAAGTGGCCTATTGTACCTACATACCTACCTACCTATAGGTACTCCCACTATTTTCAAAGTTTCTAGTTTAGGAGCTCACTAATCGCACTCACCGATTCATTTCATTGGAGTTTAAAGTGCAGTGTCAATTCCGACGTTTAAAAAAATAATCTGATTAATTTTGATGGCTTTATTAGATACCATTTTGACAACATTAGGAAAATTTGAAAAGGAAACTGAGACATTTCGTTTGAGTGACTATTATTTTTTTCCTGTAAGAGCTTTGCGTCTGCCCCTTATTTGTGTGCAAATTTGGAAAAGGAAACCATATTTGTTACTGACTAGTTACGTAACGTGATTTGGTCGGAATATGACATTGGCGTGAAATTTCAATTTATTTTGAAAAAGATATTAAATTAAATTGACATTAGAGCATTGGGATAATGCTTTTTTTAAAGGATAATTTGTAAAAGGAACTGTTGACAAGAGCGTGAATTTAATTTAATTTTTAAAATAGGTATTAATTGAAATTAGAGTGATTAGAACATTGTGTTAAAGCTTTCTATCATAAATATACTAACCCCTTTCTATAGAGGCAAATTGGAAAAAGGAACCGATGACATTGGAGTAAAATTTTCAATTTATTTTGAAAATGGAATTAAATTGACATTAGAACATTGTTATAATGCTTTCTTTGTTGGTAAATTTGAAAATGGAACTGATGACATAGGCGTGAAATTTTAATTTATTTAAAAATAGGAATAAAATTGACGTTAGAGCATTGTGTTAATGATTTCTTTGAAGGCAAAAGGCCACTTTCATCGCAATATTCTGTATTTTTTTTAATCGTATTTTGAAACCCTGGCGATTTTTTGAAAATTTCAATCCGAAAAATCAGACCATTTTTTATAAACCGGAAAGACGGTACATAATTTTATGGGTGCGGAAAAACAATAATTGCATAGTCATTTTTTTAAAAATAACGTTTTCCATACGAATAGCAATAAATTGAATTAAAACATCTATAAAAACACCACCATCTTTATCAAAAAATCAAACCAAAGGATAAGTTCGCATAGAACAAACAATAAATCTAGTGAACGTTAAACGCAAATTCAAAACTTCGCCGGAAATCAAAGTGTTGCCATATAAAAAAAATTATCAGTGTGGAATTTTACAAAATTGAGGGAACATCATAGACATCGTGGGGAACATAATCGGAGACGGGACATTTTCATGTAGTGACGTCACGAGCTCAAATAATGGATTTATTTATTTAAAATTAAAAAAAGCTATACATTTCTAAAAAACATTTTCGTAATCTTAGTAAAAAAATCTATCCCCACGATTTTTTCCAAGTCGTTATGAAATCCATGCAAGTGGTTTTAATGTAAGAAATTAACCGATTAAATTAAATTTGGAGTAATTAAATTAAATTATTCCACAAAAGCACAGCATTGGGAACCTCCGGTAGAAAACAAGCGACAGGTAAATTCTCCGATAAGAGCGCCGATACTGCACGCGTGTGACGTCACAGACCGAGTCTATAAAAGCCCCCGTGGTCTAACCACTACGTGTCATTCTAAGTTCGAATCTCACGGCGACTCCAGCCAAATAACCTGCCAACCAACAAACACTATTTATATTGACCTACGCACGTGACTAAAAAAACGCCTAAACTACTCTTATAATAATAATTAAATCCTCGGTTAACCTCAAAATATCAAAAAATAGCAGCAGAAACACCTATTCAATCATTAATAATAACCAAAAACTAACAATCTTTAAAAAATATCTAACCTAAAACTTTAAAACGCCAACAAATTCATTAAAATTTCGCTCAAATCTTTAACTACCGTTTATTTAATCATTTAATAGTTGTCGCAAGCAGCTGTTATTCAATTTAAAACTTGAATGCCATTTATATTGTTTAATAATAATAATAGTGACTTTATCATTTCGGAAAAATCCTCAGCCCTTTTGGAGGGGTAATTAAAAATTCGAACGAGGAAAAGTGTTGTTTGCACATCATTACCATTTCAAGATGGCCGCGACGGAGAAAGCCGAAGTGTGACGAAGACACCCGAAGCCACAGCACGTGATTTTCAATTTGAAAAATAGAATTTTCCCGACGCAATTACTTTAGTTTTAAATTCTTTATTTCTACATTTTTGGTGGATCGAATGGCGGTAAGGTGAAAATGGGGTGAGTTGTTTCATACTTTAATTAAATGAAAATATTAATTGTTTTATGTTCAAATAGCTATTCATTTTATTGTGATATAATATGGGGAGTCGTTCTCTATGCCTGTCTGTACACTATGTATAGAATCTGTGCTTAGTTTAATAGCTTATACCTAATAGTGCCCCCCACACGCACACTTCGGAGCGACCGAGTCCCGCGCCACTTCAGGCCGCCGCGCAGAAAAGTTTCACGGTGAACTGCGCTGTAAACCTACCGGTCTTTACTTTTCTGCGCGGCGGCCTGAAGTGGCGCGGGACTCGGTCGCGCCGAAGTGTGCGTGTGGGGGAGCCTAATAATAAATTATAAATAATATACCTACTTTGGAGAAGAAGTAATTGAGAGATTTTGCTCTATCTCTACTAACTCTTCCAGCATTTAACATAGAGGAATACGAACCACCACCACGTCTCATTTTCATGAATACGAAATTTATTTTTGTTTATAGCTATTTATTCACAAACATTATAAAACCTTTTACCTAATCGTGGTTCCTAGCATTTATCAAAATAATGTCATAGAAACTTCAGAAAACGCGTTTTACCACCTGAAATGGTTTTGACATGATTATACAAGCTTTTCCACAAGTGTGACCTCAACTTCTTATATAGGTATCTTCCACCTCTTCACATCTGATTCTAGATACTTATGAAATAGCGGAGATGACAATAAAGCATTGGAACTTATTTTCTATGACTTGTTAAAAAAGTACCCACGTAATACTGTCAGTGGTCACACCTATAGACATAAATCATTATAGTTTATTTTCTACTGATAAGTCTAACTAAAGTGATAAGAATTTGTGCTAGTTTACCTGTGAAGTACCTACTTCACTTTATAAGTAGATGGGTAGGACTGTTTCAATTATTAAAACCTATAAAATTCCTTTCCAGCAAGAATAATATAGGTAGGTACTTAAAATTACAATTTTCTTTTTCGAAGCGAAAACATCTTTAGCACCGTTGTGATTTGAAACTCGAAAGGGACGAACACATTCATCTATAGCAGCGTTTCCTAACCTTTTCAGCAACGGAAATCAAGGTCAATTTTCAAGGACCCCCAATAAAAAAACCAACAATTAATTTCGAACCATTTTTGGAGTGAAAACCGTTGTGATTTGAAACTCGATGAAACGAAAAATAGCGACATTAAAAGAGACAAACCCATACATCTATAAGATTTAGCCTACGAGTGAATGCGATAGACTAATCCAGTCTTCTTTTTGTGCGGTGCTTCGTAGCCTATCGGTCTCCTCTTTGGGCGGTGATTCGTTACCTCCCCACTCTTGTCTACTTTAGTTTACCTACTGAAGGTTTCACTCTACCGCGTGTGAACTGCACACTGATTTTTTATTCATTTCTTAGATTCTTATAGGTACATATGTCGTGAAGTGGAAATCATTTAAATTACTGAATTTAAAAGCTATTGTTCTTTATATAAATAGAACAGCGTCATTTGCGCCTCGTTATTTTTACCTCATGTGGTTTTAAAATGTTTACCTGGATATTATAGACTACTAGCAGACCCGGCCACACGTTGCTGTGGCTAACGAAACACAACGCCATTACCCAACCTTTATAAAATCCACACCACCGCTTGCCAGCTGGCCGCTGCCTGAATTGAATATTTTTATTTCTCGGCTTTTATCTAGTATAATAAGCATGTATTATGCATATAAACCTTCCTCTTGAATCACTCTATCTGTTGGTGAAAACCGCATAAAAATCCGTTGCGTAGTTTAAAAGATCTAAGCGCACAAACATTTTGAGCGACTTCATTTTATACTATGTAATGATTTAATCAGTAGAGATTTTTTTAACCTAAAAATCCTATAAAAACTACTGTACTGTAATTTGCGGTATTGTAATACAATACCGCAATTTAGAAGTTATAAGCAGAACCATGTGTTTTTGGATTGAAAATAAGGTCGCTTAAAAAATTATAGATGTTTTAATTCATTACTGCGACTAGTATGA
The DNA here is from genome assembly GCA_917563855.2 of Limnephilus lunatus. NCBI lineage: Eukaryota > Metazoa > Arthropoda > Insecta > Trichoptera > Limnephilidae > Limnephilus > Limnephilus lunatus. Next base: position 20,032,065 of record OU830596.1, on the reverse strand, counting down.
AAAGGACGATGTTGTAGATATATTACAGAAAGATAATCTGAGATAGATTACCGTTCAGAATCGATACATAGTTTGAAGTGGATATAGCCGTGTTTGGTGACCAGTGAATAGTCAGATACTTCCCGATTTGCCTTCTTCGCTTCCCCTCTACCTTTAACCCACGACATACCCCGGATTTTCGAATAGAGACTGGCTTGGAACATTAGGGACTCTTTAACGTAAATCTCATAAAAGAAAAGATAAGTCATTTTCAATGAACGGTCAGTGGCTAAGTTGGCATAGCGTCTGGTTGTCCACTCAGACATAGTGACTTTAATTATTTCTCTGCTGGGAAGTCCTCCGTCACGACACGACCAATAGTAGTAGTATGTTATTTTCAAATATTTTCAGGTTATTCGTAACCCGGGAATGTTTTTTTTAATTAATTCCACATAGGAGGCCTTGAGGAAAATAATTCCTATAAGGATCTATATCATCTTTGGGGATGCTGGAAGGAAGGAGAGCATGTTTTGAGAATGAAAAATGTATGAGTGGTGGGTAGGAATCTGGAAGTCAGTGTGGCCGTAAAGGACGTATGAATCCAACCCTCACACTGCGAGGCGAGGCGATGTTCCAAAAGAGTCCTCCTAGAGAGATCAAAAGGTCTCCATCTACCAGTATTCCTGATCCGGCCTGCCACGCAGTTGGGAGTAAACGTATGTACCGTCAATACCTAGACAAACCTCACTCTATATGATCCCTGGCATCCCTGTTAAGTTACCAAACGTAGCAAACCTCTTGGATATGCAGAATAACGTGGGTCCAGGAGTAACGGACGCGCGAATGCAATCCTCACATTGCGGTGTAATACGATGTTCCAAAAGAGTCCTCCTGGAGAGATCAAAAGGTTTCCTTCAACCAATATTCCTGATCTGGCCTACCACGGAGTTGGTGGCCAAACTTATGTACCACCAAGACCTATATAGACAAAACTCACAAAACCCGGGCACCCCTGTTAAGTTACAAATGTTGCAAACTACTTGGGGTGACCTATGGCAGAGGTGTTGAGGCAGTACTGACACCCACCTACTAAATTTACAAATTTCCCTTTTAAAAAGATTGCGGTTTTGAGTCTAGGAGTCGAAGAATACTGTGTACACCATAGCAAAACTAACTAACTTATACCTTCACAAACTTATAGTGCCAATCTGCAGACTGTTGGCTATAGCAACTAGCGACCACCCGATACAATGGGCGGAAGAGTCGTTAAACAAAGGTTATGACGGTGGAAGGTGGAAAGTGTCGGTGGCGACCATACCCTGAAGCTTTACGAGCCGGGTCAGAGAACGCATAATCGTTACCTTACTAGTGAAATAATAATAACAGCGTGGTTATAGTACCTATTACCTACCCAAACAACGCGTCACAACCTTCCAGTCCTTTAAGAGGGAATAACCAGACAAAACCGGAAATATGTCATTTTTAAATAAAATTTTAGCCGTATTGACTCTTTTCCACAAAAAAGTATAAATTGATTTCGAAAGATTGTTTTTTTCTCTGGTAAAGTTGTTTTAAATTATAAAAAGGTTATGCCGTAGATCGTTGGCAGATTTGTTCAATTTTCAAACCAAATTTTGTATTATACAAAACACGTATCAAATCGTATAATTACGCAGTAAAATATATCAATAAATTATCTGAGAAAACTTTGTTTCGGAATTTTAATTTTAGTTTAAATAAAATAGTTTAAAAAAATATCTGCGCAAGTGTTTTGTGACAGAAATACTTCAGTTTGTCTAGATATTTATTTACGGTCTTACAAAATAATATATTTAAAAAAATTGCATTCTTATTTTGCTTATACATTATTGAAAAACTATAAATAGATACTAATGTTCAAAAAATAATTACAAAAAGTACATAATTTTAATAGTTTTATCATCACGCCTTTCAGTATTTTTGAATGTAGGTATAAATTAAAGCAAATTTTGAATGAATAAAATCGATATTGAGTTATAATTTTAAAAATCTGGTACGGAGAATAATCAATCTTTCTTATTGGAACCGTCCTGTACGATCGTAAGAACATCTTTTGACGAAATTTGGATTCTCAGCCGCTGGCTGGTTAAAGGCCCTTTTAAGGTGACAAACCTTTGTAAAGAGTAAAGACAGCCTTATGAGGAAATACCAAACAAGCAATTTTGAAGGTATACTGTCAGTATTGCCATGTTGAAAGGCCACCATTCGATGCGATACTGACTTTTCAATACAAATTATGATTAGGGAAGAAGGTATATAAAATTATTTACTTAAGCCAAAAAAAGTCTCTCATGCATTTAATGTTGCTTGGAGATGGAGTTTTAAATTTTAGGTAAAGGGAGAGGAAGAGGAATAAAGGATAAGGATAGAAGATGCTTTCAATGCATTTCATACTCTCTTATTAATTATAATTAATTTCCACATCATCTCAAATCTTAGGATTTGGAGATATCTGACTAATCAACTGGACGATTGATAAAACGAAAAAAATGAAAGTGACAGTATCTTACTAAAATTATAAACGCGAAATGGATGTCACGCAAAAACTACTGAATGGATTTTAATGAAACTGTACAATAATAAAGCTCATACATCAGAATAATATATAGGCTATATATATATTGTTAAGCTCTGGCGTTATGAAATTTGTATAAATGAAAATGTGGGGAAAGGCAGGGAAAGGGGAAGGGGGAGGTGGGGTTCGCGGAGAGGGAAGATATGAGGGAGGGGGAAGGCGTGGAAGGTGGAAAGGAACGGGTACGCACGGGAAAGGACATGCAGGGAGAATCAATTTATTTCTTTGAATGGCATTACAACGCATGCCGGGGACCAGCTAGCCCTTTTTAAAACGATTTTTTAAATAAGTAAATATGTTTTTTAGTTTCGTCCACAGTGGTAAGTAACGTAGCTAACCAAAAAATATATATCGGTAAGCGATTTTAAAAACTTTTGCAATGATTGCGTTATTTTTAATTACGTATATCCACTTATAAAATCAAAATCAGGAAGATTTTTTTCATGTGCTTTTAAAATAGAATTTTTAATTTTGGAAATCGTTCGAAAACAGCAAATCTATTTGATGTTGAATATAATGCAAACAGTTACAATGATTACAATGTCTTCATATTTTATAACGTGATAATTTTTTTAAATGTAGACCTGTCTTACCAAAACGAACGTTAGCTTTACAAGCACAAACCTTCTGAGATCGTGATGGTCCAATGAATTCAGCCTCCCGAGCGACCGAGGTGCTAATGGCTTCACACACAGTGAGGTGAACTGCACCTAATTACAATAAGGTGTCGACAGGTTGTTCACAAATATCTGGACGCATTCATATAACATTTTATTAACAGTTCGTGTGTTTTTTGATAGATAGGACACATACGGATAAAATAACAGTCCAATAGAGACAACAGACATAATTAGAATAAGGTGTGGATTGGTTGTTTACAAATATCTGGACATATTCAAATAACATTCCACGTTTATGTAATTTTTTTATATATTAGGACACGTACGGATAAAATAATAGTTCAATAGAGACAACAGCGCCCTTGAGGTGATTTTTCACAAAAACGGCGCTATACAAGTCATCCAAATATTATTATTATTATTATTAACATGATCTAATTAGAATAAGGTGTGGACAAGTTGGTCACAAACTGGTCTGGACACATTCAAATAACGTTAGAATAACAGTTTGTGTCGTTTTTTTGATAGATATATACACATACATATAAAATAATAGTCAAACAGAGACAACACGACTTAATTAGAATAAGGTGTTGACAAGTTGTGTGCATAAATATCTGGACACATTCATATAACGTTAGAATAACAGTTTGTGTCGTTTTTTTATAGATACGGATAATATAATAGTCAAATGGAGACAACGGACATAATTAGAATAAGGTTGTTCACAAATATCTAATTGTTGATATCGAATATCTAAAAATATCTAATTATTGATATCGAAACAGGTTGTTCACAAAAATCTGGACACATTCATATAACATTCGAATAACCGTTTATGTAATATTTCGATAGTTAAGGACACAAAAGGTTAAAATATTAGTTAATTAGAGACAACAGGACCTAATTAGAATAAAGTGTGGACAGGTTGTTTGCACAAATATTTTGATACGTTCAAATAACATTGGAATACTATAGGGTCCGCCATCTAAAGTTTTTTTTTTCAACTAGTGCTTATTTCGTGAATGGTAACACTTAGCTCATGTCTGATTTGACAGATAATTAGTTTTATCCTTCCGCTGAGCGAATATGGTTGTGTATACGCTTGAACAACGCTGGGAAATATTGATTGAAAGAAGATGCCGATTTTGCCAAAAAAATCATCTTTTCGGATGAAGCTCATTTTGATCTTGGCGGGTATGTAAACAAGCAAAATTGTCGTATTTGGGGCACAGAAAACCCGCACGCATACATTGAAAAGCCGGTACACCCAAAACGAGTCACTGTTTGGTGCGGATTTTGGTCCAGAGGCATAATTGGGCCATTTTTCTTTGAAAATGAGCAAGGAGTGGCCGTTACAGTCAATGGCGATCGTTATCGGGCCATGTTGAACGAATTTTTGTTCACAAAAATTGAAGAGGAGGATATTGGCAACATTTGGTTTCAACAGGACGGCGCTACGTGCCACACAGCCGAAGCTACACTCGATGTTTTGCGCCCTGTTTTTGAAGATCGCATTATCAGCCGCAGAGCTGATGTCGTTTGGCCACCTCGGAGCTGCGATTTGACACCGTTGGACTATTATTTGTGGGGTGCCCTCAAAGATAAATGTTACGCCGACAAGCCAGAGACAATTGACGCTTTAAAGGACAATATTCGTGAAGCCATTGGTGAAATACAGCTGCACACAATCGATAATGTGCTTAAAAATTGGACCGATCGTGTAGGCTACTGCATGGCCAGCCGAGGCAGCCATTTGAATGAAATTATTTTCCATTATTAACCGGAAGGATTGTACTTATAAATAAAAAAAGAAATTTGAGAAAATATTCAGTAGTTTTTTTTTTATAGCATTTTCAAAAAAAAAAAAGTTATTTGGCGGACCCCGTAGTTTGTGTGACTTTTAGATAGATAAGGATACAATCATTAAAAAAAGATTCCAATAGAGACAATAGGACTAATATATATTATACTAGTTTCATTTTCCGACAGCGAAAGACAGGAGGGGAGATTGAAATAACAATCCATATCGTGGATTTTAGACAAATTCGAAATAAGAAAGGAATAAGACATATTCTTAATAAAGATTAACTTAGAATGACGCACTTTGCCGTCTGCCAATCAGTAATAAAATACGGCATTATAGGATGGGGTGAAACTTATAAAAAAACACTCAAAATAGCTTCACAAGGCACAAAAAATAAAAACAAATCTACTGTAACCGTGTACAAATTCTGACTTTTGTTCATAATTTATAAATAAAAATGCAAACATCAGTTCTCCCAACTACAAAATGTAAAAAAAAAACAATGCAGCAATTATTATTAAAAAGTAGAATTATTTAAGAGTATTTTAAAAAAAATATATAAACAACTGACGGACTCAACTAAAACATCTATAGGAGATATATCCAAATATCTTCCGTAAAAATTTTTGGACTTAAATATTAATAATTTTTTTTTTAAGAAAGAAAAACATTCGCTGGTTATGAATAGCCTGACAATTTTCAAAAATCTTCTACTACCAACACAGTAAGCGGAAAATGTTGCTTGTTGGGACCCAAACGCGACTCAGCCACTGACCGCTAATTTATTTTGATTTTTATTCTTAACTGTTTATCTCAAACATCGGATTTGGCGACACTTTTAAATACCTATTACATATTGTATTTTTAAAAGTGATTATCTACTGTTTTGCGTATTTTTTTAGAACATTAACTTCTCACAGGAGGAAAAATAATTTCCCCCAGGGCCTTGGTACGGTATCCTTGGAAATGTTGTTTAGCGTTTTTTTTTTTAAAATTAAGGTGAGAAAGTTCTGCAAAGGAAAAATATAAAAAGGTAGGTAGGAGTCTGAAGGTCAGTGTGTCCAGAAGTGACGGATGTGTGAATCAATCATGAACCCGGATACCTTCGAAAAGTCATCAAACGTAGATAACCACTTGGGATGACCTATGGTAGAGGTGTAATTTCTATCTTCGATTATCACAGCCACCCCTAAGCCAGTCCCCAATGCCTGAAATATTTATTATATTTGATGTATCTGATATACATTTCTTTCCAACCCTGTACACCACGTTTAGTTGATTTAGCGTTCTGTGGTAAAATGATTATCCACTCGTTACTAAACGGTAGCACACGACTCCTGCGGTAAACTGCTGAGCACACGGAACTCTGATTTACTTAGAGAGGTGTACCGGCTTCTGTATTTACCTGTTCTTCTTCTGTTGTGTGATCGAGTTTCACCTGCAACCTATAACGATGTTCTCATTCTCTCACCCAACTATGTGAATATTTCAATGTCTGTTAACTATCAACATTAGAATACCCTGGCCCAAAGATCCGGCATTCCGCAAGGTACTGATTTTGGTCCTCTTTAATGCATACATTTTATATTACATATCATGACCGTTAACAAATTTATCACAATTCATTAGCGGGTATTGAACAATATTCAATGTTAGAATACCCTGGCCTAGAGATTCGGCTTTCCGCAAGGTACTGACTTTGGTTGCCCTTTATATTTACCATTACCGTTAACAAATTTATCATGTATGAGTAGAGGGCGTTGAGCGTGTCGGTTGATGTCGGTCTTATGTTTTTTTTTCAAAGCATGGAATGCCCTATACATTTTTTTTCTTCTTTTGTGATGTTTGAATGCTCTTACCCGTTAATAATTAACGTTTTAATACCACGGACTTTCTAAGAAGAGATGTTATAGTGTTATTATAACAGATATAGAAACAAAATAATAGCGTTTGTGAGCAAATTCAAATTCCTGTTGTGAATAGAGCGGGAAAATTACGAAAAGACGTCACGCCTGCATATTGTCCATATTGAATATTATTAACAGAACCTGGAAAACAGTTATAACTGTTGTTACTGAAACAAAGGTGGTGAAGTTTCCAATACGGTGGGACTTAAATGTGCAATACTATCATTAGTTACGCATTTAAATTATACAACTGCAGAGAGAGCGGTATAATATTAAAAATTAATGTTTCAATGAATTATTACTTGTTATACCTCATTGAAATAAAAATTCCATCTTCTTCTGAAGCCCTTTCTTATTATATTGGTTATTTGCTGCAGCCCAGAATAATTCAGCGGATCTGCACTCGTAGATTTCGAAGTGAGACAGAATGGCGTTTTCTTTTATCGCGCCTTCCATCAATTTTCCCTGAAGTATCAATTGGACCATGGCATTAGAGTTTTCTTCTGTTCATAACTTGATTGTGCAATTCCAAACTTTCAAATCGACGAATATATGTTTTTATATATCCACATTTCAAAGGATCTATATTCCGTGTTAGTTCTTGGTTCAGTGTCCAAGTTTCCATGCAGAGCCACGCTTCTGCAATACCATTTATACTTGGCGTTGCTCGAGTTATAACCCATTTCTAAAGCATCTAGTTGCAGCTTACAGTCTGTTTCATTGTTCGTTCAAAGTCTCTTATTGATTTTGTTGAGTATTCCTTGTTGCGACAGCTTGTAGTATGTATTCTTGTTCCCTGTCTTTGTTGTATTTGGTTCCTGGTTGCAATATCGTGTATCTAGTGTGTTTGGTAGTTGTTTCGGAGTTTTGTTTTGTCTGTGTTGAAATTTTCTGGTTACAACAGCGCATAGGTTTACCGTTGTTCTTGTACCTTTGATAGCCCCTTGAGTGAATTTATTCAAACGTGTATTTTTGTATTTGCTCAATATTATCTCATTTAAAATATGATTTTAAGATTTTTGGTTTGTTTTTGTTTTTGAAATGAGAATATGCTTAGTTCCTACGGGGATGTCATTTATCCAGTTCCTACCCCCCCCTAACCTTGCTGGAAATATATTTGAAATTTGGAACAATTACAAGAAAAAAATAATGCAAATTCGAATCCAATTGAATGGAAGTAGAAGAAGATTTGGAACTACTTTGCTAGCAAGTTGTTGATGTTTTTCATGTGCATAAACTAGTTTTTATTAAAAAGAAGGAATTGGACCAGCTCAGAAGTTTATAATATCGTTTTTTACTCATTCGTTTTGTTGTAGCGATAATTACCTCGAGGTATCGCGGTGAAACGATATAACTAGATATATGTTGGTTTTGTCGTGTGCTCCTTCGCAGAGATACAGTGATAAGTGAATGGTCATTCCCCTTTCCTTGCATACCTTGTTTATCCTATACATATTATCATCCAATTCCAGCAAACACCATTTCGTCTAGTTTCGTTTTTCGTTTAAAATATTTACAGTCCGTTTTCAAGTGCTTCTGAAGCTGTAATTCCAAAGAAGTTTTGGATGCAACAATTTTCGTTGGTACCATAATAAATTTTCAATAAAATTCTATTTTTTTCTTATGCTTTACATTGCAATCTATCGACGCCATTATGAACAACTAGATACATTTTTGAAAGATATTTGTGTTAACTGAGGAATTAGAGAGAAAAAGCTGTACAAGTCCAAGCACAGATTTTCTCCTTTAGTATGTCAAGGTGATTGTTAATCCCTGAGAGTTGTCTGTCGTGGCATTCCAATACCAAATCTGAATCACAGCCATGTAACTCATTCTCTACAGTTTTTTGATCACCACATTAGTGCATATTATCGGTAAACAGTTCGTCTATTTTAGAAGTCACGACAAATGGCGACATACATTATGTTTAAATGCATCCGCGCGACTTAATATTCTTTACAATTTATGTTAATATCCGTAATTACTATTGTCAAAACTGTAAACCTACAAAAGACAGTGGAACGGCCAAGCTGTTCGTAGTCGAACTTTCATAAATTATTATCATTAAATATCTCAAAATTGGTAGCTAATCGGAGTAATTATGTTGTACCTGGGATTTTTTCAAACTGGCAGTGTCGTTTCGTAATTATTTCTTCGCTTTTAATTATCATTTTAAACAGAGCTTTTAGGGTATTTATCTGTAGACGAATAATAGTCGTCAGAGCATTTTGGTATAGGGTGTAGGTAGATATGCATTTCACGTTGTTAGGATGTTGTAAGTTATATTTTCCTAAAAATTTTGATTGGATTTTTTGGTGTTTTGGTTTGGGAAGCCCCA